>OX439142.1:115967311-116319574 GCA_949318255.1 Pollenia labialis | reverse complement strand
AAAAATCAATTTTCTATGGAAAATATGGAATTTTGGTAATGATAACAGATTTCAATCCTTTTGGCTCTAGGACCTCTAATTAACGAAATAAACGAGATTTTATGTTTTCATATAAAAAATCAATTTTCTATGGAAAATATGGAATTTTGGTAATGATAACAGATTTCAATCCTTTTGGCTCTAGGACCTTTAATTAACGAAATAAACGAGATTTTATGTTTTCATATAAAAAATCAATTTTCTATGGAAAATATGGAATTTTGGTAATGATAACAGATTTCAATCCTTTTGGCTCTAGGACCTTTAATTAACGAAATAAACGAGATTTTATGTTTTCATATAAAAAATCAATTTTCTATGGAAAATATGGAATTTTGGTAATGATAACAGATTTCAATCCTTTTGGCTCTAGGACCTTTAATTAACGAAATAAACGAGATTTTATGTTTTCATATAAAAAATCAATTTTCTATGGAAAATATGGAATTTTGGTAATGATAACAGATTTCAATCCTTTTGGCTCTAGGACCTCTAATTAACGAAATAAACGAGATTTTATGTTTTCATATAAAAAATCAATTTTCTATGGAAAATATGGAATTTTGGTAATGATAACAGATTTCAATCCTTTTGGCTCTAGGACCTTTAATTAACGAAATAAACGAGATTTTATGTTTTCATATAAAAATCAATTTTCTATGGAAAATATGGAATTTTGGTAATGATAACAGATTTCAATCCTTTTGGCTCTAGGACCTTTAATTAACGAAATAAACGAGATTTTATGTTTTCATATAAAAAATCAATTTTCTATGGAAAATATGGAATTTTGGTAATGATAACAGATTTCAATCCTTTTGGCTCTAGGACCTTTAATTAACGAAATAAACGAGATTTTATGTTTTCATATAAAAAATCAATTTTCTATGGAAAATATGGAATTTTGGTAATGATAACAGATTTCAATCCTTTTGGCTCTAGGACCTCTAATTAACGAAATAAACGAGATTTTATGTTTTCATATAAAAAATCAATTTTCTATGGAAAATATGGAATTTTGGTAATGATAACAGATTTCAATCCTTTTGGCTCTAGGACCTTTAATTAACGAAATAAACGAGATTTTATGTTTTCATATAAAAAATCAATTTTCTATGGAAAATATGGAATTTTGGTAATGATAACAGATTTCAATCCTTTTGGCTCTAGGACCTTTAATTAACGAAATAAACGAGATTTTATGTTTTCATATAAAAAATCAATTTTCTATGGAAAATATGGAATTTTGGTAATGATAACAGATTTCAATCCTTTTGGCTCTAGGACCTCTAATTAACGAAATAAACGAGATTTTATGTTTTCATATAAAAAATCAATTTTCTATGGAAAATATGGAATTTTGGTAATGATAACAGATTTCAATCCTTTTGGCTCTAGGACCTTTAATTAACGAAATAAACGAGATTTTATGTTTTCATATACAAAATCAATTTTCTATGGAAAATATGGAATTTTGGTAATGATAACAGATTTCAATCCTTTTGGCTCTAGGACCTTTAATTAACGAAATAAACGAGATTTTATGTTTTCATATAAAAAATCAATTTTCTATGGAAAATATGGAATTTTGGTAATGATAACAGATTTCAATCCTTTTGGCTCTAGGACCTTTAATTAACGAAATAAACGAGATTTTATGTTTTCATATAAAAAATCAATTTTCTATGGAAAATATGGAATTTTGGTAATGATAACAGATTTCAATCCTTTTGGCTCTAGGACCTCTAATTAACGAAATAAACGAGATTTTATGTTTTCATATAAAAAATCAATTTTCTATGGAAAATATGGAATTTTGGTAATGATAACAGATTTCAATCCTTTTGGCTCTAGGACCTCTAATTAACGAAATAAACGAGATTTTATGTTTTCATATAAAAAATCAATTTTCTATGGAAAATATGGAATTTTGGTAATGATAACAGATTTCGATCCTTTTGGCTCTAGGACCTCTAATTTACGAAATAAATGAGATTTTATGTTTTCATATAAAAAATCAATTTTCTATGGAAAATATGGAATTTTGGTAATGATAACAGATTTCAATCCTTTGGCTCTAGGACCTCTAATTAACGAAATAAACGAGATTTTATGTTTTCATATAAAAAATCAATTTTCTATGGAAAATATGGAATTTTGGTAATGATAACAGATTTCAATCCTTTTGGCTCTAGGACCTCTAATTAACGAAATAAACGAGATTTTATGTTTTCATATAAAAAATCAATTTTCTATGGAAAATATGGAATTTTGGTAATGATAACAGATTTCAATCCTTTTGGCTCTAGGACCTCTAATTTACGAAATAAATGAGATTTTATGTTTTCATATAAAAAATCAATTTTCTATGGAAAATATGGAATTTTGGTAATGATAACAGATTTCGATCCTTTTGGCTCTAGGACCTCTAATTTACGAAATAAACGAGATTTTATGTTTTCATATAAAAAATCAATTTTCTATGGAAAATATGGAATTTTGGTAATGATAACAGATTTCAATCCTTTTGGCTCTAGGACCTCTAATTAACGAAATAAACGAGATTTTATGTTTTCATATAAAAAATCAATTTTCTATGGAAAATATGGAATTTTGGTAATGATAACAGATTTCAATCCTTTTGGCTCTAGGACCTCTAATTAACGAAATAAACGAGATTTTATGTTTTCATATAAAAAATCAATTTTCTATGGAAAATATGGAATTTTGGTAATGATAACAGATTTCGATCCTTTTGGCTCTAGGACCTCTAATTTACGAAATAAATGAGATTTTATGTTTTCATATAAAAAATCAATTTTCTATGGAAAATATGGAATTTTGGTAATGATAACAGATTTCAATCCTTTTGGCTCTAGGACCTTTAATTAACGAAATAAACGAGATTTTATGTTTTCATATAAAAAATCAATTTTCTATGGAAAATATGGAATTTTGGTAATGATAACAGATTTCAATCCTTTTGGCTCTAGGACCTCTAATTAACGAAATAAACGAGATTTTATGTTTTCATATAAAAAATCAATTTTCTATGGAAAATATGGAATTTTGGTAATGATAACAGATTTCAATCCTTTTGGCTCTAGGACCTCTAATTAACGAAATAAACGAGATTTTATGTTTTCATATAAAAAATCAATTTTCTATGGAAAATATGGAATTTTGGTAATGATAACAGATTTCAATCCTTTTGGCTCTAGGACCTCTAATTAACGAAATAAACGAGATTTTATGTTTTCATATAAAAAATCAATTTTCTATGGAAAATATGGAATTTTGGTAATGATAACAGATTTCAATCCTTTTGGCTCTAGGACCTCTAATTTACGAAATAAATGAGATTTTATGTTTTCATATAAAAAATCAATTTTCTATGGAAAATATGGAATTTTGGTAATGATAACAGATTTCGATCCTTTTGGCTCTAGGACCTCTAATTTACGAAATAAATGAGATTTTATGTTTTCATATAAAAAATCAATTTTCTATGGAAAATATGGAATTTTGGTAATGATAACAGATTTCGATCCTTTTGGCTCTAGGACCTCTAATTTACGAAATAAACGAGATTTTATGTTTTCATATAAAAAATCAATTTTCTATGGAAAATATGGAATTTTGGTAATGATAACAGATTTCAATCCTTTTGGCTCTAGGACCTCTAATTAACGAAATAAACGAGATTTTATGTTTTCATATAAAAAATCAATTTTCTATGGAAAATATGGAATTTTGGTAATGATAACAGATTTCAATCCTTTTGGCTCTAGGACCTCTAATTAACGAAATAAATGAGATTTTATGTTTTCATATAAAAAATCAATTTTCTATGGAAAATATGGAATTTTGGTAATGATAACAGATTTCAATCCTTTTGGCTCTAGGACCTCTAATTAACGAAATAATTGAGATTTTATGTTTTCATATAAAAAATCAATTTTCTATGGAAAATATGGAATTTTGGTAATGATAACAGATTTCAATCCTTTTGGCTCTAGGACCTCTAATTAACGAAATAAACGAGATTTTATGTTTTCATATAAAAAATCAATTTTCTATGGAAAATATGGAATTTTGGTAATGATAACAGATTTCAATCCTTTTGGCTCTAGGACCTCTAATTAACGAAATAAACGAGATTTTATGTTTTCATATAAAAAATCAATTTTCTATGGAAAAAATGGAATTTTGGTAATGATAACAGATTTCGATCCTTTTGGCTCTAGGACCTCTAATTTACGAAATAAACGAGATTTTATGTTTTCATATAAAAAATCAATTTTCTATGGAAAATATGGAATTTTGGTAATGATAACAGATTTCGATCGTTTTGGCTCTAGGACCTCTAATTTACGAAATAAACGAGATTTTATGTTTTCATATAAAAAATCAATTTTCTATGGAAAATATGGAATTTTGGTAATGATAACAGATTTCGATCATTTTGGCTCTAGGACCTCTAATTTACGAAATAAACGAGATTTTATGTTTTCATATAAAAAATCAATTTTCTATGGAAAATATGGAATTTTGGTAATGATAACAGATTTCGATCCTTTTGGCTCTAGGACCTCTAATTTACGAAATAAATGAGATTTTATGTTTTCATATAAAAAATCAATTTTCTATGGAAAATATGGAATTTTGGTAATGATAACAGATTTCGATCCTTTTGGCTCTAGGACCTCTAATTTACGAAATAAATGAGATTTTATGTTTTCATATAAAAAATCAATTTTCTATGGAAAATATGGAATTTTGGTAATGATAACAGATTTCGATCCTTTTGGCTCTAGGACCTCTAATTTACGAAATAAATGAGATTTTATGTTTTCATATAAAAAATCAATTTTCTATGGAAAATATGGAATTTTGGTAATGATAACAGATTTCGATCCTTTTGGCTCTAGGACCTCTAATTTACGAAATAAATGAGATTTTATGTTTTCATATAAAAAATCAATTTTCTATGGAAAATATGGAATTTTGGTAATGATAACAGATTTCGATCCTTTTGGCTCTAGGACCTCTAATTTACGAAATAAATGAGATTTTATGTTTTCATATAAAAAATCAATTTTCTATGGAAAATATGGAATTTTGGTAATGATAACAGATTTCGATCCTTTTGGCTCTAGGACCTCTAATTTACGAAATAAATTAGATTTTATGTTTTCATATAAAAAATCAATTTTCTATGGAAAATATGGAATTTTGGTAATGATAACAGATTTCGATCCTTTTGGCTCTAGGACCTCTAATTTACGAAATAAATGAGATTTTATGTTTTCATATAAAAAATCAATTTTCTATGGAAAATATGGAATTTTGGTAATGATAACAGATTTCGATCCTTTTGGCTCTAGGACCTCTAATTTACGAAATAAATGAGATTTTATGTTTTCATATAAAAAATCAATTTTCTATGGAAAATATGGAATTTTGGTAATGATAACAGATTTCGATCCTTTTGGCTCTAGGACCTCTAATTTACGAAATAAATGAGATTTTATGTTTTCATATAAAAAATCAATTTTCTATGGAAAATATGGAATTTTGGTAATGATAACAGATTTCGATCCTTTTGGCTCTAGGACCTCTAATTTACGAAATAAATGAGATTTTATGTTTTCATATAAAAAATCAATTTTCTATGGAAAATATGGAATTTTGGTAATGATAACAGATTTCGATCCTTTTGGCTCTAGGACCTCTAATTTACGAAATAAATGAGATTTTATGTTTTCATATAAAAAATCAATTTTCTATGGAAAAAATGGAATTTTGGTAATGATAACAGATTTCGATCCTTTTGGCTCTAGGACCTCTAATTTACGAAATAAACGAGATTTTATGTTTTCATATAAAATATCAATTTTCTATGGAAAATATGGAATTTTGGTAATGATAACAGATTTCGATCCTTTTGGCTCTAGGACCTCTAATTAACGAAATAAACGAGATTTTATGTTTTCATATAAAAAATCAATTTTCTATGGAAAATATGGAATTTTGGTAATGATAACAGATTTCGATCCTTTTGGCTCTAGGACCTCTAATTAACGAAATAAATGAGATTTTATGTTTTCATATAAAAAATCAATTTTCTATGGAAAATATGGAATTTTGGTAATGATAACAGATTTCGATCCTTTTGGCTCTAGGACCTCTAATTTACGAAATAAATGAGATTTTATGTTTTCATATAAAAAATCAATTTTCTATGGAAAATATGGAATTTTGGTAATGATAACAGATTTCAATCCTTTTGGCTCTAGGACCTCTAATTAACGAAATAAACGAGATTTTATGTTTTCATATAAAAAATCAATTTTCTATGGAAAATATGGAATTTTGGTAATGATAACAGATTTCGATCATTTTGGCTCTAGGACCTCTAATTTACGAAATAAACGAGATTTTATGTTTTCATATAAAAAATCAATTTTCTATGAAAAATATGGAATTTTGGTAATGATAACAGATTTCGATCCTTTTGGCTCTAGGACCTCTAATTTACGAAATAAATGAGATTTTATGTTTTCATATAAAAAATCAATTTTCTATGGAAAATATGGAATTTTGGTAATGATAACAGATTTCGATCCTTTTGGCTCTAGGACCTCTAATTTACGAAATAAATGAGATTTTATGTTTTCATATAAAAAATCAATTTTCTATGGAAAATATGGAATTTTGGTAATGATAACAGATTTCAATCCTTTTGGCTCTAGGACCTCTAATTAACGAAATAAACGAGATTTTATGTTTTCATATAAAAAATCAATTTTCTATGGAAAATATGGAATTTTGGTAATGATAACAGATTTCGATCCTTTTGGCTCTAGGACCTCTAATTTACGAAATAAATGAGATTTTATGTTTTCATATAAAAAATCAATTTTCTATGGAAAATATGGAATTTTGGTAATGATAACAGATTTCAATCCTTTTGGCTCTAGGACCTCTAATTAACGAAATAAACGAGATTTTATGTTTTCATATAAAAAATCAATTTTCTATGGAAAATATGGAATTTTGGTAATGATTACAGATTTCAATCCTTTTGGCTCTAGGACCTCTAATTAACGAAATAAACGAGATTTTATGTTTTCATATAAAAAATCAATTTTCTATGGAAAATATGGAATTTTGGTAATGATAACAGATTTCAATCCTTTTGGCTCTAGGACCTCTAATTTACGAAATAAATGAGATTTTATGTTTTCATATAAAAAATCAATTTTCTATGGAAAATATGGAATTTTGGTAATGATAACAGATTTCGATCCTTTTGGCTCTAGGACCTCTAATTTACGAAATAAATGAGATTTTATGTTTTCATATAAAAAATCAATTTTCTATGGAAAATATGGAATTTTGGTAATGATAACAGATTTCGATCCTTTTGGCTCTAGGACCTCTAATTTACGAAATAAACGAGATTTTATGTTTTCATATAAAAAATCAATTTTCTATGGAAAATATGGAATTTTGGTAATGATAACAGATTTCAATACTTTTGGCTCTAGGACCTCTAATTAACGAAATAAACGAGATTTTATGTTTTCATATAAAAAATCAATTTTCTATGGAAAATATGGAATTTTGGTAATGATAACAGATTTCGATCCTTTTGGCTCTAGGACCTCTAATTAACGAAATAAACGAGATTTTATGTTTTCATATAAAAAATCAATTTTCTATGGAAAATATGGAATTTTGGTAATGATAACAGATTTCGATCCTTTTGGCTCTAGGACCTCTAATTTACGAAATAAATGAGATTTTATGTTTTCATATAAAAAATCAATTTTCTATGGAAAATATGGAATTTTGGTAATGATAACAGATTTCAATCCTTTTGGCTCTAGGACCTCTAATTAACGAAATAAACGAGATTTTATGTTTTCATATAAAAAATCAATTTTCTATGGAAAATATGGAATTTTGGTAATGATAACAGATTTCGATCCTTTTGGCTCTAGGACCTCTAATTTACGAAATAAATGAGATTTTATGTTTTCATATAAAAAATCAATTTTCTATGGAAAATATGGAATTTTGGTAATGATAACAGATTTCAATCCTTTTGGCTCTAGGACCTCTAATTAACGAAATAAACGAGATTTTATGTTTTCATATAAAAAATCAATTTTCTATGGAAAATATGGAATTTTGGTAATGATAACAGATTTCGATCCTTTTGGCTCTAGGACCTCTAATTTACGAAATAAATGAGATTTTATGTTTTCATATAAAAAATCAATTTTCTATGGAAAATATGGAATTTTGGTAATGATAACAGATTTCGATCCTTTTGGCTCAAGGACCTCTAATTTACGAAATAAATGAGATTTTATGTTTTCATATAAAAAATCAATTTTCTATGGAAAATATGGAATTTTGGTAAAGATAACATATTTCAATCCTTTTGGCTCTAGGACCTCTAATTAACGAAATAAACGAGATTTTATGTTTTCATATAAAAAATCAATTTTCTATGGAAAATATGGAATTTTGGTAATGATAACAGATTTCAATCCTTTTGGCTCTAGGACCTCTAATTAACGAAATAAACGAGATTTTATGTTTTCATATAAAAAATCAATTTTCTATGGAAAATATGGAATTTTGGTAATGATAACAGATTTCGATCCTTTTGGCTCTAGGACCTCTAATTTACGAAATAAACGAGATTTTATGTTTTCATATAAAAAATCAATTTTCTATGGAAAATATGGAATTTTGGTAATGATAACAGATTTCGATCATTTTGGCTCTAGGACCTCTAATTTACGAAATAAACGAGATTTTATGTTTTCATATAAAAAATCAATTTTCTATGGAAAATATGGAATTTTGGTAATGATAACAGATTTCGATCCTTTTGGCTCTAGGACCTCTAATTTACGAAATAAATGAGATTTTATGTTTTCATATAAAAAATCAATTTTCTATGGAAAATATGGAATTTTGGTAATGATAACAGATTTCGATCCTTTTGGCTCTAGGACCTCTAATTTACGAAATAAATGAGATTTTATGTTTTCATATAAAAATCAATTTTCTATGGAAAATATGGAATTTTGGTAATGATAACAGATTTCGATCCTTTTGGCTCTAGGACCTCTAATTTACGAAATAAATGAGATTTTATGTTTTCATATAAAAAATCAATTTTCTATGGAAAATATGGAATTTTGGTAATGATAACAGATTTCGATCCTTTTGGCTCTAGGACCTCTAATTTACGAAATAAATGAGATTTTATGTTTTCATATAAAAAATCAATTTTCTATGGAAAATATGGAATTTTGGTAATGATAACAGATTTCAATCCTTCTAATTAACGAAATAAACGAGATTTTATGTTTTCATATAAAAAATCAATTTTCTATGGAAAATATGGAATTTTGGTAATGATAACAGATTTCAATCCTTTTGGCTCTAGGACCTCTAATTAACGAAATAAACGAGATTTTATGTTTTCATATAAAAAATCAATTTTCTATGGAAAATATGGAATTTTGGTAATGATAACAGATTTCGATCCTTTTGGCTCTAGGACCTCTAATTTACGAAATAAATGAGATTTTATGTTTTCATATAAAAAATCAATTTTCTATGGAAAATATGGAATTTTGGTAATGATAACAGATTTCGATCCTTTTGGCTCTAGGACCTCTAATTTACGAAATAAATGAGATTTTATGTTTTCATATAAAAAATCAATTTTCTATGGAAAATATGGAATTTTGGTAATGATAACAGATTTCAATCCTTTTGGCTCTAGGACCTCTAATTAACGAAATAAACTAGATTTTATGTTTTCATATAAAAAATCAATTTTCTATGGAAAATATGGAATTTTGGTAATGATAACAGATTTCGATCCTTTTGGCTCTAGGACCTCTAATTTACGAAATAAATGAGATTTTATGTTTTCATATAAAAAATCAATTTTCTATGGAAAATATGGAATTTTGGTAATGATAACAGATTTCGATCCTTTTGGCTCTAGGACCTCTAATTTACGAAATAAATGAGATTTTATGTTTTCATATAAAAAATCAATTTTCTATGGAAAATATGGAATTTTGGTAGTGATAACAGATTTCAATCTTTTGGCTCTAAGACCTCTAATTTACGAAATAAATGAGATTTTATGTTTTCATATAAAAAATCAATTTTCTATGGAAAATATGGAATATTGGTAGTGATAACAGATTTCAATCCTTTTGGCTCTGGGACCTCTAATTTACGAAATATATGAGATTTTATGTTTTCATATCAAAAATCTATTTTCTATGGAAAATATGGAATTTTGGTAGTGATAACAGATTTCGATCCTTTTGGCTCTAGGACCTCTAATTTACGAAATAAATGAGATTTTATGTTTTCATATAAAAAATCAATTTTCTATGGAAAATGTGGATATTTGGTAGTGATAACAGATTTCGATCCTTTTGGCTCTAGGACCTCTAATTTACGAAATAAATGAGATTTTATGTTTTCATATAAAAAATCAATTTTCTATGGAAAATATGGAATTTTGGTAGTGATAACAGATAACTAATAAATGAGATTACATATTTTTAAATAAAATAAAATTATCTTTACTCTGCGAGGAGGGTATTTAAGATTCGGTACATCCTAATATAGTACTTTTACTTGTTAAGGTGTATTTTTTTCTGTCACACCGTGTCTTCATTGAATCGAAATCATAAGTTCCACTCAAAAGTTGCGTGATACATTTTTTTGATCTTTACTTCATGTCTTTATATTGAAAGCCTGGCCTAATTTTCAATTTATTATTGCTCACATCCTCAACACGTTTTCATATTTTGGCACACAATAGAAAACACAAAAAATTAGTTGTAAAAAATAATACATTAGTTATTAACCCCGCATAATACACTCACGAAAGAAATTTAGTTGAATAAAAAATAACAAAATTTTTGTCAAAAGTATAAAAAACATGGTTGTTCAACAATAGTGTAATTACTCCAAATTTGTATTTTTTTTACTTTTTGGAAGAATCGATACGCAATATTCAAATCTAAGCGCTGTCAAAATATCGTGCTTTTTGGTAATGAAACGGTTGGCATCAAACATTCTTTTTCATAGGCCTTAATGTGAAATTAAAAATTTTGCTTGTACCGAAAATTTTTAAATTCTGAGTTAATACAGTATTGTTGAACAAGTGTCATGTGGTAAAAATAATTTGATTATGGTAAAATTTTAGCAGTAATACTTGTAGAGGGAATTTTTTTAAGCTGTTTTATTTTTTGAGTTGTGGCTATAAAATATTTCTAAATTAGTGATACGATTTGAAAAACATCTGGGAGTGCATAATTTATAAAACTTATGGAGATCCCATTTTCTAACTTTTACAGTAAAATTGGTCGAAGTTAGCAAAATGTTAATTTAAATTGGTTATTTTTTGTTTTACAAAATACATTTTTTTCATGATTTTTTTAATTTCAATTACCAAGATTTCGATTGTCGTGCTTGATTTCCAATGTTTATCATTGATAAAAACACTAAAATTTATTGTTGATGGGATAAGCTATTCCTATGCGCATGTCACTCGTTCCAGATCATCAGAAAACTTCATCCAAAGATTTAAGAAAAACTAAAGATATTATACAAATAAAAATGTTAGGCGAATGAGAATTATAAGCACCAGTTTTACTTGTAACAATATCAAAGATTAAACAAAAACAACAACAATAAAAAGTGACTTTAGCTTTTCTTACATCTTATTTTTTTAAGATCAAACGATTTCCAATAAGTATCACTTATTTTAAGTTATATACCCTTAAGCGAAAGTAAAAGGGTATATAATAACTTTATCGTGCCGTTTGTTATTTCTACAATATTGATCCTAGAACCTATAAAATACATATATATATTCAGAGTCCTAATGACTAACCAAGTTGATTTAAAGATATACGTCTGTCCATCTGACTGGCTGTCTGTTGAAAAGTGTATTCCGACGACCCCAGATGTGATGGGGACTTGGTTCTTAAATATTTTTGTAACATTGGCTCGTAATTTTGCTATTGAAATTAAGCCAGATCAGTCCATAAATTACAGATATATGAGCAAAAAACCACGACAGCCGTCTGTCTTTCTGTATATCTGTAGAATGAAAAGAGCAAAATTAGGTATAAGCATCATGGTTATCAATAGTCAACATCGGACAAAATGGAGACGGGCTAGCAGAAGTGGGCGTTGCACAAAATAGATTTATTTATATCTTAAGAACGGTAAGAGAAAAATTGTCCAAATTTGGTACACATAGCTGGGTTATCAATACACAACATCTTTAAAAATATGGGCTGGATTGGAAAAGTTGGCGTGGCAAATTCCGTACAAAGAGGTTATAGATTTCTATATATCTAGAGAACGGCAAAATCCAAAGATTATAAATTAGGTACACATTTTGTGGTTACACATTTTAAGACTTAGTTACAAGATTTATAAGCGATTCATGTTATCAATACATAATATGTTCGTAATTGGAGTTGTGCGCGCGGCACAAAAAAAATGAATTTTATCTAAAGAATGGTATTTATTAGAGTCAAACGATTAAGAATAATTCGATAAATCGATCAAACAAAACCAAACTCTTGTTCGAATAATTTTAAAATGGCCATTTTCGAATAACGAATAAATCGATTAATCGAAAAATTTTTTTATTAAAAAATAAATTAAATAAAAGCTTAGAATTTGATTTATTCTCATACGTTTCTAGTGGTTTTGTACAAAATGCAGGCAAGTTAAAAAATATTGTAGCCATAGCCCTGACTGTAGTTAATCTCAATTTTTATTATTCAAAAATCCTGTTGAGTATTTCAAAAATGTATTTTATGTTCTTATTGAACAAATCTTTGACAAAAAATTATATTAACTCTTTTTAAATCAAACGTTAAAAAAATTTTAAGAAAGGGGGTTTTTTAATATTGGATGAAAAACTTAGAAATAAACAAACAGCTTAAAAAATAAAGAATTGATTAACTTATATAAATCATATCATGAAAGTAGAAAATGTTGTAATTTTATTATCCTTTTTTTAAATTATATATATTTTTACCATTTGCGTTAGTGTCACAATATTACCGTGTAAATGATCTACATAGTGGAAGATAATCAAACGACATGACAAGTTTAGCTGGAGATGGCAGGTCTGCCAACGCCAAAGTAATATCGGATTTTTATGCAATTAATTGTTTTACAATGCCTTTAAGTAATACAACCATATGGAGTTAAAATGAAAAGTTTTACGTTTAAAAAAAAAGAAGAATTCATAGCAGATTTTAGTAAAAATAAAGAAGAAAATGGAAGATTTTTCTAAAGTTGTAGATGCATTAACGAATGTAACTTATTAAAAATACGTTATTTTTTGAAAAAAACAATTTTTTTTATTCGTTATTCTCATCGATTAATCGAATAATTTTATAGATTTAATCGTTTGATCGAACGAACAAAAACAATTATTTGAATTATTCCAACAAAGTTGAAATGCGAATAATTGACAACTCTAGTATTTATATAACTTTAAGCTCTTATATATAAGATTCGGCATAGCCAAAGTTCGAAAAAATATTTTAAAAAACACTTTTCAAAAATGGCAACACTTTACCCTCCCATAACTCGACAAATATACATAACACGGAAAAAACTTAGCACACACTGAATTATAATTCGTTTCATAAGAAATTATTCATGTGCACGTCATTGAAAATCCACTACTTAATAGTGTGTCCCAAAAAAATTTTTTTCGATTTTTATAGGTACCCCAGCATTTTTTGAAAGCTTATAGAGTAAAGTATTTTTGTGATTTTTTTCAGATTTTTCGGAAGAGGTTTAGAGGTCGCTAAAATCGAATTTAACCCAAAAATCGAGTTTTCTCGACTTTTTTTGAATTTGTCTCATTACTCGGCCTATTGGCACGATTTTCTTTATTACTAAGTCAATTTTTTTAAAGAAAACTTCTCAAGCTTTACTTCTCTGTGCAGATATTATAAAGTTTGGTTATTTTTTTGCTCATTTGAGTCCCCTAAATGACATTTTTTTTGTAAATTTAGCATAAATTTGAAAAATAATGCTTTTTAACTTTTAAAATTTATATTGAAGTTAAGAAAACTAATGATTCAGTTTAAAAGATGGATAAATTCTGATTCACAAAGTAATTGAATTTGCTCTTACTGTTCCAAAGTTATACCCTTTTTAAATTTTGTACCCATTTTGTGAAATTAAAAATACCCAAAAAAAAAATTAAAATATTTTTTTTTTCAACATTTTTATATTTTTCGAATTTCTTCTATGAGCTAAATTTCAGTTATGTATTTTATAAAGCTTTTTCGTAATAGTCATATTCCTTCAATTTTTAGAAATGACTTTATACACTATCAGACTATTATATTGTATTTTCTTGTTACATTTTACCTTAGCTTTCCGTTGGAAAGCAATGAGGTATATTGTATGTACAGAAAAATTTACAATTATTAGACACCAGCAGAATGTAACGCATTTTCTGGCCCACAACGGCCTTCGTCAGCATTCTTTGTGTCACACTGGATAGTGATACTTTATAAATTGAATGTATTTAACTCAACTATTTTTACAAATAGAAACTGGGAATTATTTCCTTCTGGAGGTTACTTTATATTATATTCAACATTTTTATATTTTTCGAATTTATTCTATGAGCTAAATTTCAGTTATGTATTTTATAAAGCTTTTTTGTAATAGTCATATTCCTTCAATTTTTCAGAAATGACTTTGTACACTATCATTTTTTTCTATTCATACAATATACCTCATTGCTTTCCAACGGAAAGCTAAGGTAAAATGTAACAAGAAAATACAATATAATAGTCTGATAGGCTCCTGGAGCCATTAATCGGGCACGCTGTATGATGAAAATTATATATTCATTAAAAATATGCATTTTTCAAAACCAGCTGCAATCCTTCATAAACGCTTCAAAAATTGACGACTTGCTTGAATTTAATTCATTTATTTTGAGAATATACACGCAGAGAAAAAATATGGTTGGGCATGGTTACGGCAACAACACTATGTTTAATATGCCGCGAAGCTTTATGCTTGTCTGCAGGAAAGAAACCAGAGTCTGCAATTAGCTCCTTGTGTCATTCATAAAAAGGAGCTAATTGCAGACTCTGGTTTCTTTCCTGCAGACATGCATAAAGCTTCGCGGGATAAGCTAGGAAATTATAAAAAAAAAAAAAAAAAAAAAATTGAGTTTAAATTGCTGGTAAATGCCACACAGTATGAAAAAGAATGTAACAATATATTGCTGTCGTACACAAATAATTGTTATTTTTCTTTAATATCAACAATATTATAGTTACTGTAAACAAATCAATGTTTATCGCAATTATTAATTTGAGTATTGTTGAACGAAAAATAATTATTTTTCTAACAACTTAATTATGATAACTTTCTAAATATTACTCACAACCATATCATGATGTTTAATAGCCATAACATGATAACTTTCTATACATTTATCATATTATGTTTAAGATGCAATCAAACTATTTTTACTCTAATAATATTATGTAAGCGCCATTTGTAAAATAATTTTGTATCAGTTGTGTCATTTATTTTATATGTGAGCGGTTAATCAATTTAAAGATAAATTCCCATAAAAAAATATGTTTAAAGAAATTAAAAAAATTAAAATATTAGCGGAGTTCATTCCGTATTAGTGATTTAATAGTGCAAATGCAAAATATTGTAGTTTTTTTGTAGAATCCAAAAACAAAACACACGGAGATTTCGTTATATTTTATGAAAGTGTTACGATATTTCTGTGGTTTTCATGGGCAACCGCGTATGTCTAAAAACAAATTTTTCAGGAGAGCCGAAAAACAATTCTTTATCCTACTATGGTCTAGGTATTGCAGATTTTGAATTTGCTCTTTTGCAAGCCTTATATTGAACTCCGCTGTTTGATTCACATTAAGAAAAATTGTAAAAAGCCACAAAATGCAAAATCCATGCAAAAAAGTTTTAATTTATTTTATATTTTTATGGCAGTTATGAAAGGGGCTGTATCATAATATGATTGCTTCTATATTAATTATGATTAACATGATGATAACATGATTACTTCTTAGATTATTATGTTTAACATGACAATAATATGATTAGTTCTTAACTTATTATGATTAACATGACAATTATTTGATAACTTCTTAACTTAGTATAATTAACATAATAATAATATGATTATGGCAAAAATATTATGATGTAATATTACGAGTATATTTAGTCATAATATGATTCAATAATAATCTTAATATGGTGACTACAATCATAAATTTTATCAATTTTTATTAGCTCTTAGAATATGTTTGCCAAAACCATGTTTTTTCTTTGCGTGTACTTAAAAAAGTGGTACCTATGCCAATGCCCTAGATACGCTCCTCTCAATGATTTAAGTTTATTAAAGCAATTGGGTGACTACAAAACTTTTAACGAATAAATCGCACGCGCCACGTTAAAAACTTTTCTGCGGCATCAGGTGTACCTATCCGGTAGGTTGGCTGCCTTAGCGTTTTTTGATGACCATATCGACACCAAAACTTTGCGTTAATGGTCCAAAATCTACACGCACCAAGTAACGGCAAAGAATTAGTAAAAGCTGAGTTATCAGAAAACATGCTTCAAAACAAACAAATTCAAGATCTTATGTCCGAAGCCAGCCTAGCCTTTTTTGAAGGCAGCAACATTTCTGTTGATTTTTTACAAATAGATCCGGGAAAATGGCATACAAACAAATCTTTTAATGAAGCAAAGAACAAAGTTCAGCACGTCGTAAATGGTGTCGCAGAACGCGGAGTAGCCTTGGCTAATACTTACATTAACCTATTAAGCCTTGTTGACCCTGACACCAAAATAATCGACATTAGTGGAGACTTTGAAATATTTTGTTCTTGCAACTTCCGCAACTGGAACGATTGGAAATTTTCAAACCCTGGTGAATTTTCGGCCATGTCTATTTTAATTTAAAAAAAAATTTTTTATAAATATGTATGAGCTTAAAAATAAAAATCACTAACAAAATTTTCAAGAGTGTTTTCAATACACACAAACTAAATCCGATATCTTTGTTTCGTTTTGAGCGGATGTAAATTATGGCAGTCACGTTTTTCGTACAAAATGGTACTTAAATACAAAATTCAAATTAGTATGTATGAAAAATATTGCTATTCCGATGTTATACATTTTTTTTCTGTCAGTCTCTATGTTCCTTAAATAATATTCTGTTGGTAAATTGTTGGATGTTAAGCAACACATTGGGCTGAGTTTTTAGATGTATCAGTAAGTATTTCAAAATGTTTTTTTTTTCGTATGCACTTGTATCTAGTTGCTTATTTCCGCTACTTTCTTTTGTAATTATTTTTTTTTATTAAATCTTTATGTGGTCTTCCTTTTGTCTTGAGCTTCATCGGCAAATGTTTCACAACATCTTAAAGGCTTTTTAGGTAAAATTAAAGTAGCAAGAGCAGAAACCGAAATCAGAAACTTGAGACAAAAAAAAAACGGGCTTTATGCATGTGAATCTGTGAATTTAATAGAACAAATCAGATTTCGACAGATGTTTCATAATTCGTGTCTATAAATGTGTTCGCCCAGTGAACAATTTGTCGATAATATCATGTACAATACTTAAAAACTTTTTGACTATTAACCACCTGCATCAAACAGTATTTTTTTTTTTCTTTTTTGACTTTTCAACTTTGGCAAATTTTAAACCTCCAAATTTAACTGGGTTGTGTGTCAGCCAAATCACAATTCATTTTTGAAATAATTAAAAATAGATATGACTGTATTTAGTAGTGCCATGTTCGTAAAGTAGTACATCTATGCAAAGCACAAGTTTAGTACGTGTATGTTTTTTTTTTTGCTTTTTGCAAACGTGATGTTACTTTTTAGTAGAGATTAATGGGAAAATGATGTTGTATGAAGTTTTCACAGATAACTTCGTTACTGTTTTGGTTTTCGTTAAGCATGATTGCATATCTATTGTGTGGGAGAGTGTTGTAACAGTTTTGACATACGTTTCCTTTTGGCTGGGAAAGTACAAGTGATTCATATGAAAAACGCAGACATGTAATAAGATAAAATGCAGATATGTTAAAAGGGAAAAAAATCAAGAAGGAAGGAAACAAATTTAACTATTGAAATAGAAGAAACAAATGTTTCCACGAATATTCCAAAAAAAAATTATAGGCACTGCAAGAGAAAAATCTGGAAGCATATCTTGTACTATTTTTACTACAGTCAAATACCGATAGTTCGTAATAAACTGTCGGTCCCTTGAAAAAATCGCGTTAATTCGTAAAATTTCCGTACAATTTGGTCCCCTCGTTAATTTGTAATTTTTTTTTCTTTACCTCTTCTAAATCGTAATTGTTTGCTAACTACCACTTATAATTCGTAATAAAAACAACATAAACATGGAAAGAATGATATTTAGTTTACCGCTATTTTTGCGTGGGTTTTTGCTTGTGTGTGTGTTTATTTTCTAGAGATCAGTTTGTTACATGAATAACAAAGAAAAATGTCAAAATGCACGCATCTTTTTAGTAAATAAATTGAAAAACCCCCTTTAATTCGTATTTATTTTATTTTAACCCCGTTAAATCGAAACCCCCTATAATTCGTAAGAAATGGCCGATCCCTCGCGTTTACGAACTATCGGGATTTGACTGTAGTTACTAATTTCCATTTGCCAAATTAACTAACGCAATTTTGAAAATTTTCCGTAAAATTTTAATTTGAATATATAAAAAAAAAACATTTCTGGAACTGATGGATAAAAAAATTTTCTTTTTTTAAATTTTTTTAAAAAATTTTGACAAAAGTTCAAAGTCATTGTTATTAAGTTAGTAATTTAAATCAGTTTGTTAGTTTCTGAGAGGCAGAAACTGCCCCTATCTCCACTCGTGGTCCTACGATTCGGCCCATTTTCAATAGGCTTATAAGAACCTATAAGCAAATTATCAAATTATCTGCAAAATTGCGACCTATACTTTGCGCACAAGGTTAAATAGACAGCCAGCCAGCTAGCCGGACGGACATCGTTAGATCGACTCAGAAAGTGATTCTGAGTCAATCAGTTTACTTAAAGCTGGGTCCAGGACCCATATTTTAAGGTGTTACACACATCAGCACAAATGCATAATACCCTCTCCACTATTGTGGTGTGGGTATAATTAGATTAAATTCTTGCGTTTTACGTTTGCGATTTCCAGGACTAAAGTTATTAGCAGGGAAACCATAAATATGCAATTGCATGTTTTCCTTGCGCGACCAATGACGGCAGAAATATTATATTTATAAGTTATAGAGATTTTTATAAATTTTGGGATATTTTTGCATATTTTACCGTTTGCAGAATTTTTTGCATAATTTATAATTTTTCAAGTATTTTTCAAGTTTTTTAGTTACTTTTAACTTTTTTTAGATGCCAACAAGAGCTTTCGCAGCAAATAAAAAAAATTGTTTTGCGAAATTTTGGGTTTTCTGGTTTAAATATCTAATCTGTATAACTAACGTGTTGCTTCAATTTCGCCATCTACATTAAATTTTTACTCGAAATTTTGAAGACAAAGCAGGTTGTCATTAAAGATAAATGTTATCTAAAATAATAATTAGTATTTTGGTTATTTCAAGGTTTCAAATTTTATATATAAACAAAAATTAAGGAAAATTCAATTATATACGTTTTTGGCGAAGTGTGTTTTAGTATACCGATCGACTCAGAATCACTTTTTTAAGTGATCTTTCGATGTCCGTCCGTCCGTCGAGCAGGTTGTCTGTCAATGTTATCCTTGTGCACAAAGTACAAGTTGCAATTTTGTAGATAATTTAATCAAATTAAATGAATACATTTTTATCGTACAAAGGAAGAAGACTATGTAAATGTTGCGAATCTGTCTAAAATTTCACATATTTCCCATAAAAACTGCTTTCCAAATTAGACTCTTTGTGTCCGCAAACCATCTACATACATAATTATGTTGAAATTTGGATAAAATTCGGCCCAAAAATATTTTACTGTAAATTAAATTCTTTTCGAATCGGCTCACATAAATCCCTTTATTTCAAAATATCTCATAATTATGTTAATATCTAGATAATATTCGGTACAAATAACTCTTGTAAGAGTTTTAACCTACTAACATAACTTTTTTTTGTGAGCCCATGGCTGACCAAAGTTTAAAAATAATGTAAAATCTCGAATTTTCATCTGCAAATACTATGGTGTATGGGCTTTGCCGCTTATAATTTTGTGATTGTTTTTATTAAATGGAACTGTTATTAAATTGTTGAATATTTTGTTTTAAAATTAGCAATTTTTGAATTTTTTGGGGCATATTTAATGCGAATAAAACGTGTTTTTAGAGCATATTTCTGGTTTCTCTAGTTATTAGCTATCGCTAAGATCAAGAGTATATATACATCGTATATAAGAATTCATTAAGAGTCTTTATTAGAGAAAAATTTAGTACTAGTATTTTAATTTTCTTTGAGAAAATGGAAAACCTTCAGAAAATTTATAAATTGAACAAAATGCAAAAACATTTTTTCAAGCAAAAGACTAAAAAAAACTTTTTGTGCCATTTAAGATAATATAAAACCACAGCTAAGTAAACATCCAGGAAATGATGATTATTAATCAGTCTTATTCCGGTTGTCGTCATCGACAGTGTCGTTTCTTTGTAATAGATTAAAGTGACACACAGCCTGTGTTCTTTAATCCTGAAGGGAATAGCGAAAGTGTACTGAATATTTCGGAAGGTCTTTGAAAAAGAAATGTATACCTTCTAAAAGCATACTTCTGAAGGAAGGATATCACACCATGCGAATCTTTTAGAAAGGAGTATAGAGGCCTTCAATAAGGCGAGCAACTTGCAGTCCTTTCAGTATTTACCGCTGGGTGAGTATTAATTTAACAAATGAAAATGAAATTTAAACACATGTATTTTGAATAACATTTACACCATTTAACTGTACTAATTTTTATGACCCTTTCCAAACTTAAAAAAAAATACTGTTAGAATTTGCACCATTTGCTCTTCACATTATTGCACGCCATAAATATTTCTGTTCATTGTTATTTAAAATATTTCACACCACCAACAACAATGAAAATTGATTTTTATTTTATTCACTTTGTTTTTCTTTTCACTTTTAAACCAAAAGTTTTTGAAATGACCAATTTATTATTTGTAAACTACACCAACTACTTTTACCGTGATGGCAGGGAAAAAATAAATTTTAGAAACGTGCGATGAATTGATTTAGTTTTGAAGCAATTAAGACAAAAAAGTAAGAATGCTTTATTCGACTATGCCAAATCTTTTATACCTGTCAATAACAAGAATTTTTCGGTTTTAGACTTTGTATGGCATCTGTGGTAAATTTTATGAAATCTTTATAAAATCTGGAGTCACAATTTCTGTTCATATAATAAAAATGTTTTATTTGTGTTTTATTTTATGACAGAATTATTATTCGTTATGGTTTTAGACACAAATAAGTGATTTTCATGAAAGGATCCGATAAAATGGCATCGATTAGATTTGGCATATTTTAGTAAAAATGCATGCTTTTGCATATTCAGGTTTTTAATGCATATTTTGACATTTTGGAGTGATTCTTTTAATTTCCATATTATAAAAAAAGTTCTTATAAAATTTTTAAATACACAAAAAAACCTTCAAAAAAAATTTTAATATAAATAAATTAATTTTTTCTTTAAATACAAGAATTTCAAGATTTAGGCAAAAGATCCTTCTATTTTAGACCGATGCAGTACGTAATATGGGTAAGGCTTCCAATGGGTTTAAATAGTTTAGCCAAAACTGATACAAGTTACTTGCTTGGCACATGGGTTATACCGCGTTGGTGAGAACTTAAGGAAGAAGTACATACCACGCGTTAGTGCGCGCGCCCTCTGTAGACTTCTGTCAAAATAAGTTAAACTATGTATTTTAATAGAACAACCTACATGCAATATATTTTGACGCGTTAGCACTAGAAAGTTGGTTAACTTTGAACTTTTTAACGCGTTGTGTATTTTTGACAAGTAATCAGCTGACAATAAAAAGGAAAATTTAAAAAGCTTGCGAATCGTGAAAGAAAAACTTATTGAAGGGCTTCATAAACATACAAAATTCATATAAAAATAATATTTTCAATAAAATAAAAGAATCTTGACAAACTTTCGAATCCGTTTTCAATGCAAAAATATGTGAACAAATAAAAAAACAGCTGACAGGAACGGCATTTGTAACGCGCGTTGTGTAACTTGCAATTTTTCATGCGCTAAAGTTTTTAAACGCACGACAAACGTTGACGAATTAACAAGTGTAGTAAAAGAAATTTTAAATTTAAACAACATCAGAAGCCAATTAACATTTGTATTTTCCAATTACGGGCATATTGGTGAAACAAAAACTTATTAGGACGGATTTCATTCACTTAATACTCAAGTCAAATTAATTGATATTGCAGAAAGTAAAATGAACAATGTGGAAGGAAGAATTAAAAAAATTCTGGACGTTTCCCAAAAAAAAAATTGGATTTCAAAAAATTAAATTAATTTCAAATATATTTGATCTGATCTGGAACCAAAGTGTGATCTGAAAATAACTTTTTTTTTAAATGCATTGATAATAGGGATGCAAACGATGTATCGATGTTTAGAAAACATCGATGTTTTGATGGACGATATATCGGCGATACATCTTTTTTTCACTTAATTTTTTAATTTATTTAATTTTTTTATAAAATTTTTACAATTTTTAATTTTTATTTTTTCATACAAATTTTCATATTATTCAAATGTGTATTCAAAGTCAAATTACAATGTTTAAAAGCTTTTATACTTTAATAGTGATATTCCTTCAAAGTTTTCCAGGAATATTTTCTATGCACTATCAAAATAAAAAAATGTTACTCATCATGAGAAATAAATTCCCAGATTTTATTTTTTCAATCAAAGCTTTTATTAAAAAATTTTAAAAAGTGTAATAACAAGTGTGCTCAATGTGCGAAACTGATCGGATTTTCCGTACGGAATCAAATGTTTTTTTGTTTTGTTTTTGTTTAATTTTTGAAAGAAGTTATAGTTGGGTCTTAAGATTTTTAGTAGAAGAACTTTAACAGTCCGTAACTATTAATGCAAAGTAGTTTCTAACATCGATGTTAGTAAATCAATAGAAATAGCTAAAAATAAAGGTAAAGTTTGATCACTTTACTGGTCACTCTTTTTTTTATTTTTTAGTCAAATATTTGTTAGGTCTGAACATGCATACCTTTATTTAAGTTTTCAAAGATATTTGAATAACAATAGACTGAAGTTTTTTATATTTTTGTTTTAAGTTAAATTAAAAACGATTTTTTATGGAAATTTTTTAAGTTTTTAGTGCATATTTTATATTTTTTTAGTGCATATTTTCGATTTTTTAGTGCATATTTTAAACGCAAATTTTCGATTTTTTTTAGTGCATGAAAATCTCATCCCTAATCATAAGTGTTACATTTTAAAATGCTAACCTAATTTTTAAGAAGTGTTTAGAAATAAAAGCAAAAATTATCATTTAAAATTTGAAGCTCTTTTATATAGATTATTTCTAAGAATAATGCAAAAACTATAAAATTACCTCGCGAGACAAGCAAACCCGTCTGTTATTATAGAGCTGCGCTCATGCCTGTAGAATTTTCAAAAACACAAGGGGATTAAGAATATGCAGATAATGCGAATCTATATCAAATATCTTCACGGATTTGCAAGCAAACAATACGCCACTAAAAAATGTGTCCCTTATTCCCTCTGTATACTTGCATACTTTTCGGAGGAACGCATGGAAGATGTTAAAAACATCTTCTATCGATCAAAAATGTCATCTACAAAATTAAGCAAAAAAGACTTGCAAATAAATATTACCGGATTTAAAAAAAATGTTAAATGTTTTGAAACGTAGAAAACTTCCAATATGATTACATTGACTTACGACTTAAAGTGGCCTCAAAGAGAATGTTGAAAATAGACTTATAAAAACTCAGGACATTGAAAAATATGTGTTCATCGGAAATAACAGCCTAAGCGACAAAACCCACACTATCCAAAGCATACGTAATTTCTGTTCTACTTTACAGATCCGAGACATGGCTTGTAGCAATGTATGCCAAGAATTGCCCCGCACTATAATAAATGAGTGGTTACGGGCTATTACTGGACAGTTCGAAAAAGTTAGCAACAATAGAAAATACGGTTGGGTGGAAAAAACGTTACGAAAATCAGAAGACGAAATCGCACACTCGGCCCTACAATGGAATCTAATTAATATAAGAAACTAATTTATCTTTTGAATAACTAAAATGTTTTGCGTACACGCAGAGAAAAACATGTTTAAATATGGTAACCTCCAACAATACTATGTTTAAAGAACATTTTAACCATATTATGTTTAATTTAACCATATATTTGTCACCGGCAAACATATTATGGTTATATAAGTCCCCTATCAAGATGCCACAACCATATTATGGCTAACCCTAAACATGTTTTGGTTATATATGGCCATCGTTTGTTTTAAAATTAACAATAATATTATCCTCTTTTTCAAGAGCAACATGCTATAGTTAAAAACCAACCATGCTATTATAAATGTTAAACATATTTCAGTTATTATTAACCAAAATACATATGTATGTTCGGTGGTTACCATAATATGGTTGTGCTTCTTAGTCGGAACTATTTTTACCATAATGTGGTTGTCGTTGACAATAATATTGTTAAATTAAACATAATACAGTTAAAATTTTCTTTAAACATAGTATTGTTGGGGGTGACCATATTTAAACATGTTTTTCTCTGGGTGTATGATCGAGAAGAAAGAAAACCCTTCGTAAAAAAATAAGTAAATAAATTGAAAGTCAAATTTTTGTCCATTAGTTGATACTGTGTAAACACAATATAAATAGGAATTGTCCATATTTGGTTCCATAACACAAAACTTAATTTGTCATCAAAATTATTTTTTTTTTCTGTTGTTGACAGATAGATGGATATGTATGTATGTTTGTATGTACTATTACTCACTATCAGTGGGACACAAAGAAAAATCTTATGTTGCTATGGTTGGAACTCAAAATTAAATCCTTAGTTTAATCTAATATACTTCATTTTAAACGTGAAGTGAACTTAATTATCTAAACTTTGTTCAGGCCTACATAAAATAATTGACATACAGTTTCATAAAAAAGCATTATCAAAGAATATAACAAAAAAGAAACAGCTCCAGAAGCTCCTGCACTGGAGTAGCACTCATCGAACTAAATAAAAATGATTGTAACCCAAGTATTTTATAAGTTGTCGCACTTAAAGTGTGAGTAGCTGTATATATTTTTTGGGATGTAAGATGAATTTCTTGGTGTTACATACGGAATGAAAAACGCAATATACCCTCATTTACCACTCGTTGTGAAAAAGGAATAAATAATTTCTATATTGAGGATTTTCCACAATATTTAATGTTAAAAATATAGGATATTTCAAACGACAGAGGTGATTTTTAAAATTAAGCGACAGTTCTCATGAATTTTTGTTATTATTTTATTTTTTTTTTACTGTAATTTCATTAAATGTGCTATTGACGGTTGACTCACTTGTATTTTAATATGAGATTGTGGGTTTTAGATTTATTTTTAAAGTCATGTTATACAAGCTTAACTTTTTTATGGAGAAAAGGAATTTGTTTAATAAATAGAATTCAACTGAAATTTAATTAAAATGATTTAACTGCTCTATTAACTTTTTTCATAGCAATTAATTTTGTTAAAGTTATCGGAAGCAGTTCTTAGTTAGAAACTTAAACAACTAGCAATAAAAAAAATAACTAATAAAATCACAAACCCAGCTGCATAAAGACCGAAAAAAGATTAAGAGAGCAAAATAAAAATAATCTATTAACAAAGTAAACAATACTTCGGTATAACTTACCATATTATGAACTGAAAACCAAAGATTAATACTCGCATTAAATTTAGCATTAATTATACCCTTCACACCTGGTAGAAAGGATATATACAAGTTTGTCATTCAGTTTGTAAAGAATAACTGTAACAACAGTGAGTGAACCTGATTGGTACGCTCACTAGTTTTTTATGCGTTAAAAAAAGCGCTTTTAGTGTCGAAATTGTGTTTTTTCAAAGCAAAAACTCGCTTTAACAAATTCATGCTTTCGGTAAGTGAGATGCCAAGCGAAACTTTTACATGTCTCCCTACATTTATAGCTCCGTTTTATTTATTGGAGATGTCATAAATAATTTTACATTCATACATTCAAACGCACCAGATACGCGCAAAGAACATAACTTCTTCCTTCACCGGGGATGCTATAACCGGCTCTTAATAATTTTTGAAGAGTTTTAATCATTATCGGCTCACACACCCAGGAACGATATCTATTTTTTTTAGTGTTTGTGTAGACAAACACAACCCCCAATACCGTTCGTAACTATATTCAAATAAGAGCCGGACATTAATAGTGCTCTGTTGTTCGTTAAAAAACAGAACAATTGTAATGATACTGTAGACAAACATTATATTTTAATGTTCTATACTGTTTCTTTTTTCATTGATAAAGAAATCAGCAAACAAAAAATTTTAACAACAACCGTGAGTGTATTATGTACATATATGTTTTGTTTGTGTAAAGCTATTTTGCTGGCTTTTTGTTTTTTTCGTATGTGTTTTTTGAAACGAACGAACATTAATGAGCTGAACCGAACACAATAAAGTTTTTAATTTAAAAAAAAAACGAACGGAATTAATTGTTCTCAATTTTTTGTTGAGTTGGATAAGAACAGTATTATTTTTGTGTTCGAAAGATGTCAAACAGGGAAACGTTATTTTTTTAATGATTTTCTACACAAGCCTATTGGCGTTTGTGTTTTACACAAATCTACCGAATCGAACACTAAGGAGCGATATTAAGTGTTTATTTTTGAACACTGGTTTTAATAAAAAGGAAAAAGGTTTTTGAACAAAAACAATCTCTCTTTACACAAAAAGTTTTGTAGAGTAAATACGTTCCCGATTTTGACACCCTGTAGAATACAACAAGTAAGAAAGTATAGTCGGTCAAGCCTGAACATAAGATGTCCTACACCATAGTATTTAAAAACAAATTTTCGAGAGTATATGGCCCTATTAATAGGGATCTATCTATGTTTTAAATTATAACAATCGGTTTGATAGTTTTTGGGAGCAGAAATTGCCCCTATTTCCCCTAGTGGTCCTATTTTTTAAAAAATGCATAGCTTATGTCTCCATATAAATGTGGATCTATGTACGTTTTAAATTTAATTAAAATCGGTTTGATAGTTTCTGAGAGGCAGAAATTGCCCCCTATCTCCCCTCGTGACACTAGACTTGATCATTGTGCCAATAAGAACCCATGTACCAAATTTTATTTACTAATCTCCAAAATTGCCACCTGTACTTTGCGCACAAGGTTACATGAACAGCCAGACGGACATCGTTAGATCGGTATACTTTAAGGTGGGTCTAGGACCAATATGTAAAGGTGTTACACACATCAGCACAAATGCATAATACCCGCTCCAAAATTGTGGTGTGGGTACAATAATAAATACTAATAATAATAAAAACAATAAGAATCAAAAATACCTGGTTTTAACAATTTAGCAATTTCTTTAAGCTTTAAAATCCTTTTTCTCACAATTATCTCACAAACCCTTATTTTACAATTCTCAATGCATCCTTGTCATTAGTATGCAAAATTAGCATTATAATTATGTGAAATAACAAAGCACAAGTTCGAGCAATTGAATAATAGAGTTAAATATCGCTTAAACACATAAAACATGTTTTCATATCCGCTTACACAACCCACTGTCACACATATGTATACTTAAAAGCATCCTTTTGCACCGTTAACTTATACACACGTATGCATAGAAAATTGCCATAATTAATGTAAATTTCTATAACTTTGCGCCATGCTTTGAAATCCCTATTAACATGTTTATTAAAAAAAACTGCATTTAAAAAAGACTTGGGGAAAAATAAACTCATATATAAAACACAATAATCTATTTTTAATGGACATTAAAATTCTTAAAGGATTATAGTTTTAAAGTTTTAAAATTTCTATAAAAAAAAAAACCTAATCTCTTATATAAATTTTTTATTAACCAAAATACTACAATCAGGCCGACACAAACGAACGGAAAGAGAGAGCAAAGAAATCCACAAAACCCCACAAATTAAATCCAAAATAAACTTTTAGCACAGTAAAGGGGTATTTGCTTAATGCTCTCTTTTTTAAGAGAAATAGAAAAACCGCAAAAACAAGAAGTAGTATGATTAAAATTACTGCAGGTGCTAGAAAAAGCAATGGAAGCAAAATTTGCTTTAAGCAAATGAATTTGTTTGGTTGTCCTGAATCTAATGCACCCTTCACCATAGTACTCATAAGCCAATTGTTTCTAAGCCGAAACGCTATCCTGCCAAAATCCTTGTTTGGTGAGCATATTGGGCGCTAGGTAAAAAAAATATATCGATTTTGCTGATATTTAAAATCAAAGAAATCTTTTATACATTGAATATTTGAAGTTGATTTTATCAGCTTAGCTTGTCGTATCCAAGCCCTAAATTTGAAAATTCACTTGTATGGAGACCGATTTGGCAAATTTTTCAATATTTATCAATCTTTATATTAAAGAAAAATCTGCCCTAAATTCGGGCTGTGATGGTATGAGCGCTATTGTAGAAAACCCGTTCAAGTAACCATAACATGTCTACAAATTTTATGTTGGAATAAATTTTGTTGGAGGTTACCCCATCGAAAATTGTGAATTTACCTATGATTTGCATCAAACTTAACATGGATAGACAGCCGACTGGACGGACGGACATCGTTAAATCGATTCAAATAGTCGATCGGTATGCTTGGCACCAATATTTGTATATGTTACTCACATCAGCCCAAGCGAAAATTACTCTATCCACTATGTATGTCACTTATGGGATTTGTGGTACAATTGTACCAAATTCGGTACAATCGAAACTTTATTGGTGCACTGGTACAATTCATCCTTTTTTGGTAAGAAAAACCAAATACCCACGAAATTTATCATTTCTATGAAAGTAGATTAATCCACATTTCTTTTCAATAATAAAACTTATAATTACTTATCTCCAGCCCTGACCAATACTACCAAAAATTGCATAATTGTGAATTTATGTTCATGATGTTATACTAAAATATTCAGTACATATATACATACATAAGTATTTGTACTCGTATCCCTGTAGGAAGCCTGCGATCAATTGTCTCGAAATTGCCACTTTTGTCGATTGTTTTATTGACCTTTTTGTCTGCCTTTGACAAAAATAGAAAAATAGAGAAATTTTTGCTTATTCTTTATTTTGTATGCGTTTGTGCACACTAAAATATATTGGGCATAGACCTAACTTTTAGTATACGGATCGACTAAATGTCACTTTCTGAGTCGAATTAACGATGTCCCTCCGTCCGGCAGTCTGGCAGACTAACTGACAGACTGGCGGTTGTCTGTCCATGTAACTTTGTGCGCAAAGTACAGGTCGCAATTTTGAAGGTAATTTAATGAAATGTAAATTGATTGCAGTTCATAAGTATAAAGAATTCTAAAAATGGTGACATTTGGTTCATAATTTTACATGGCCCCCATACAAACTTCTGTGACTATAAGCCAGTTAGTAAGTCCAAAATTTACCATGGATCCCACGTAAGCCCCCTTCCCAAAATCAAGTAAGGGGAAACAAATCTCATTTAGATGAAGATGTCTTAATAATATTCTACACAAAGAACTTTGTCATGAATCTTAACCTCAAAACATAATTTTGTTCTGGCGGGTCCATGGTTGTTTTATTAAATAAAAAGATTTTATAAATTCTAATTATCTATGCTTTTTTATTTTTTAGCCAAAATTTGGTACACTTTATGTCAATTTGGTACAATTTTGCCATTTTCCCAGTTTAAGAATTTTCAGATCACGACAGTGATGTGTAAAATTAACCCAGTTATCCTTCCGAAATTAGGTATGCATATAGCGCAACAGCGGCTGTAAAAAAATAAAATACGATCATGAAATTCGGCTCTAACAAACTTTTTGTATTAAATTTTTTATTTAAAACGTACCAAAAAAACAACCATTATTTTAACAACCACACAAACAAATGTGCTCTAAAAAAATTAGAGTTTAGACAATGGCTCTTTTATTATTTTACCCATATCCCAGACATGTTCTCCCGGTGCCTGAAGTCTTATACATCTTACTTAACTCTATATATTTATTATATTACATTTTAATAAAAGAATTAATTTAATAAAAAAAAAGTGTTGCATAATTGTTACATGTGACTTGGCAACATTTTTAAATGCTCCCCTAATTTTTAAGAAGTGTTTCATATTTTACGTTTACAAAATAACACAAATTTCGGCATTAAACAATAAAGTACAATTAGCGCAAGGTAAAATCAATTACAGGTGGTGGCAAGATGTTTTTTGTATTGCATTGTTAGTGTTTTCGGCCCGAAACTTGCCACCACCTTGTACTGAATTCGTTTTGATCTAGTGCTGCAATCATGCCCCTTTAATTAAAATGAGTGTTGAACATGTAGGATTTTTTTTAATTTTAAAGGGAACATCGTCAGAAAAGAACGCTTTACACTTTTAAAATAACACATGTTTTTCAGAAAAGAACATGAAAAAATGTAAAAGACTCCATAAGACTTCTTATTGTGTTCCCTTTTTTGTCGAAAACTGTTCTGCCTGCTTAAATTAAAAAGTTGGTTTATTGAAAAACAAGAAATAGAAAACGCTAAATAATGTTACAATTATACGAGTACGGTGTATCTGCATAAAAACTGTACATGGGCGATTCTATTCTGACGGGTGCAACATTTAGACGCTTTAAACGTCTTTTACTAATAGAAAGAAACACATTTGCAATTAAGTTAGTTCTAGAAGGGGTAACATTTTGTTATATTACTATTGTTATCTATTTACAAGAATTTATATGAAAGGATCAAAAAGCCACGAGAGAGCTTTAAAGTGCATGACGGGTGCAACAAAATTGTCCAACTTTCATAAGATCATATCACATTAACACAAAACTCTGTTAATTTTTTTAACTTTTTTTGTATTATTCTTTTTTATTGTGAAAGATGAGATATCAGACGATGATTATCAAATCAAACATCGTAGAGAAATATAATCCAAAAATTAGATATTTGCTCTTTAAGCCATGACGGGTGCAACATGCAATGCATTTTCGGTTCGCGCCAAATCTATGAATCTTAATGCTTCGAAGTGCACAACAAATTTATATTTAAGCTTACGTCTATAAAAATCATATTATTATAAAATATAGATATTTTACTTTAAATTGGCATCAAAAAAGTATCAAATAGTGTGATTTGAAAATTGATGTTAAAAGTTGTCTAGAATAGAATCGCCCACATGTACTTTTGAAAATTTGAGTGGTTAAAGTAAGAAAAGTAAATAAAAACAAAGTTCATTTATTTTGAGTTAAAATTTTATGCAAAGTTTAAATACATTTTATAAAATACACAGCTGATGGCGTTTCTTCAGCTAATGGTTTGTGTCTTCAATAACTGATATGAAATTTTAAAGGGTAAACAACAGGTATTAATTCTAACCTAAGGTTTGGTCATTGTTTTTGATTTACTAAACTTTATTCAAATAAAATATTAGTATAATATTATTAATAAATTCTTAAAATTTATTATAACAAGCTAAAGGTCTAAGCTACTATGGCTCATTTATTTTAGCTAGGCTATAATTTGTAATTGTATTTGTTACATTAAATAAATTAATTTTTAAGATCAAATAGAGAATACAGAATAAGCTCCTTTCGATACCGCAAACTAATTTCAGAAAGTCAATTATTCGTTAATGCCATTCGTCGCTGGAATGAACTCCCATCCTGTGTTGGCAAAACTTATTGAAAAAATGCTAGATTTTGTTAAAACAAATGAATTTTCATATTATTCAATTGTGTATTCCAAGTCAAATTACAGTCCTCAAAAGCTTTTATACTTTAATAGTCTTATTCCTTCAATATTTTCCAGGAATTTTTGCTTGTTACTCAACATGAGAAATAAATTCCCAGATTCTATTTGTTCAAAAAAATGCTAAATAAATGCTAAAAACAATTATATAAAAAATGTTCATTAAAGTTCACATCACATAAACTTAATACCGCCTCTGTGAAAGTTGTAACAAATTTTTTTAAAAGCGGTTGAATTGTTTTTATTTATGCCCGTAGCATTTTTGTGCTTTCTTGTTTCTGCAGTTGATCCAGGCAACAAAATATTGAACCACTATCGTATTTGCAGTTATTTCAATATGTTTCATATGTTTCTGTGAAAATTTTTCCTAATTTTTTAAATTTTTTTGATTTCAGTTTATTTATATCCATATTAATATGGATGGGATTCTACCGAGTATTTACCTAATGTCTGGGTAAATACCGGGTAAATAGCGGGAATATTCCTTTTTTGGGAATTTATTTGGGTATTTAAAAACCACAAATACATTAACTATCAATAAAATTAATCAATTTTATATTAAAATAAAACGTTAATGCAAAATATTAAAAATACCACAAGAACTAAAATATGCTAAAAAATTTTAAAAATTGTTAGAAAATATGCTGGATGCTAAGTTAGTTTTTTCATGCTAAATGATTTTAAAAACTGCTAGATCTGACATGAAAAATGCTAAATTGGGACCACTGCTCCCATCTAATATGCAAATCCTAAGTAATGCTAAGCACTTTTACATTGCAATACTTTCTTATTTCGCTTGAATACAATTTTGTAATTTATTTTTAAATTTATGTCTTTTTTTAACCAAAAATATCTACCATTGTATCAGCAATTGTTGTAATGAAATTCTCGTAAAAAAAATAAATGTAATAAATAAACTGCTAAATATTGATTTATCCAGCTACAAACAGAGGGAAAAAGCATTAATCTAGCGCTGGAAAAAATAACTGAAAATATCGTGCAATTTTTACAACTAAAAAATATGGCGACGAAGTGCAAGCAGGTATTTATAATTTCAAGGTAGTAGAAGAATTTACCTACCTTGGATCCGCCTTAAATGCGGAAAATGACATCAGCCTTAAAATAAAACGAAGGCTAGTGTTTGCAAACAGGTGTTACAACGACAAACATTTCAAATGTGAAGCTATTTCCACGAAAACGAACAGCTTGCAAAAAACGATAAATATGTGTTAGGCATTTTTAAGAGAAAAATAATTCTTAAAATTTTTGGGCCCATATGCGTTGACAAAGAGGATGGACGACGAATGAATCAGCTGTATAAGATTTACACCACTGTGATTATAGCAAAACGCATAAAGATACAACGATTGTGCTGGCTTGGACAAATCGGAAAGATGAACGCGGATACTTCAGAATAAGAGACATTCGAAAATCTTTATGAAAGAAAGCGTAAACGGGGAAGACCTAAAAATCCCTGGTAAATAAAGGTGGAGACAGCGTACACAAGATTGAAAAAGAAAACAAAATTTTTAGGCAGGCCGAGACTAACAACAGGTTTTAATGCGGCGCAATATAAGCTGTTTTTTATCGCGCACATAAGGTTTAAGTCATTAAAGTTTTTAGTGAAAACATTTAAGTTTTTTTCCATTTTTTACAAAACATTAAGTGGTTGTTATTAGAACTTTTAAGAAATAAAAACGCATACTTAAACCAACACCCTCGATTTAGGTTAAATTAAAGTTTTATAGCCTGTTCGGCGATTTCGAACGCTAACGTTCGCATAGAAAATTGCATCTAAAACAAAAACATATTATCGAATTTTGTTTTTTTAAATTAGCACTTTTTTAATAAAAAACTTTCTTTACAAAAACAGAAATTCGATTTTTATTATCTTACTGATTTGAATTGCATACTTTAAATTTTTTCAGCATTATTTTCCAAGAGATAATGTGTAAATATTCGTCCTCTCGTTATGACATTTCATTTCATATAAATAAAATAAGTTCCTTTTAAAACTAAAATCTTGGGAACGACAAAAAATAAATAAAATGTCACTAGAGATCAAAAGTGACTGTTGACCACCACAGATTTATCTCTGCAATAACATACATTTACTATGTGTATATGGCATTACTTGTGCGTTTTTTTACTTTTTTTTTTTGTAATAATATTATAGTTACTTACCCAATAAATAGGAAAACTTTGACAAATGCCTTTTTCAAAATTTAAAAAATGTTTCCTCTTTTTATTTTAGAAGGCTAAATCCCCAACAACCATAATGTGCATGAGCTGGCTAAATCAATTGTACGAATACACGTAAGTCATATGTTTAAATCCATATTGAACTTAAGGAAACTTTTTTATAAGTTTTACTGCACATTCCGTTCAGAATTAGATGTTTTTGCTTATGTTTTTTTAATGCATTTGAGGTGCTTTTCGTTTTATTTTTTTTTTTTTGGACAGCAGCTTAAGCTAGTTCATGCATTTTATGGTTGGACCAAAAGGTTTCCGAACTTCGTTTTAAGTAGTATATACAAAAATGCATTTAATTTGATAATCCTTATCAATTTATTACAAGTCTATAGTTTTGCTGGGTTATAAATACTGTCACGTCACATTTTATCTTACAGTTCATTTATTTTTGCAGCTTCACTTTTTTGTATTGAATGGATTAAATATTGATATGAACTCAGCATTTTTCAAAAACTAGTAAAACTCAACTTGTTTATTTTTTTAGGGAACTTTAAGCGTTTGATATTTTTGAGGGAGGGTTGTAGCAGTGATTTTTAATTTTAAAATTGAAAATATCATTTTAATTAATATTTTAAAAATTTGTAGTAATTTTTCCATATTTTCTTTACATGTTTTATACAATATCTAAAATTTAAATAAACGAATGTAAGTAGGAACTTTCGGACATTATGCGATATGTCGCACAAAAATATTTCATGAAACAGAAGATAAGTGACGAAAGGTGTTGAGAAGCTTGCGGTGTAGAAAATATACGACGAAATCTAAAATCAAGCAACAATTTAATATTTCTCTTAAATATGTTTCAATAATTTTTTTGTTTAATAGTTAAATTTGAATTTAATAGTGAAACGTCAAATTGTAGGTGGTATCAGTTTTCAAAGGGGCACCAAAGGAAAATACGAACATTGTTGCTGGGTTATGACGCATAGTTTGAAACAGGTACACTCACAATATTCTGTACGTAAAATTAACTGAATTTGTATTATAAAATAAATGAAAATTCAGTTAAAACCGGTCTACTTATTTTTCATTTATTTTTAACGCAAAATTCTTTTAGTTTTTACTGTCAAAAATTCAACCCCTTGTTCCGTAAAAACAAATAAATTTTCAGTTATTTTATATAAATTAACTATCAAAAAATTAACTGAATATTCCGTAAAAACAAAGAAATATTCAGTTGTTTTTATTAAATTCAGGAATTTTCGTTTACTTCGCAAAAGAGCCGAATTTCTAAAAAACACCAGACAGACACCTGTCCGCTTGTTTTTCTAATTAGAGAGAGAACATTATTGTTTACTTACCCTGTTACACACGCTTGTTTTACTTTTGTTGTACTGACCTCGTTTGTTTACAGAAGAACTCACAATCATAAAATACCAGCAGCATGACCGATATGGTTTCGCAATTATTTTACTCAAAAAATTTGATGTATTTAACTAAATCATTTTAACAAATAGAAAATGGGAATTTGTTACACAAAACAAGCATATCGTTTTTTAAAGATAAGTACAAATTTATTTTTTGATAGTTAAATTACATAAAATAACTGAATATTCCTTTGTTTTTACTGAATATGTAGTTAATTTATGTAAAATAACTGAATATGCCTTTGTTTTTTACGAAATATTCAGTTAATTTTTTGATACTTAAATTAATATAAAATAACTAAAAACTCAATTGTTTTAACGGAATTCGCAGTTGAATTTTTGACAGTAAAAATTAAATTAACATATCTTTACTTTAAGTTACATTTACATTAAATTTAACATAAAGAAGAAATTAACTTAATCAACGGACAATATTAACTGCAACTGAAAATCCGTATTATTATGCACTTAGTTTTTTGAATAACTGTTAGAATAAGTTAAAAATAAATTTGGTTGGAATTTTTAATGTTTATTTATTTAAAAATGACTGAACGGAATGCTTCTTAAATAATCTACAGTCCGTTACTGTAATAATATTGTGAGTGTACTTAAAATACTCCGAAAACAAGATTGACTTAATAAAAAGTGAGATAAAATTAATCTCCAACTGTGCTTTATTCAAGAATTTCTAAGACGGTTTAATCTCGATTCGTACATGAAATAATCCGAAAGTGAGAAAATGTTGATTCTTACCTAAACACTTTCCCCACAGAATAAGAGAGAATACTATTATTGCACATAGAACCAGAAGCATGCCCAATATAGATACAAATTGTTTGGGAAAAACACACATATATATATATACATAAGGGCGGGTCGATTTTTTTTTAAAAATCGTAAAGCAAAAACGTAATCTACATAAAATTCGAAGAAAATTCTCCGAAGAAACCATGGGTCTAAAACAAAATCCTAATCCGCGCCTCTCGACTATACGATTTTTAATTTTTTTTTCATCCATACAAATCGACCCGCCCTAATATACATATATATATATATATATACATATATACATATATCGTGAAAATACATGTCTTGTTTGCAAGTAAACGATAATGAACTGTTGCATAAAATTTTTATATCAATTATTTATACAAAAACAGTTACTAATTATTTGTAAATAAAACGAGCTTAAAATAGTGTAATAACAATACTTACAAAAACAAAAAATAGTTCATAATATGATTTGATACAAAACAACTTTACATTTAAATAGATAGAGATATGTATATATGTAAGTATATGTACATAATTATTTGGCACTTGGATTATTTTACTTTTTTAACAAAAAAATTAAGTTACGAAAAAACCTCGAGGAAAAGGCATATAAAAGTATTGATAGGAAGATAGTTAATATCAGGTACAGATCCATTTTTTTATAAATTGCAGTGTTATGTTGTTTCTTCAACTATTAAATATCTATTTTTTTGAAAACGTAAATCTATATTTATTAATCAATTCATCACTTGGAATCCAATCTTCCAAGTCATTTTGATACAAATTTAAAGCGGATAACATAGACTGACAGGTATCTACTTTCAGTCTATTTGTCACTTTATTTTTTAAATATGCTAACTTAGAAAAAATCCGCTCAGAGGATGCACTACTATGTGGTAAAGTAAAAACATACGAAGCAAATTTATACAAGTTTGGATATAAATTGTCACCCAAACAGTTTTTTAAATTGCCAATTTCGTACCAAAATGTTTCAGGCTTAGATATTTTAAAAATTGCTTCATAGCTTTTATCGTTTGATCTGGTTTCTAAAAGTTTGAACTCTTTTACAAAATCATCTGGGTTAGTAATTATATCAATCATTGATTGACAGTATAAAAAAAATTTGGTTCAAAAAGGGGCACAAAAAACTACAAAAGGGGATTTAAAACAAAGGGGTCAAAAAAGTGGCACGGCAGTCAAAAAGGGGCAAAAATGCGACTTTAGTCGCATAACGGTAACACTGCGTAGAAGGGAATTGTGTTTTCTCATTGAAATCTTCTTGATAAAAATTAGGAGTAGGCTATCAAAATATTTTGTTAGTGCTTATTCTGAACTAAAATCCTATTTTAACAGAAATATTTTGTAATAATTGTTTTGAATAAAAAACCTTCTTTGGTTTTATATAAATGTTAATGGCTTTAAATTAATTCTGTGGCAAAAAGTGCTTAAGTCTATTTGCTTAGTTTTATAGGAGAACAATTTAAAACTTTAAAGGGTGCTTTTAGAAATTTACTTCGAATTTAATATAATCTTCGGTTCTCTGCGGTTATAATTTTTTAAGTTTTTATTCCTAAGCACTTTTAATGTCACAGATCGGACATTAATTGCCCATTGAAAAAAGAGAACCAAAAGGTAATTTTGCTACAACTTCCTCAAAAATCCAACAAAATAATTGAATTTTGCCCACATGTTCTTAAGATCTTCTCTATATCAGAGACCCGCAACAGTGCAAAATCACCGAAAATCGCCAAATGAAAATTTTATATAAAAAAAAATAAAAAAAGAGTAATTTTACCATTTTTAAGATTTTCTATATATTTAGCATAATTCTTGTTGTGTGCTTATATTGCAGTATTTTAAACGTATATTGCAAAAATATAAATTTTAGCCAGTATGCAAAATTCAGTTAAAACAAACTGAAAATAACTAAAAAAATATTTATTTATTATTATTTTACGTTGACGATTTTTTTCGGAAAATTCATCGATTTTCAATACTTTTTACCTGGCAACTATGTATGTCTTAAGCTCATAACATAATTTTGCTTTGACGGGTCCGTGATGGCCCATGGGTCCCCAATATGGCACCCTCTTGAAAAATGTCTGTATATATTGTAGTGCTGGGTATCAAATGGTCGGTAATGACCGACTTTACTTTCTTACTTGTTTTTTAACTTACGTATTAAACAAAAATACAATGTAATTATAGTAAATCCAAAAGAAAGTTTAAACTTTTAATTAAAGATTTTGTTTTTTATTTAAAAATTCCACATTTGGTCGTAGAAATCATTAAAAAGTTGTGTCAAAACAAATCACCAATATAAATTATAAATACATTTGTTTTCGAAACAAAATAACTTAAAAAGAAGAAAATTCATTGTTTAATTAAATAAATTAAATAACATTCTTTTTATTTATAATACTTCAAGTACAAATGCTAAAACTAAACAAATCTACAATATTTACAGAAAATTTTATCTTAGTCTATTTGGTTTTACATCCGTTTCCTGTTAACATGAGACGGAAAGTGTTTGTAGTTGTGTGCTTTAATTTTCCATTTTCATTATGTGATCCAATTTTGCCACATTTTCGATGGCCTTTTCCATGCCAAAGTTGTGACGTAAGTGCTGGAGTTTATCTTTGGTTAAACCTTGAGTGAGTAAGTGATTTTCAGCTTGGGCGATAAGATCTTGAATGCAATTAAACATCTGAGTGCTTTGAAGCAATTTCTGTGACATGTATTTGTGACGATATTTCGATTTTGCTTTTCTGATTTTATTGTTGTAACGAGAGCGACGACATGCCTCGGCACGTTGCTGTTGCAAAAAATTGTTTTTATCCTCTTCGGTGGTGATGGTGACAGTAACAACATCCACCACATCATCCTCGCTGCTGGGTTGTTGTTGTTGCTGGTGAATGTTGTTTGGGCGTCTTTCAATTGTGATGGGATTATCCAGTAGCATTTGCTCAACATACTGTTGTTCTTTACGTAAACAGTTTTCCTTAATACATTTCATTTCCATTTCCACCAAACGATCGATATTCTGTGGATTAACATACGTGGTGGCCTCGTTGGCTTCTTCTGCTGTATTAAAAGTTGGCATTTGGAAGTCTTTTGTTGCAGATTTGTAGACTTTTTGTAGAAAGTATACAGGTTCGACCGAGTCGTCCATGTTGTTTAATTCTTTAAGTTATTGAATTTAATAGTAAATTGTCTTCTTTTGCCGGCTGCTGCAGTTGCTTTCACTTTGAATTTAATTTTTGAAATGAATATTTTTGCAAGCTCGCTGCTCGTTTTTATACATAAAAATATGCAGGTCTTTTTGTTGGCCTGCATATTTTGTCTATGTTTAATAATTTAATTACCTGACGTGTGTTTCCTTTCTACAGTAAATTGTTTAGGTAAAAAAGGTTTTATGATTTTGTTTTTCCCATATCCAGGTTTTATGACTTTGTTTTTAGGAAAATTTGTTTGCGATTAATTCAGGCAGCCGCATTTCTTATTGACGCGACAATATTTCGCTGAAATAAGACACGGTTGTTTAACTATTAGGAATTTCCCTTTTTAGCCAACAATAAAATAGTCATTAACAGCGTTATGTATAATGAAAAATTGGCAAGAAGTTAGCACAGAGTTGAATTATAATACACTTACAGACTGTGGATAGCAAACTGCTAAACTCTGACTAGTGAGTTGCCAAATATCTGCTAATTTGGAAAAAACAGCTGTATGAAAATAGTATGAAATGTCAAAATCAGGGATGATTTCAGCAAAAATAATGTTTTTTTTTTTAATACAGTATGGCATCGTTATATATCAGAGTTGATTTATTAAAAATTTGCACCAGTGAAAAAGTATATTATACATGAACATTTTGCTAACAAGCTGCTAAGCTTAATCGGTATTCTATTTGGCAGCTCGTTGTACGTAGTGTATAAACTGTGGCTAACTTTTCATTATACATACCGCTGTAAATTATTAAGTCGAAGCATTTGTTTTCAGCATATCGTCAGCTCATTACTGGTTTAACATACCGAACATTTTGTGAAAAAAATCGAGTTAGGTATAGAATATATAGCAGGCGCGGATCCAGCTGGAGCCCTAGGGGGGGGAACATTTTTTTTTATACAAAAAAGTAAAAAATTTGTTTTTAAAAGTTTATAAAAATGAATATGTGTATATTATATTAAAAAAACTCCACAATAAGGTTAAATGAAATATAAGATCAGTTCAATATAAATTAATTTTTTAAATGAGCAATTTATGATTTCCTCGTGAGGCAAATTTAGATAGTACAGTCTTTCTTCTGTCATTGCTGATCTGAGCCACGTTTTTATTAGACGACGGGTAGGAAATGACCTCTCTCTCGTAGCATTACTGACGAGTAGGGCAAGTTTTTTTTATGGCATATGCCACTTTTGCTATTTCTTCAATTATTTTTTTAAAAAGCAATTTTTAGTCCAGCTTGCCAAAGAATACCTTTTTGCAACATAGAAAAAAATGTTAAAATAAGCTTAGTGAATATAAGGCAGAATCTATTCGAAATGCTAACCGAATAATGCAAAAATCGGACGTACTTTTAATGCATCTGCTCAAGCCTCTTGAAGTTACAAACGAAAGGGATTTCTATGAATGAAAGCTTTGGCTTAACTGACAGTGCTAAGGAAAATAATACAAGATGTCAGTAAAAAAGATTTTGTTGAAAAGTTTAAAAAACGTTTTAGATCGTAATACGTGTGGTAAATTATTAAATACTCCTGAAAAATCTATATGGCTTGCGATTTAAATTTTAAAAAAGTGTTTTATTCGATTTTCTCACCATATTGTTTTAATGAAAGTGAGACGGATGAATTTATTGGCAACCATTCTCCATCTCAACTTCAAGTGTTCAAATATGCTCCAGTTTTATTTATAGAACTGTTTCATGTGATATCAGGAGATTATCAGGGGTGTTCTAGAAATCGAAGACTCAAAACGCAAGAATTTTAAACGTCGCGATGCGTCGTTCTTTTATAAGATTTCCCTGATAAAAAAATTTTATGACAAATATTATAAAAATATTTCTTTATTTAACAGAATTTTATAACAAAAATTAGATTAAAAGTGTATTAAAAACAACTTCCAAATTCTTGCGTTTTGTCCCCAGAATTTTTTTTTTTTTTGACAATTTGAAGAAACTTACATAAGTAATTACTATTGTACTTACAAAAAAAAACTTAATAAAAAAAAGATTCTTAAAAACCATGTTTATTTTTGCAATTTTTCGTGCCATTTTGTCAGCCATTTTTTACCATTTTTCGTGCAATTTTAAACTTGCCCTGCTGACGAGCATTGAAACGAAAATTTAAAATATTTTTCTTAGATTTCGGTAGATATCTTCATCACAGTTTATTAAGGCATCTACAACGTTATCTGATAGATTTTCAGATATTTTCCATGTTTGTTGCCAATGCAACAGTTCAGACTCAAGTTTAGATGTTAGTAGGTGTTTATCTATCTCTTTTATCAAGCATAATCAGCTCATCAGCTAGTTGTGATTTTAAAAGTTTTGTATCTGTATTTGACTTGATTACACTTTGAGGTAGAAGTTAAGGTATGTTCAATACATTTAGGAGATCTATTGGGAAACGTGTTTTGAGATCTTCTAAAATAAATTCAATGTACCCTACAACTCGGTAGTAATCTTCAACATTTTGAATGTGATTGGAACCTCGATTTGAACGCAGATAACTTTACACAGAAAGAAAAACACTCGGGATAAATCAAGTTTTTTGGGATTACTTTAAGTACGAGTCGTACTCAAAAATTCAAGTACGAATAACACTTAAACGTACTCAAAACAATCCTAATTGGGATTACTGTTGAAAATTAATTTCTTTTCAAAGTTTTTTTTTTTAAATTTGAACTCATGCTACTCATTTAGTTTATATTTTTGGTTAAATATGTACATAAGATTTCTAAAATAAAAACCATATCGGGCATGATGTTGGTGTTATATCATTCTGTAATGTGTAATACGGGTAAGTAAATCAATCATTATCATTTTTTCTTTGTAATTTCGTTTTTTTTTTGTTTTTTTCAATCATGAATTCGGGATAAAATCCACTTTATATTACTTGAATCAAGCTCATTTTGAGATTGATTCAATCTTAGCTTTACTTAAATCAATCTCATTTTCGGATTATTTGAGGTACGAGTTCGGATTAAAACAATTATATAATTTTTGAATGAAGTGCATTTTGAGATTGATTCAATCTTAGTTTTACTTAAATCAATCTCATTTTCGGATTATTTCAAGTACGAAAACGGGATTGAATATGGATAATTTAAGTATTTTGGGATTCAAAATCCGTACTTGAATCAATCTTTCTGTACTTGATTCAAGAAAATCCGTACTCACCGTACTATTAATACCGCTTCGGATTGATTTGAGTACGGATGGATTGATTTTTTTTTTGAGTGTACCTTTTTTAAAAATCGCTCTAAATAGTTCTTCGGCTTTATTTCTTTTCTGTTCAAGGCACATGATTTAATTTTTGATAAGGCTTGACCCTTTTTGAAGATCTATATCGTGCTTTTGTAAAATGATTAAATGATCCTCAAATGAATTCAAAAGTACTAAGCGAGTTCCTTAATATGAGGCTTTTGATGAAGTATCTCTACCTTTCCACTCAGATATTTTTTCCAAAGCTTCTACTATATGATGTACACTTGTTGCAAAGTGTATAATTGAGTCGTGACGGTCCAACCAAATACTTTGCTAAAACTGCGTTTCGCTTGGGATGATTATATTTAAAGAAAATTGTCGTTTCCTTAACAAATGATACAACTTATTGCATTAATGGCACTTTGTTGCTTTTTAAAATTGAGTTGTTTGATTTATAGGAATAGCAAGGGGTTTGCTTTGCATTTGGCCAGAATTTTATAACAGCTCAATTTTCTGCTGACGTCAGAGGACACCCATCTGTTCCATTTCCTACAAAATTGTTTAGGTCAAGACTAAAATTTGTCAAAACTTTTAGAACTATTGATGATAGTGCCTTCGCATCAATTGACACATCAACGTCATTATCAATATCCTTTGAAGCCTCTTCAAATGCGTTTACAACAAAGCCAATAAATGCTTTCCTAACAACTTTTTGTTGTATGTTGAAATATCTATAAGATAAGGAATTCCCGGTTTTCCTCGAAAAATCTGTGTTTTCGTCAAAAATTATAGAATAGAATTTTGATTCATATAACACATGTAAACATAAATATTGCATATACTAAGGCTTATTTATAATTCAACCGCACGCATTTTCAAGTCAAACGTTTATTCTTTGGATATAAATAGATGCCACCTGCTGGGATTGAATGTAGAATAATAAGTATTTGAATACAGTAAACTAGACGTTTCATTGGAAATATCTAATAAATAACTATAAGAATTAAAATTTGGATACTTATTGAAAATTTCGTTAGATTAAATAAAAAAAAACAAAAAAAAACCTTGCTGGGATTTCCTAAAATTTTGTGCATATAAAAAAAAAATTTTATTGGGAATTCTTGTATTATCGAGATAAACCAAACATATTTTAATAATTTAGGGGGGGGAAATTTCCTTATTTCCCCCCCCCCCCCTGAATCCGCGCCTGATATATAGTTAGCTAAAATGCAAAAAGACGTAACTAACAAAAATATAATTTTGTAGGAGAAGCAAAAAATTTTGTAAAATGAAAACTATACAGATGTCAGGAAAACATGCATTGATAAGTCATCCATAAAATTCTTCAAACAATTTTCAAAGAAAAGCATTTCATTATATTTTGATAGAAAAAAAGTTTAATTACGTCGTTTGTGCCGTTTCACACACGTCAAGTTTGATTCGTCAAGTCTTGAGTGAAATGGCATTCTCATTTCCCTTCTCTCCAAAAACCTCAAGACCTGACGAGTCAAACTTGGCGTGTGTAAACCGGCACCATTGTATTTATTAAATCAAAAACTCGATTTTGCATTTTTTGTTAGTTACGCCTTTTTGCATTTAATTAAAAAAAAAACCAACAGGCTTTGGTTAAAGGCGTTAAATTTTTTATGGTTTCCAAGAATATATCAACTATTTTAAAGTTTATTAAGTACATATTGTTTTGCTCTACCGCCACTCTTTGGCGATTGCAGAAAGAAAATAAATTTGTTCAAAACAGTTTTATAAAAAGCAATCAAAAATAGTTAGAGCCCCGTGGCAATCAATAATGAAAAATTATCAATAAATTTTAATTAATTTTCAAAAATTATCAATAAATTTTAATTAATTTTCATGTTGTAAAATTCCTTTCTTCATAAAAATAATGTAATGAAAATTAAATATGATGAACTTTAGCCTAATTAAAATAAGCAGTTCAACAAAATAACCAGTATTAATTAATAGTTAGTAAAAATTAATTTTAAAAAAATTTATGAAAATATAATCTTTTTCACCGGCCCCTGATCTTTAGATAACATTAAGTAAGTATTATATAATAATTTCCCTTATTAAGTTTTTGTTGAAAATTGGAACGTTTCTTGCCTACAGGAAAAATTTTTAATGCAAAAACTACAGTTGGAATGTGCGATAAACCTTCCACAAATGAAAGACTATTGCTAAAATCAGGGTTTTCAATAAGATTAAGTTTTTTTTATTGTGACAGCACCAACAACATGATAGTTTTGACATTTAGATTTTTGACGTATTCATAGTAGATGCAATTGCAGCCGTGATGTGACGAAATAGACCCGTCCCGCCATCTTGCCAAAAAGTGATTAAAAGCTTTGATGAAAGGATCGATATCTGTCAGCGTGCTCGTGGTGGACATTTGCCAGATATCATTTTTCATTTATAATTACCAGGGAAACCAGAAATATGCTTTAAAAAACGCGTTTGAAAATATGCCCTAAAAATTGTTTAATATATGCCCAAAAATTATTTATTAAAAATATGCCCAAAAATTAAAAAATTTCTAATTTGAAAGCAAAATATTCAAAAATTTATAAAAACTTCAATTAAAGAAAAACAATCCTAAAATTAAAATCGGCAAAGCCCATACACCAAAGTATTTACAGACGAATTTTCGAGATTTTACCCGATTTGCAAACGATGGCCAGTTATGGGCTCACAAAAACAAAGTTATGTTAGGAGGCTTAAATTCATTTAAGAATTATTTGTACTGAATATTATTCACGACATTAACATTGACACATATGAGATTTTTTGTCTAACGGTCGCGGTGTAGGGGCGGTCGCTAAATTGTTTATTAATGTTAACATTTAAAAGAAATTAAAGCTGTGTTAAAGCGGGAGCTTTGGGCAAATATGAACCGATTCTAAAAGAATTTAGCTTGCATTAAAATATTTTTGGGGCAATTGCAATCTAAATACTTATAAACAAAATTATGTAAATGGTTTGTATGGGGAATAATTTTAATTATATACTGATTGTCACCAAATTTAATCAAGTTATCTACATGATAGTAGCTTGTACTTTGCGCACAAGGCAAACATGGGCCGACAATCAGCGAGACGGAAGGATGGACATCGTTAGATCACTTTAATAGATTGGTCCAGAAATTATGCAAAAAAAAAATGCTGCAAACGGTAAAATATGCAAAAATATGCACTTCCAAATCGACGCCAAAATGCATAGAAAGCTCTAAAACAGATAAATATATTGTTTCTGACTTCATTGGTCGCACAAGAAAAAACATGCAATTGCATATTTTTGGTTTCCCTGATAATAACCGAACTTTTCTCTTTGTAATGCAATAAAAATTTGAATAATTTTCATTAAAATTTTTGTTTTGTTTTAGAAAACGAAACTCTTGTTGAGAAATTCATATACATACATATTATGTATTTTGCATTATTTGAATATAAATTTTCATTTCATGATATAATCTACAATCCTAGTTTCGTCATCAATGACAAGGCAAACAGACCCTGAATTGTGGGAAATTAACGTATGATAATGGCTTGGAGAACCTAAACAAGCTTACGTTTGTATAAATAAAAAGGAATCTTTAAACTATGAAACCAACATCCAATAATTGCTGTCTCAAATGAAAAAGTCTTGTCTCTTTTAATAACCGCATGCAGATCTATCAATAATTTTGGAACATGTAAAATAAAATCAAATAAAATAGCAAATTTCATCATTATTCCATTCAAACTTTTCTCTTAACAACAAGTTACTCAATGCACAGTAGCGTGTGCGGCGCACAACAATATTTTTTACTTTTAGTAAAATAATATTAACTTCTTCATTCATAAAAGTTCACAAAAACGTAAATTTTTCTTCAAAACATATGCCGAAGGCAGGGCTAAAAATACGAAACAATTCTATCGGGCTTGAGAGAACTTCATGCAAACCTTCGTTGTCGTTTTTCTCCACTCCGACTTTTTGCATATGCACCAAACCAATAATGAGCTGACGATATGTCATATAATGCTAGTCATCCTAATAGCTTAAAACGTGTTATTTAATTTTCCGGTTGCCCTTCATTTAGAAATTACATAAAAAAGTGAGACACTAATTGAATAAAACTTATCTGAGCTCAAACTATTAGCAAGAATTATATTAAAAATATTTTACCGTTAGTTAAATATCTTGGTATCACTTTGGACAATAAACTGTAGCTTAGTCAGAATGTTAAAAAAAAATACTACTAATATGTAGATCTACGACTATTTTGCTCATGTCAGAAGAGGATATGGAGAATATGCTGTTCCTAAAATGTTTACTGCCCGCAGCGAAACATTTTTTATAAAAATCTCAATACAAGTTATTACTTTAACAATAGAGAACATTTTAAATTTATAACTCTAGTATAAATGAATGTTTCTGCCAAATATTTTTTTGTGATGTTTATTTGTCGAGTTGTGTGTTGCTAAAGTGTTGCCGTTTTTTTTCTTAATTATCGTTTCGAACCAATCAATTGTCGGGTAATGTAAGAAAAGATAAACTCACAGTTTATTGTTGGTGTTTTGTTAAACGTTGATATTGTTACGGGTAAAACTTCGAGGTTTTATAATTCTTATTCGGTTTACAGTTTTATTTGAATAATATTTTTTAGCTCGTCTAAAATCATCGGAAAAGGGTTTATTGATGATCTCTCTTAAGAAACCAGTGAAATGCGCATAGAAACGATCTTTTCTATTAAAATCACCATTTTTAATTTTTTAAGCGAATGAAACAAAAAAATTAAAAAGGATGATTTTAATAGGAAAGATCGTTTCTATTATTATTGGGCCTTTACAAGTGACTTAATTTACATGATTGTTTCTTTATATATTTGTGTTTTACTTTATTTTAACTTCTTCTTTTGTGGTAATTGTGCCTTACTTACGTTTATGAGACTGCATTTTTACGTTCTTCATGCTATTTTTGTTGTTTCTTGTTATTTTTGTGTGTGTTTTTTTATCAGTAATAAAAAAATTTTAAATAATTTTAACTGCATGTTTTTTTTTAATTTTTAGCGCATATATTTCTATTTTAATTGCATTTTTTATGCGCATAAAACGCGATTTTAACTGCATTAAAGTCCGGGCCCTGGTAATTACATTGTTACTTTTTATTGTTGCATTTTTTGTTTAAAAATTAATAAAAACAAAAAATTCAATCAAAACAAAAATCTTAAAAAACAAATATTATTTGAAAAACGGCTAAAATTTTGAGTTTTTAATGAAGACTGACTTCAAAAAATATCTAATTCGATAGTCGTATTTCAATACCGATATAATGATATATCGGTATTTTAAATATCGGCGATATACATACATCGATTATTTTTAAATATCGATATTTTGATATATCGATATTTTTGCCCATTCCTAACTCGAATTGTAGTTGTTAGTGGGTAAAAGAATAAGTTTCAGTGAATTTATCAATAATAAAATTGGGAATTTAGCACGTCATAGAGAAATATTTTTAATAATAAATTTTGTATTCTCAAAAATAACTTTGATAAATTTATTTTTATTACCAAAATTAGCCCAAGGTGTCCTTAATATTCTGTAAATGGTTGAGAATGTAATATCCATTAGTTTAAGAGCTATGCAAATTTCTTTACAGGTGCAAAGCACTTCCAAAACGAAAGTGAACATAATGAATTCCAATTTTTCTAACTTAGACCCATTTTTTTTAATCCGAAATTAGCCTGCATCATGCTTATAATACTGTTAAAGTTTTGGAGTGGAATATGCATAAGTTTAAAATATACGTAAATTTTCATAGTTGTTGCACTGCGAAACTGAAAGTGACCAATTTAATTACAACTTTTCTAACTTCAATACCTTTTTTGTACCCTCCACCACAATTAGTTGTGAAGAGGGTATATTAAGTTTGTCATTCCATGTGAAACTTTTTTATTATTCATCTCAGACCCCATAAAGTATATATATTCTGGGCCCTTGAGTGATTCTTAGTCGATTTAGCCATGTCCGTCTGTCTGTCCGTCTGTCCGTCTGTTGAAAACACGCTCACTTTCGAACAACTCAAAAGAAATGAACCAACTTGGTGCCAAATTGCTTGTAGTTATCCACACTTATAAATTTCGTGATGCTCGGTTCATAATTTACTATAGGCCCCATATAAAGTTCACTGGGCTGTCGGTGGAGGGTATCAAAGATTCGGCACAGAGGTGGATATAAGAAGCAAGTACATGGTGAAATAATACAGGTGGCAATACTACGCTAGATGAAGATTTTTTGCTCTTGCATTGTTTGTCCAATCTAATGTCAAAGTTTTGTTTATGTCGGCGTTTTATGCTGTGATATGTGCATTTTATTAAAGTTTTTGATAATTTTAAATTAAAATTTACGCTTTGATTTTTGCTTACAATATTTTTTGACGTAAGCTGGCACCTAATTTTCATTTTTGTTGTATTTTTGTCACACACATTCATATGTATCTACTAAAGCTATAGTTATGCCAAATATGCAGAAATTTCGGAAAAAATGTTTGTGGTATTTCCGCTTGACGAATAATTCATATTTTAATTAAATCAGCAGCTTGATTATCTGTTTCATTCACAGCAATTTTCTTATTACCCAGCGCTTAACATAGGCACAAAATTACCATACAAATTACAATATATCTAGAGAACGGTTACATTACAAATTTTCGAATTCAGAATAAATAGTTTGGTTCTCAAAACATAACAATAAGTGGCCTTGATTGCAGAAGTGGGCGTGGCACCTTTCATACAAAGAATATACAAATATTTGCATATATTGAGAACGGTAGCAGGGTCTTAAAGACATGTCTTAAAATCATTGTATAAATGCCGCCTTGCAACTATCGAAAAAAGCAGCATGCAAAAACATGTCCGTACAAAAACAAAATTCACAAATTAACCCTATGCAAACAAACAGATTAAAAAACAAAAACAAATTTAAATAGCGAACCCTGCATTCAAATACCAAATAAGAAAGACAACAACAAAAACTTTTATTTTCCACAAAAAAAACCAATCAGGTAGAAAAAATATTACCAAGACGAGACCACTTATCCCAATTTACATCCACTATAAAACATTTGTCAAACAGATGATTTAGCGAATAATATTTTTACGAACAAAACAACTACAATGTGCAAAAGAAACAATTTAATGGAAATTTTTGCAGGCAAGAAAAATAAAGTCACAAAAATTCTTATACAAACAAATAGATAGATAATAGATACCTGCTGTGAAGAAACATCAACAACAAACGGCTTCCCTGATAGATTAGGATTTACTGAACAACAAATAGTCACTAACTCGTATTAAGAAAAACAAAGCAATTAAAAAACATTATGTATGTACGTAATAACACTAGATGGATAAAAGAACTGATTGAAATTTTATCATCTTAATTATGGAATCATACTGTGCCCTGTGGCTTGACTGGCTACCAAAGCGATGATGTGTTTAAGATAAATGTGTTAATTTACATAGGGACTGGTCAATTTAGATAAGAAGAAATAAAGTCATATAAAATGCATTTACCAAACTCAAGTGACATTTTAGTAATTACAATCAATTCAAAATCCCAACATTGCTACAGAGAGAAACAAAGAAACTCGAACAAACATTTATTCAATTCAAATGAATTTCCAAGAGCAACAAGAACAACAAACATCAGGCCTTATTTCACAGGATATTTTCACATCCTCAACAGAAAATTTACAAATGCAATCTATCAATTCCTTTCAACATTTAAGCTCTCAATATATTGATCAAGTTCTGGAAATTGAAATGGAACGTTTAAAGGCCAATTGTAGTCGAGAAGAAGAAAATTATGTTGAACAAATGCTTGAGAAAAATCCAATAATTGTCGAAAGACGTATAACAACACCCTCATCATTGCCAACAACAATGGCTGCAGGAACAGCAACATTGCCAGCAACACCAACACAAACTAATGCAAAACGTATTGGTACCCCCGATTATTTTTATTATCCTAGTGTGCAAGATGTTGCTAACGATGAGGAGGAAACTCTAATGCAGCAACAACAGCAACAACGTTCCGAATCCTGCCGACGTTCTCGCATCAATAACAAAATAAAAAAAGCCAAAATGAAATACCGTCACAAGTTCATGTCCAATAAACTGCTGCAGTGTGCCAACGTGTTGGAATGTTTGCAGAAACTGATTCAACAAACAGAAAATCAACTCATCAATCAGGGATTCAGTGCGTTGCAATTGCTTAAATTAAGGAAAATTTTCTATAATGACCTTATAGCCACGGAATAAGAGAGTTATTTTGGAAAGTGTAATTCTGGTCTGACGAAAGCTAAAGTAATAAATTAACTGGAACTTTTTCAATATGTTTGTTTTTTTCTTTCGTTAAAGTGTTTTTATTTGCAATCTTTCGTACATTTTTAAGCAAATAACAGGAATGTGATGAAAATCGATTTTGAAAACGAAACGATTTAAAATCGTTTTCAGCATCTTTAAAATTTTCTTAAACATTTTTCTCTAATTTTTTGGTAAATATTCTTTTTGCAAATTTTATTTTGTATTGAGGATTTCTTTAAGTTGCATGAGAATTCATTTCAACAATATATCTGTCTTGTATTATCCTTAAAATTTTAAAACAATACAAGACAGAAATATTGTTGGAATGAAATTGTTTTTATTACAATCTGGTTGATATTTTCTTGTTATTTTTTTTATGTCCGCCTTTGCTCCATTCGATTTGTCCAATTTTCGACTACGTTTTCCAATAAATCTTGCCGTATGGCGGCAATGGTGGCTTGAATATTGGCATCCAATGCTTCAAGAGCTGCTGGTTTGTCGGCATAAACCAATGAGTTAACAAAGCCCCATTAAAAGTAATCCAGAGCCGTTAAACCGAAAGAACCAAGCGCCAGTGAACAAGACCACTTCTGGAGATAAAGTTGTAACCAAACTGATTTTGCAATTAATTGATTGTTAAGCGCGCAGTATGGCAAGTTGCGCCGTCTTGTTGGAAACAAATTGTTGTTGAGGTTAAGCTGATAAATCTTTGGAAACAAGAATTCAGTCAGCATGGCTCGATAGCGCTCACCATTGACCGTTACGACTGCATCTTGCCCGTATCGAAACGGTGCATAAGCCGCACCAAACTATCCATTTTAATGGATGTTTAGGAGTTCGAGCCTTCGGCTTTGTGAAACATTATGCAGGAGTGTGTTGTGTAGCAACAGCATCAAGAGATAATCCTGCCTCAGGCCGAACTCTCCCACAATTGGCGAAAAATCAGCCCCTTAGTGAGATTTTCTGAACATCCTCACTCTCGAGACTTTGGGTATTAACCCCGTAACCACCACTTTATCCCCGGAAGTATCCTCTTAATTGAAGCAATCTTCCTGAAACACAAGAAGCATTTCAACCAAAAGCCAGTCCGGTGCCGTGCCACCGGGACCTACTTAGTCCGCTGGTAACAGATAGGATAGGATCTACTCAGCCGCGATTGGAAGAAATTGTGAAGATCTCTTGAAATCTGCCAATTTTGAATTTATTTACGAGGACCATTTGCAATCGTTCCTAATTATTTTAATTGAATATTTTGGAGAATGTTAATTCACTTGACAAACTTGAATATCCTTGCCGCGGCTAATCGCCTAATATTAATGATAAACATAAGTATATAATTGTTTTTCTTGTTGGATCTTTTATTTTCGATCTTGAGTACAAAGCTGAGTTTCAAAAAATCATAATACTCTCCAGTCCCAATAGTGTATCAAGAAGTTTAACGATGATAACGATACAGTTTTCCTACGCAGTTCCCGAATGAAATTTAAACGTTATCATGCAGCAAGAAATGGCTTATGAATCCAAAAGTAAACAAACCGATGTTACCTTCGACGCCCTCGTGGCCGTATATTCAGCGGATATCACCCGGATTGCCGCCTGACTATCTACATATAAAGAAATTAACATTTGAGTTCCTAGTATTAGAATTACGAGCTAAATAAGCAGCCTTACAGTAAATTGCAACTGTAACTCCCTCTTCCATTTTGAAACCATCAGTATAAAAACTGAAAGCTTTATGGTCAGATCGGACAGCCCACTAATTGGCCTACAAATCTTCAAAGGTCTCCCGATTTAATAGATATTGCGGCCATTAAACACATCAGACGCCCTATGTTCTTCGTGAACAATTTATTTAAGTATTTTTATATCGCTGTATCTATACTGTATTTAAATAAATAAAGGACATAAATATAAAAGCAACAGTTTTTTTTTTTTGGCCAATGACAAATTAAGAAGTGATAGAAATGGCAGTTTTTCTACTTTGACTGCAGTTTTTAAACGCTGTTTTTCTATTTAATAAAGATTGGGTTGAAAATTTGTTACAGATTCCACAAAAAAGTTGACTCCCGAAAAATTATAATGCTTGGTAAAAGGATTCGGCGAAGCCAATTATAAAAGTCAAATTGCACAGATGTCTACCTTTACAACTTGTTTTAAGTTTTTTTAACCATTCCACTTGATTCTTATGTTTTTTGGAATGCTAAAACGGAATATGAATTCAGTTGTCTCCCATCACGATTTTTATTCTTTAATTTTATTGCAGTAATATGATGTACGGCCCCCCATCTTTAAAATTTCTTTAAAAATGGTTTCGGCGTAGCTCAAAAATTAATTTAAAAAATTTAAAAAAAAATATATAATTAATTTTATTATACACAGTTAGAAAAAAAAGTAAAAAAAAATTTATTTTACATAATATTCTTATAATTCAGACACAAATTAACACGTAATAATGAAAAATATAGAGCGATATAGAGTGTTTTTTGTCGTGCAAATATGTCCGTCATGGCCTTGCATTAAAAAAAAATCGGGAGGCGCCACGTCGGACACATGCGTGCGACACTCTTATTTGTAAAACGCTCTCTGTTTTTAAGCGGTAAATATTACTGGTAGTATCCTAAATTCCAATATTGACGTTTTCGAAGATAGAACGCAAAAAATGATGTGGCCTCAGCATCGTATTTGCTGAAAATGCCTGGGCATTCAACACAGAAAAAATTCTTATTAGTTTTTTATCAATTATAAAGACTGTTCAAAACGTATTAAAATTTGATTATTGTGATAATTGAATCAATAATTTTTTTTTTTTTTGTTAAAAAAAATATAATTTTGATTTAATTAACATTTTAGTTGTTTTAAAATAAATTTTTAATTAAAATATTTATTAAATAACAAAAAAACTTTTCGTTTCAAATAAAATAATTTAAACTTGTCGAATTGTTGTTGGAAATTATCAAAATCAATCAACACATTGTTTGAAACGGCAAATTTTTTTAATAAAAATTAAAAATATCATTTATTGAAAAAAAAATATTCAAAATGTTAAATTTTTACAATTTTTAGTAATCAATAAAATCATTTCGGTAATAGGGGCAAAATCAACAAATGGGTTGCTTGATTCTATGAATTTGGAATAAAATTGGTGATTAGAGACATTTTTTAATTTTTTTCGAAAAATATCCATAGTTAAATTCTATAGTACATTAAATTACGAAAATGTAAAGCCGACCTAAATCGAATAAAAACTGTAAGTCTCTTAATAGAAAACCGCAAACACTAGCATTTAAATTTACTAGCGTGTAAGCCGGGCAAACATTTCTATTAAATTGCAAAAAGGATTAAATATGAAAAATTTTAAAAAGTTTTTCTTTTTTTTTATTATTATTATATTTTAAGTTTTTAACCGATTATTTAAACTTAGTTTTAGTCCACTATAACTCAGGTTCCCATTATCCGATTGAAGTCAATAAGCCACTATTTCATGCGTAATTTAGTAAAACCAAACAAAATATGAAAAGACTTTGACTCTGGAATGCGCCTGAAAGAGAAGTGTACGGCAAAACACACAAATGTACCGTTTTCTAATTAATGTGATGTGATGGGAGAAAACTCAGCTCATATTCTGCTTCACCATGCCAAAACACATAAGAAACAGTTCATTATGCAAATGAACGCCGCACAGTAGTATAATATTTAGTTTCATTGGTCAAAAGTACAATTTTTTATTATCACCGATTTCTAAAATGTAAATGCCATTCAATAGTTAACATAAAGGGTGGTCCAACCAATACCCACGATGTTAATTGTAAATAAAACAAATAGTTTTCAGAGAATTATATTAACACTTTTTATTATGATAGAAAGAAAATTGTGTGTGAAACAAAATATCGGCCAAATGCTCGCCACGGCTTGGGTGGCATACCTTTATCCGATGGTCCATGTTTTCAATGACTCTGAGACATAATTGTGCCGAATTATATCATCATTTAGCTCTTGAATTGTTCTTGGCTTTTCGACGCAGAAAATGACCCCAGGAAACATGGCACTAAAAGGAAAGTGAAGAACGGCTCCAAAATTTTACATGTGACACAACAACACGCAATTTTGGGGCAATTTTTTTGTTTTTTTGGGGTTATTTTTCATTTTTTCGTTGGGGTGTTTTTGCATTTGAAATGCAATGAAAAATTACCCTAATATCAAGGAATGAAAAATGTACCCAAATAAAATCACAATTTTTACTTTGGGACTAATAAAAATTAAAATTTTAAGAAATTACAAATCAACCCAAACATTTTTACACAATTTATATAAAATTGTATGTAAAAACTTCGAGGGATTGTATAAAAAACCCGAATTCTTATACCAGTGGAGAAAATCCATGCCGGTTATGGAAAGATGCTTTAGTTGGCGAAGCCGGTATTTGTTATACAATAGAGGACAAAATCCTTGCGCACGGCCTAAGGCCGGCTATTAAGAGAACCTCTACTGAGCAAAGCCAGTGTTCATTATACCGTAGAAAAGAAAATCCTTGCGACCGGCCAAAGGCCCTCTATGTAGTGGAGCTTTAGTGTGCGAAGCCAGTGTTCGTTAAACTATAGAGGAAAAAATCCTTGCGCATGACCGAAAGCCCAACCATGCTATCAATCGTACGATTTTTAAAACCAAAAGTGTATAATTATTTGGATTTTGAAAACGGGACTCTAAATTTGGGATTTTTAGTTTCGGGCATATAAACTGCACCCATAATTTTAAATATAACCGTACTTTTGAAGTAAGATGGAGAACAAACATTAGCATTATTAATAGCATTTAAAACTTCTTCTAATGTTTACTCTTTGACGGCACCACATTCTTCAATATCATCAATACTTTCTTCCATAGTCGACTTGAATTTTAAATTGTTGTCGCATCAATTCGACGACTACATCACCTCGACGCTAATTTGGTATTTTATAGAAATGATGTGTCGATGTCGACTAGTTATCGGATATTTGACAAAAAGAAATCCCTTCTCCAACTATTTTTGTTCTTTATTCACTTTTTAACGTTATTTTTGCTATTTTCCTACATATTTTTTTAACCGATTTAGCTTTTTTAAATCAATTTTAGGGTTTGTTTCCAAGTTTGTAATTTTCGCGAATTTTAGCCATGTTATCGATGGAAGCGATTTTGTCCTATAAGTTTTCTGATTCTTTACTGCTTTAACGATGTTTAATAAATATTAGACTTTGCTTTCATGCCGCTGTTAGGACTTTTTTTTTGCAAATTTCCGCTAATTTTGCAATTTTTACCAAAGTTTTGCCATTCCTTATAGTTTTATGGACTTTAAGTGAATTTTATGGCTTATTTGATAAATTAAAAATGTTCGCGAATTTTCGCAATTTTAGCAAACTTTACCGAATTTTCGCGTTAAATTAACTTATAAAATTTGCGCCCATAACTTCTTTTAAATTTGCATTTTTATTTAATTCGTATTCAGTAAACATGTTTGCATTTCATTTAAAATTTCTTTCATTTGAGCCGTCGCAAAATTTCCTGTCGACTAAAACAGGGACAATTCTACTCGACGTCGACTTAAAAGCGCCTTAGAAAATATGAATTGACTGTCAATAGTAATCGATTATTGTCAATAACTATTCAGAAAATACAATGACTGTTCAGGTGCAGTCGACTTTCATAAAAGGGGTGATTATTATTATTTTAGCCACATTATTGTCACTTACAATATAGTCTTCCATCAAGAAGCCACAACCTATTAGGCTTGCCATCAAACATGCTATGGTTAAATTAACAATAGTATATTCCTCTTTTCCAAGAGCAACATGCTATGGTTGAAAATCAACCATGCTATTATAAGTGTTAAACATGTTTTTTTATTTTTAACCATAACATGTTCGGAGGCAACCATAATATGGATGTGGCTTCTTGATGGTGGACTAATTCAACCATAGTATTGGTGACAAAAAAATGGTTAAATGAAAAAAATTATGTATAAAATTTTCTTAAAAAATAGTTTTGTTGGAGGTGACCATACTTAAACATGTTTTTTCTCTGGGTGTAGATCACTCATTTCGAAATCAATAAGGCTTTTTTTATAGAATTTCTTTATAACAGAAAATTGTCTAGCATTGGCAATATCGAATTCCAACAAAATACAATATTTAATTTTAGAGCCAATTCTTTTTTATATTATTCAACTACGTATTTGTGAAGAATAGTGTTTTTTGGTGGATTTTTTTTTAAATATTTTTATAATGCGGGGTTTATTTATTTTTTATAAAAAACGTCAACGACTGTTAAATGTATGGTATGATTGACACAAAAGATCCTTCAGCTTTTTCAGAAACGACTTTATACACTACCAGACTATTATATTGTTATTGTTATTATTAAATGTAACAAGAAAATACAATATAATAGTCTGGTAGTGTATAAAGTCGTTTCTGAAAAATTGAAGGAAAAGGACTATTACAAAAAAGCTTTATAAAATACATAACTGAAATTTAGCTCATAGAATAAATTCGAATAATAAAAAATGTTGAATTAATTTAAATATTTTAATTTTTCAATATTTTGATTTTCGTTGAAAATCTTCTTCAGGAAATTTTTACAATAAAATAAAAATTTCAAAATTTGACAATTTGGCAATAAATGGAAAAATAAAAGATGGAAAAATAAATTTTAAAATTTCAATTATCAAAATTATCATAATAAATTTAAAATTCCATTCTCAAAAATTTAAACAAAAAAGGAAAAAACAAAATTTTAAATGAATTCAAAGCCTAACACCTATTTTAATGTCCCTTTCCGTCAATAGTTATTTTTATTTAAAAAATATTCACCATCTGAAATTCATTTTACAAACAATCAAGGGCAAAAACCTTTTTATAACTATCCCTTTCACCAACCTATTTATTTTTATTCAATAAATGTCTATAAATCTGAGCTAAGCCCTCCGTAATTCTTTTCTTAAACGGAACATTATTTATCTTGCATTTTTTTATTTCTTCTCTATATTTTTTACAATTTATTGAACATCATTCATCATTCTTTATTAACTTTATGTGATAAGCACATATCGCACTGATCTTTTATAGGTTTAGATATGGAAAAGTTCGATTCCTTCCTCAAAAATTGGAAGGGACAATTTTACGTTTACATTTTATTTATTTTGAATTCCAATCTTCGTCATAAAGCTATAGATTTCCTGATAGGATGAAAAATCCCATTCAAAATATAACTTTTTATATATCCTTTCAACAATAATGGGACTTCATTTTTGGCAACTCACCTACAATTTACAGATGACCGTTTGGCAGATTTGCGTAGATTTTCATCAACTTATTTCTTCGCTAAAACAAATATGTTACTTGGGAAATAACAACGCACAACAACAGCTGCGCTGATAGATTTATATTATTATTGTGTCATGTTGAAAACCAAGTTAGGACTTTTCCTCTAAAAATACGTTGACTTAACTTTGGGCTTTATTTTAAATCGTTATAATTTTGTTATTTGCAATTATATTCCCCTGAAATTTCGAGGCAAGGTGCACCTGAGATTTGTCTACCAGAATAAACAAAAAAAAAGCTATTTTAAAAAAAATTGAGTCAGGCCTTTTTTGTATAAAAGCCGTTAATATACTTTTCTATCCACCTGGACCCGCCTAAAGAACACGTTTTTCGTATGAGTAAAATTACTCAGAAAAATCTCCACAACCTCCACTATAGTATTATGCGTTTATGCTTATGTGTGTCACATATAAAAATATTGGTTCCAGCCGATGTCCGTTCGTTCTAGCTGGCAGACTGGCTGATTGCCCATGTAAAATTGTGGGCAACGTACAGTCGCAAAAATGGTGCACCCTTTATTAAAACGATTCAAATTATCTGCAAAAGTGTTCACAATGTTTACATAGACAGCCGGATGAACGGACAACGGTATACTAAAAGGTTGGTTTAGTGAATTTCGGGTGCTTAAAATCCATGAGTTAGGCAACCCTCATCTGCCCTGTTCATCGGACTTAGCATATTGTGAATATTTCTTGTTTGCAAACTTAAAGAAATGGCTAAGTGTAAAGAGATTTCACTCTAACTATGAAATCTACTTTGATGACCTGAATGAATAATCTCATATTTTGGAAAGAATATAAAAATTGGAAAACGTTGGGTAAAGTGTATAAAGCTCAAAGGACACTACGATGAAAAACTACATTATTTTTGTATCCAAAAACCTGTGTTTTTTATTAAAAAAAAAACGTCATACTAATTTTTTTTTAAGTGCATATGCACATATAGGCCAGCTAATTTAAGCAATTTTTACTTTGATTTGGACATTTTTAATAAAAATATTTAATACAATTTTCATATAACGTTTTATCTCTCTACCTTTCTATCTCTATTTCTATAACGTTCTTATTAAATTTGTCAGACAATTAGGTAGATTCTCCTTGAAAACCTAAACTACAAACTGCATACTTAATTTAATTCGAAATCATTACCACTTCAAATTTTAAAATTTTCATTTTGGATTGACACTAAACTTTTTGTCCAGTAAAACGTGCACACACACACACTTACTTCGAATTGCACAAATACTAACAGGTAACCTTCATGATTTTGTAAGTTTTATTCAGTCACCTTTTACATTGTTTTTTTTCTGTTGTAACTCATGCATATAAATGTTAAAGTTAAACTCGTAAATATCCTTAACATGTCTAGTACTGGTAAGTTAATGCTCCTTTGTATTTATGTGTTAGTATGGGTATTTCACATTAAATTCCTGTGCTTCGTTCGTTTCGCTTTCTAAGAAAAGCTAAAACTGTATATTTATGTATCTGGTTTAGAGTTTTTTTCCTACCGAGCTGGTTTACTTCCCTGGAAAGCGGAAACAAAGTTTAATCTCTCGGGAAATATAAAGAAATAATTTTATTTAGTTGTTTTCTAAATATTATATTTGATTCAGCAATACAAAAGATTAATCCATTTTGAATCCGAAGAAAAACTTTGAATCCATAAATAATTTTATATATTTTTAATTTTTAAGGTTTTTGGTAATTAAAAAATTTTAAATTAGTTAACCATTTACGCTCTAAAAAACTAAAAGAAAAATAGGAAATAGGCAAAAATATATGCAAAGTTGCTTTACATTCGTGCTTGTCCGCGTCGAAAATTCGGAAAGAAAGAAAAATTAATGAAAAGTTTTTGCACAGTTCGTCGTTCAGTAAAGCAGAGCTGCTGAGTCTGCATAAATGTATTCATGATATTTAATAAAATTAAAATAAAATAAAGTGTTATTTCTTTTTTAAGAAAAATGAATTGCTTCTTTTAAATCACGTTGCTCAGAAATGAAATTAATTTAGCTTTTTTAAGTTTCGGGCTACTTTGGGGAACCTCCAACCTTTTGGCTTTTGAAAAAGGGCCTCAATAGTTCAATAAGTTTTGCTTTATCTATTTTACCTGTTCACCGCATCACATAATGAAGATGATATAATCCATTATCTTTACCTTAGAAAGTATTCTTACGTTCATATTTTGTTGGTTTCGACGTTGTCTGATAAGAGCTTCTTCATTTCTTTCAAGAAGCAATTTAACAGTTCTGTTCGCCTTCTGCCATGTTGGTATTACTGATTTTTGAAATTTATTTAATATTATTTGTATGTAATCTTCTGAAAACTGGTAGGTTTTTTGTAAAAACTAAGTTACACTTAACCACATGCAATGTAGGCAAGCATTAACAGCGCATTGAGCAATTAAAATTATTCATTTGTACATCCGCTGTTTTTTGTGAATAACCAAATCGATAAAATCTATTATAAAGAGATTTTGTTTGACAAATCACGTAAATTTATATTCTTGGACGCTGCGAAATATGGCCCCAAAAAATAAATGAAAATGTACCTCAAATTTGGGGTTATTTTTCATAATGCAATATTTTTAATGAAAAATTACCCCAAAATATGAAAAATAACCCTAAAAATAAAATGAAATATGGCCCATTTTCCCATTTTCAAAATCCGAATAATTATACAGCTTTGGTTTTAACAATCGTAACCATGCTATCGTTGGGCCTTCGGCCATGCGCATTTCCTCTATGGTATAACGAACACTGGATTCGCTCACTAAAGCTTCACTACATAGAGGGCCTCCGGCCGGGAGCAAGGATTTTCTTTTCTATGGTATAACGAACACCGGTTTTACTCAGTAAAATTTCTGTTAATTGCCGGTTTTCAGCTGGGCGCAAAGAATTTTGTATCTATGGTATAACAAACACCGGCTTCGCCAACTAAAGCATCTCTGCATAACCGGCATGGATTTTCTCCACTTTGGTAAAAGAATTAGAGTTTTTTATACTCTCCCTAGAAGCTTTTACATAAAATTTTATATAAAATGTGTAAAAATGTTTGGGGTAATTTTTCATTTCTTAAAATTTGCATTTTTTATAAGTAAACGAAAAATAGCCCCAAAGTAATAATTGTGATTTTATTTGAGTCCAATTTGTATTCCTTGATATTGGGGTCATTTTTCATTGCACTTAAAATGCAAAAATACCCTAACGAAAAAATTAAAATTAGAATGTAAGATGAGATAAAGCCACTGTTTATTGTTAATGTTGTTTTGTTTAAGCTTTGATATTATTACAAGTAGAACTGTTGCTATAAGTCTTATACGTTTAACATTTTTATTTGGTTTAATATCTTTAGTTTTTCTAAAATCTTTATGGATGAAGTTTCCTGATGATCTGGCCCAAGCAACCAGTGAAATGCGCATAGGAATAGCTTATCCCATTAACAATAAATTTCAAGTGTTTTTATCAAGAATAAAAACTGGGAATTGAGCACGAATAACAAAAACTTTTGAAATTAAAAATTTTGTATTCCCAAAAATTGAAATTACTTTTTGATAATAAACAGGCGGGTGCACGGCCTAAAAAACACTTAATTGACAACATCTTTTGTAAGTTGTTGTTGTTTTTATTTTGTTTTTCTTAACCTACTTACAACTACAATTAATGTTGAGAGAATTTCAACTAATTGTAGCGTTGCTATAAGTCTTATATGTTTAACATTTTTATTTGGTTTAATATCTTTAGTTTTTCTAAAATCGTTATGGATGAAGTTTCCTGATGATCTGGCCCAAGCAACCAGTGAAATGCGCATAGGAATAGCTTATCCCATCAACAATAAATTCCAAGTGTTTTTATCAAGAATAAAAACTGGGAATTGAGCACGAATAACAAAAACTTTTGAAATTAAAAATTTTGTATTCCCAAAAATTGAAATTACTTTTTGATAATAAACAGGCGGGTGCACGGGTGCATTAAGTCAAAAAAATCCAACAACACAAAAAAGTAGCAAAGGCCGTGGAATAGTACATTTTAATAAAAAAAAAATTAGAAAAGTACGTTTTGTTATTCAGCAATTTTTTTAGAACCCATTTTCTTGGTAAAAAAAAAAATATGCCAACAACACTTTCATCTTAAAACTTATACAACAAATACCAAAAACCAATTTGTCAAAAAATGTGAAAAAAATATGTAATCATATATAGAGTCATATAGCAAAAAACTCTACATATGTATGTATAATATCAATGGAACAGATGAATGCAACTTTTGCTTGTACTTCTTAAATATAGAACGAGGACGCAGCAATGAAGTGCCAATTCCTACTTTAAAGAAGGAAAAAAATTAATGAAGCATAGTGCAAAAGGTTATTCGAATGCGTGTCTTCATTGATAAAATTTAAAAAACTTATTTGGAGCCAACACCAACATGCTTCAATTAACACTATCGGAGCTGTAATACAGTGGATACGTGAGCAAAATGTAAAACCTTATTCTTGGCTTAGATACTCCGGATCTAAATATAATGGGAAATCTCTGGGGGTGGCTTGTAAGAACAGTTTTCGACGCACAGTGGACCATTTCACGAGAAGGCGATCTAAAATCCATAACATTTGATTGGATTGGAATTTTGAAACGTGTTTCCTTTTTTGTAAGAGGACCTTTGGCCTTTATTTTTGCTATTAAACGTAACTGAAATGAAATCAAGTTATGGAGGGTTTAAAATACATGCTCGTTTTAGTTGATATTTCATATAAAAGTGAAGAAAGAGTTAAAACATGTTAATTAAATGGTTTTTGTTTGTGAAGTGTATTCTTTAATCAGTTTCTTTAACAACTATCGGCCAATTTCGCCAAATTCAGTTATATTTAACCATCACTAAAACCATTAAAAAACAAATTAGAAAGTGGCAGTTATAGTAAAATTATAACAGATGGGGCGTATTTGCAGCAGGATTTAAATAGTTTTTACGCATGGTGTAAATATAACCAAATGGAGCTAAACTTAAAAAAATGCAAGCAGATGCGATTTTCTAGAAATTGCACTTCAATGATACACTATTTCCTGGACGGGTATCAACTAGAGTTAGTTGGAGAATTTCTGGATCTTGGTATTCTACTTGATCCTAAGTTAGATTTCTGCAAGCATATAACAATGACAAATAAAGCTCGCGGTGTGTTTGGTTATATTAAACGATGGTCTAAAGAGTTTACAGATGCCAATGTTACGAAACAACTATACACATCCCTAGTAAGACCAATTTTGGAGTATGGGTCTATTGTCTGGGATCCTGAAATTAATATGCACATAGACCGAATAGAATCTGTTCAAAAGAAGTTTCTCTTATTCTGCCTGAGGAGCTCATTTGCTCGTTATGGTGGGAATCTTCCTTCGTATACTGCGAGGTTATCATTAATTAAACTACCTACCTTTAAAAGCCGAAGGACTTTGCTAAATGTGGCATTTCTAATTAATTTGATTAATGGCGTGTCCTCTCCGACTTCCTTCTTCGTAACATAAATTTTAATATTCCACGACGTTTTACCCGACACCTAATTCCTCTATACCTTCTAGTTGTTCAAACAAATTATGCTGATGCTGATCCTTTGAGGAGAATATGCAAAAATTTCAATGAATTGTATAGCTTAATCGATTTTTCTATTAATGTAAAAGTAATTAAACGCAATATTATCCTGTTTTTAAATACTTAATATGTCTATACAAAATTTTTTCGTCAATAATCTTGTAATATATAGTAGTCTGTAAGGATTAATATCCATAGATTTAATCAAATAAATAAATAAATAAATATAAAAAAAATAAATAAATATAGACTAGACTAAAAATTATCAAGAAGTTTTTAGTTTCTTTCATGTTGTAAATTTCCTTCCTTAATAAAAATTAAATTTGATGAGCTCAAGCCTTATTTAAAAAAAAAAATAAAATTTTAATTTAAACAGGTTTAAAAAAGATTTAGGAAAAGAACTTTGTACTAAAATTTGTTTAACCCTGGATGGTAACTGTTTGTCGAATCGAAGAAGTTCATTTTATCATATAACTTTTTTATGTGTATTCAAATAACGCTCTTTTTTCATCAACGGCGAAAGCTTTAAAAAAATAATGAATTTAAAAACACAAAAAAGTGGTCAAATTCGTATCAAATTTTGAGAACTTTTATTTTTTATGTTTTATTTTACTTTATTTTTTTTTGTAAAATGCTTAATTAAAAAGTTTTTGTTGATTTTTTTAACTTTAAAATCGTCCCGCTAGAATTGTTTTTTTAAAGTTCGTCGATTCGTCGTAGAGTAATCTTAATGTACCAAAATAATAAGTAACCTTTCAGGGTTAATAAGACTTTTATAAACCTGGGTTTTACTAACATTGTAAAACTACAAAGTAAAATAGTAGTCAATAACAACAAAGAAGTCATTGGTAAAAATTTAAATTTACGATAATATTAGAAATTTTAGCAAAATACTAAGAAAGTAAATTTTGGATCACTTAGTTCGCTGTGATATGCATAGTTTGAATAAAGCTGTATTTTTTTCTCCCGAGGTTCAGCGGTATTTACTTTTAAATAAGTGACTTAACTTCGAAATCACTAACCATAAAAAATGATTTTTGCCCGCTTTCTTAAAAATTGGTCCACAGTGCAACGGCGGAAACGAATTTAATGCAAAAAGAGTATTTTCAAGATGATATCAAAATGCCTAGAGCTCAACATCACTAGATTGTAAAAAAGTTGCCGAGTTTCCAAAATACATATTGACACCGTAGTTTTCATCTAAATATTGTAGTAAAGTTATGCAATTTTTCCTCCATTTTCTTAAATGAAACAAATTTTCGGGTATCCCACATAATGTTCCCGGGTAAGCGAAATTTTCTGGTAAATAACAACACGGGAAACAAAAGGAATAACCCCTAGTAAGAATTTGAAGATGTTTTTTAAAAGTACCATTATTTTTAGCATGTTCACGACCGTTAAGCTTTCTTGTCTAATATTAAGTCATGTTGCATGCAACTTTATTGCAATAAAACATATTTATATGTTTTTGTAAGTATGAACGTTTGCTTGTTTTTATATGTTTATATATTTTTAACTCGAATTTCGTGTATCCAAGAGATATGTATGTACATATGTAACTTGTTGTTTTTGTTGCAAAGGTTGTTTACGAAAAACAAACAGACATGTGGCAATAAATTTACACACACGCTCGCTTATCCATGTACATGTGATTCGAAATACTTTTATACACACAAAGTACCCCAAATCTCCACCAGGAAATACGAGCACTGCATAAAGAAATAAAAATCTATTTTATTATGCAAAAAGAAATAAAAAGACAACATTTTGTTGGTTGACTTTTAGCGATCTTAAATTTAAAGGAAAAATTGTATTTTAAGGGAATCTTACTAAGTATTGAGGAGAAGGGTGAAAAAGAATAAAATTAAGTTTGTCATTCCGTTTGTAGTTTCTACAATATTGGTGTTAGATTCTTTAAAGTATGGCCCCTAGTACGGTTTACAACTCAACTCAGTTGAGTTTTAATTTCTTAATTTTTTGTGTTATGGTTTACAACTTTGCTATAATGTGGTGTACAAAAACATAACAAAAATTACAACTGATCACAACCAGTTGTCTTAATTACAACTCAACTGAGTTGAGGTGCAAACCGTAATAGGGGCCTTTATAAAGTCTGGATGCTTACCCTACAAATAATATTGGACCACCTGATCCATTTTGATAAAATGGACTAATCCATGGACTGGTCCGATGTAATGCAAGCATGGACCATGTCATTGTTAAAAAGTGTTTGTAGTGAGACGACATGTCTTCGGTTTTAAACGACATGTTTCGTTTTTAAACGATGTTAAAACTAACCCTCTTGTGTATACAATGGAGTAGTTTTAAAACTACTCCGTTGTAGTCCAAAGATGGGTTATATGGTCCTGCCCTAGGACATCGTAATGTTAAATAGACCATGTTTTTTCCATACGTTTGGGTTACTTTTGGACTGGTCCTAGTCTCTTGTGGACTACTCTTTACACGCGTGTTTGGACTGGTCCTATTATTTGCAGGGTATAAGTAGCGAAGTTGATTTAACGATGTTCGTTTGTACGTCTGCCTGTGTGTGAGTGTGTGTGTGTGTGTGTGTGTGTGTGTGTATGTATGTGTGTGTGTGTGTGTGTGTGTGTGTGTGTGTGTGTGTGTGTGTGTGTGTGTGTGTGTGTGTTAAAATGTGTTTTTCAAAGACCCCACATATGTATGATGTGGCATTACCCAGCGGTAAAACTCAGAAGACCTTCTTACTTCAGGCCTTTTAAAAGGCCTGCGTAAAAATTGTTTTAATTAAATTACTATTCTTATCTAACTGCTAAAGAGTGCCTCATAGAAGGCCTCGGCTCTTTGGTGTAGAAGATAAGATACACCTTCTACACTCGCTTCTATGAAAAGGGAGTAGAGAAGGAGTAACATTTTTTGTATTGTTTTTTTTTGCATAAGCAAAAGCAAAACAATTATTTTTTCATCCCGTTGCCATTCTTATGTACCTGCTAAAGAAGCTAGAATGGAAGGCCTTCTCCGCAATGACAACGTGTGTAAAAAAGATATGAGTATGGAATGGAGCGAGCAGGCTTTGTATATCCAAAAGAAGGAGTACAGAGGCCTTCTAGAAGGCATCCGTACCCCTTCTTTTTCCCGCTGGGTAGTTCTTATAATTTTATGTCACAAATACTGTGAGGCTGTTGGGTGGATTTCATTATTTGTATTTGTATTTTTATTTCTACTATATAAACTATAACTGTGTTTTATTTTTTTAAAATTGATCAAAGTGGCTTGGAAATTTTAATAACAAATTTCAAAATATTAGATATTTTTTTTGATTACTAAAACAATTTTTGATTTGAATTGTGCGGAAAAAAAAAATTCTGAAAGAAATCAGATTATTTTAACGTCAATGTTTTTTTAAATTGTTTTGCAAATTAATATTTTTCGATTGCAACTAGTTTAATTGTTGCAACAATCCAAGCATTTCGTCAACTAAAAGGTAAGAAGTTGTAAATTGTATTTAAGGTGTATTTACATTTACAACCTTTTTCAGTGTGCAGTGGGAAAAAGGAGGAAACTCAAAAATCTGCTGTTACTAAAATTTGCATAAGGAAAGTTAACACGTATAAGACGGTACTCCTTAATAGGAAGACAATTTTTGGGGAAGATAATAAAAGAAATATCACCCAATCGAATCGTTCACGTTAATAATTTTGAAAGGACCGAACATTTTATAAAGTATATATTTTTTTTATGGTCAGGGCCTATCGGGCCAATATCGATATGTCGATATGTCAATCAAATTGCAAAACGCCAAAAAACCATAGTCGTTTATAGACATAAACGTAAAATATTAAAAGATCAGTAAAAATATGTATACATTGGTTTGCTTATATTTAATTACTTAAGTGCGTTAATTTACTATATTTATCTTTATTTTATTTATTTAACGATTGTTTCCTGTTGTTATATCAACTTCCCTTTTGTTTCCTGTTAATTAATTTCTAAGATGTAATCCATAATTTGAGTGAAAATTTAACAGCATTTTTAACATCAAATCATCGCGGACAACAGGCCTGGAGTCTACTTAAGATTTAAATAAAAATGGTGAGTTCATTAGAATTTTTTTTTACTTTAACTTAATATAAATTTTCACTCAAACAATTTTTCTTAATAACTTAAAAAAAAACATTTCTGATTTATCTTATATATACACCCAAACATAATTTTAAACCTTTAATTTTCAATGGAAGGAATTTACATTTCTAATTTCTTTAATGTTAATAATAATTTATCAATTTGGAGTTTTCTTATTTGTACATTAAAATTAATTAATAATAACACTAAAAATAATTTTTAAAAGATTACTATTATTAAAAGAATAGTTATATTAGTTTAGGATGAAATGAATAAAAAATTTCAAGATTCCGATATGAAATTCTAAAGTTTTATTCTATTCTATGAAAAGTTAAGGTTAATTGTAGGTGAGTCAAAATAGGGCTATCTGGGAATTTATTTTAAACAAAGATAGCATGGCTAGGGAGGGTAATGAATTTGACGGAGGTTATAACAACAAAACCTCTTGATCGAAGCGATACTTTAAAGTTTCTTTTATTTATTTTTTTGTTTGTTTTATAATTATGTATTTTTATAAGTTGGTTAGTAGACTTTAATATTTACAGCTACCTAAATTTTAAATGAATGTTCGAACCATAGTCTAACTAGCGAGAGGAAAGAACCACCCTCATTTCGACGAGCACGGCCGGTAACTATAGGTAGCAAGTCCTCTTCATAGTTCGGGCCTTTTGTGGTTTGGTTCGTTACAATACCACCCATTTGTTTTCTCTCAAAATTCAGCCGGCTCGGTCCACAAATGGTTGAGATGTGAACAAGAAACCACGACTTCCTCTAATCTTTGTCATACAATCTCATGTTATTGTTTTCTATTACCATCACCGAAAGTAACAAGGTATTTATGTATGTATGTATGTTTATACGTTGTATAAGTTGGTTTTATTTTTATTATTTTAATGGCCGTTTTCTCATTACACGATTAACTTTTGTCCCAACGAAAAACTGCACATTAAAGAAATTTGGTTTTCTTAATGTCTCATTTGATTCTATTCTGTCGCAAAGCTAACCAGCACTCATCTGCCGATTATTTATTTTCCTTTGTCGGTATATTGAGAAACCCAAAATTGTTAACAGACAGTTTATCGGTCTAATAAATTTATGTTGACATTAAGTAACAGGCAGTTTGACGGTACATTGAGAAAATAGCCATAAAACTTTTTTGCGTTTTTAACACAAGACAAATACAAACATGTACAGCGCAGTTGATTTAACGATGCCCAAATTTCCGCCTGTATTTCTGAATATCTTGAGAATCGAAAGAGCAAAGCTTCAAATAAGAACAAGCATCTTGGTTATCAAGACACAACATCCGACAAAATATTAATGTATATCTAAAAAACGGTATTTATATAACATTCTGTTCTAATCGCACTATGCTGATTGTTATATTCTTAATAGCCGAATACAGCACTTATCGAAGATTTATTTAGTTTTTTTTAAGTTTTATTATTTAAAATTTTGTAAGTGTATTAATTTATTTAATTTGTATGTCAAGAGTTTTTAAGGACTATAAAATTATTAAAAGATTTAAACAAAGTACAAAAATGTTATGGAAAATTCAATGAACAGAAATTTTTTATTCGTTTTATTTTAGTTCAACAAAGTAAAGTTAATTAAATCTATCAAACTTATTTAAGTTCATGTTTAAAATTTTGTTCAAACATTTTTTATTAGCAAAAATAATAAGTAAAAATTGTTTGAAAAAGCTTTAAAACTTTCGAACATGTGTTTTCATTTCAAAACCTAATTTTGAAATTTGAGTTAAAGTTTTACCATTAAATATGCTTAACTCTTAAAATCATAAAAAAACTGTTTTTACTTACAAGTTGGTTTAAGAAAACAGCTGTCTACTATTGCATTGGGTGTTGTTGTTGTATTGATGTGATATTGAGGTCACCTTACTAAATTATATATCGGTTTTTCAACAAGAACTTTGTTTTTTTATTGAGGCAACATCAACAACATGATAGTTTTGACATTTAGTTTTTTGACGTAGTAGATGGATTGGCAATTGTTACAATCAATTTAATTTTGCTCGAAAATCACATTAAAATGATTAAAATTCACTATGAAATTTCCCGATCGTCAAGTCTTGAGTTTTTAGGAGAGAAGGGAAAAGAAATGGCATTCTCTTTTCCCTTCCCTCCTAAAAGCTGAAGACTTGATGAGTCAAACTTGACGTGTGTGTACCGGCACAAAACAAAACCTGAATTTTCAAATTTCGTATTTGATAAACAGGCAGTTATTTGGTTACATAATTTTCAATTGTTTTCCAATATACATACATATATGTATGTATAATGAACACTGACTATTAATAATTTTCATTATGCCCTATTTTTACTTTTGTTCTCAAGGATTTATATTTAAGTTATAGCAGCTGAAACATTTATTGTTCAACTTAATGCTCAACTGTTTTTTTATGTCGTTAAACAAATTCTATTTTATTCTTCTAAAAAGAATCTATATAATCAAAAAAAAATCATTTTTAATGAGATCCTGCTGCACTAATTAAAGAAAAATGTCGTTCCAAACAACATCAGCAGCAGTAATAGCTGCATTAAAACACAGTTCTTGTATTATTAAAAACACTTGTAATTGTTTGTAATATTCAACCATTCAACTTAGAGTATTCATGACACTGATCCTTTCTTATCCTGAAAGATACAAACTGAAAAACACAATTTTGGTATTTGTCGTTAAAAAATCAAACTAATTTCAACTATTCCATGTTGAACTGAAAATGACAGAAACACTTGAAACAACAGCAGCCAGAATAAGATGTGACAGCGACAACACTTGATAATTACGCCGATGCCCTCTTGAAGCACTTTTCTTGAAAATTCTTTAGAGATATATTTAATTTGCAACAAACAAAGATAGTTAAACAATGGTTACTTTTTAAGATGTAATAAGAAACTACAAGTACATAAAATATTTTATAGAGATGAATTTAATGTAAGTTAATTATAATTATCCAGCTTGATTTTTAACCCTTGCCACCCTCCCATCCAATGAAAAATATGAATAAATTTTAAACAACGCTAGTGAATTGGAGCATTACAAGAGCATCACTGTTATTTAATGTAAAGACAAAAAAAAGCTCTTCAAATGAAAAGAAATTATACTTTTTTCATAAAGCTACTGACAACATCAAACCCAACAGTTCAATGACGACGGTTGTGATACAGTGGGATTCATTAAATAGTAATAATTATGGCGATGAATCCAGTGCATAAAAAGAAACCAAGAATTGAATTAAAAAAAAAAAAATTTTTACAAAAATAATAGAGTAAAGCTATGATCCCACTATCGGCGCAATGTACCAATTTTTGTCGTATTTCATGTGCCAATAGTTTGGACGGTCAAAATTTTTTAATATGCGACAATCTGTTGCTGACAGTACACAATCAAAATTAACCTTGAAGCGCCGATAATTTGAACACTCTTTTGCACAATTTTGAGCAATAAAATTGTTTAATATGTACCGATTTTTATCGGCCACTTGTGCGCCGATCACAGTCGCCAATCAGCACCGATACAAGGAATAACAAAACGAAATTTTTAAATTGCACCAACTGGCTACTAAAATATTACTTTTTTGAGCTTTATTGCGCCAAAATTACATTGGTTTTATCTATTATTTATGTATTAAAACGTTAAATAGTACATATGTAATGTTAAATGAAAGAAAACAATTCGCTTTAACCAGAACATTGCAGTTGTATCGATGTTGCCATCCCTGGTTTGTAAACATCTTTTTACAAAAGAACAAGTGCAGTAAGTTTGAATAAAATTGAATACATTTTATATTATATATTAATGTATTATTTAAAATTATTAGGAAATATAATGGAATATTCAGACGGAGAATTTTGCGAATTTCCAAAGTAAAATTTTGTCTGCCATCAAGCAAATAAACAAAAACATATGATTTAATTTGCCCAAATAGCACGATCGTGTGACCGTATTGTACCGATTATTGTCGTAATTGAGTTTTGACCGATATGAACCGAAAAAACTTGTCACAATGTGCGACGATAATGGGGCCACATTAGAATAAATTATGCAATGTTTTTAAATGTGCGCCGATATAGCACGATAAAAATCGCCACTGATTGTGCTATTTGAGCCGATAGTGGGATCTTAGCTTAAGAAATACGTTATTATTATTTAAAATTTACATTAATAAGATTTTTGTTTAGAAAACAAAGTATTTTCAACTTTTGTGGAAATAGGCGATTTCGCAGTTTGAACCAGACCTGCAGTGGAAAATAGAATCTCAGAAGTTCTCATTTGAGAACTCAAAGACTTTGCCAATAATTTTTGGGTTTTCTTTAAATTCAATTTTTTACACCCTTTAAGAACCTCTTAATATATGTAAATATTTTTAAAACCAGAAATCTTTAAAATACTCGGTTAGTCATTTATCACTTAAATTAAATTCATTTTTTATGCAAAAAAATAAAAATGTTTTGTGTCCTTATCACCATGACTTGGCCAATTGTAGTTTTAAAACATTATTTATTACTTTTTATTGATATGAATATAAAATTTAACATCAAGTGCCCTTCTTTTTTTTGGAAAACATAAAAATAAATTTAGCATCTCAAGTTTTTTCTCTCTCGATGCTACAACAAATTGTAAAGTTTTATTTTTGTCATGTCATATAAAAATTTCCAAAAAATAAATAAATTTGACACAGCAAGTTGCAAAAATGAGATTGTGTTTAAAAACAACTTCAATTCAATTACATTCATGACTTAACAAAACAGTCATATAAAACAAAGTTGCTCAATTTTAGTCTTTTTTTGAAGATTTAAAAAAGTATGCATGAAAACTACTTTGTTTAAAAAATAAATTGTGTGGTAAATAAATTTGAAATAAATGGTTTTAGTTTTTATACAAAAAAATGAGCTTACCTTTTAAAAGCCTTGCTGTGGCTGAGAATTATTCAGTTTTTAAATCTTGTCATAATTACACAGGGATGATTTTAATTATTTAGGCTGTTTTTTTTTCATAACGAAATGATTTTTCTTATAAATATTTAAATAGATCATGGAATTTTTAATACACATTTTCTTTTCATTCATTCTACACTTGATTCTTTTATGATTTTATGACTGTTTCACGGTGGGACCCAGGACAAAAGTTGACAAGATTCCCTATAAAAATATGTTAAAACAACATACTTTTATAGACTTTGAATTTGTTGGCTGCGGTTGACATTTCTGTGGAAATGCTCATATGTAACTGGAAAGCATTCAACTATTGCAGAGGGCAAAACAACCATAATTTTGTTGCTTTTAAACATATTATTTTAATTTTAAAATGAAAAATACAATAATTTTAAACATGTTGTTGTTTTTATTAACCATCACATGTTTGGAGACAACCATAATATGGTTATGGGTTATGGGTTGAAGAATTTAACCATAATATGGTTGCCACTGACAATAATATTTTGAAAGTAAACATAATATGATTAAGTGTATGGTTGAAGCTGCAACCATATTTGAAGTTTCAAGAGAGGTAAACACTATTTTGTTGAATAGAAACAAAATACTATTAAGTAATCCTTGAAAAATGCGCATAGGAGCTAGCGTTCCCTCAACAATAAATTTCAGTGTATTTATAAAATATGAAAAATTGGGAATTTAGCACGTCACATAGAAATCTTATTAATAATAAATTTTGTATGTCCAAAAATAACTTTGATCAAATACTTGCATGTGCCCGTGCAAAAACTGAACTGGCGAATTGTTTTTTTCTTACGAAGACAATAAAATTGAGCAATTTGTTTTTTCTTTTAACAGTGATGGACGGTTTTTATGTTACATGGAATGCGGGTATTTTTTGCTCTTTTTTTATTACTTTTTCATGGAATTGTGGCAAAACAACTTGCAATACAACATATTTTCACATATACATTTGTTTAGATGTATAAAATAAACAAATGCATATACGCAGACAATTGAAATGTAAAATAAGTAAAAGGCTTAAAATGGTATCAAAACCTTGTTTGGTGTATGTACATTTACAATATATGTATGCTTAAAATATATATGCTAAAATACAAATTTGTTTATTGTTAATCTGTTATATAAATATTAAATTATTAACGTTTTAATACCATTATATCTTTTTGTATGTTTTCTGCACAGCGGTCACCATTTAAACATTTTTGATTCCCATCACTGTGTGTATTGTTTAATGTGTACCAGGGATGATTAATGAAAAAACCAATATCGTACCAACGACCTTTTAAAATCGTACTTTTTTGGCCTCAATAGTCAATAATTTAAGTTGTGTGTTTAATTTAATTATATTTTAAATGTTTTATGTTTTATGTAAGCTGTGTAACATTCAATGTATAATTTAATGTGAAAAACTACTTAGTAATTACAACCCCTGAAGATGTCAACAAATAATTGACAAAACGTTGGGAAAAACATGTAAAGAAGGTTTTTATTTACATTAATACATTAGGCCCAATTAGCTTAACAAAAACTTATATATAATATCCGAAATATGATGTCATAAAAGATGTGAAAAATGTTAAAAAATCACAAAAGTGGTTTTTTTGGTACCGTTTTAAAGGTGAAAGTACACCCTTTAAAATGATATGCATTAGGGATGCCAAATGGGACCAGGTTTTTTGAAACCCGGGATTCGTGATTTTTTATTAAAAAAAATGGGATGCCGGGACGGATCGGGATTTTTCGGGATTTCATGTATAAGAGCCAATTTTTAAAATTCATATACATACATAAGTATAATTTAATGTTTATGTATAAGTTTTAAAACAAAATAATTCATGAAGAATATTAAACTCATTACAAAATAAAACAGTTTAATGTATTCTTTTAAAGTAATATGGACGAATTATGTATTAAAACTTATATTTTAAAAAGCTTCTAAAACAAATTAATGCCGACGAAAACAGTGCTCGCATTAAACACTTCTGGGTGTTATCGTAAATAAATAGCTACATATTTGCTACATAACAAAAATTTATTTATTTTATCTCAAATTTATATGCAAGTATAAATTTAATAAATTTGGTAGAATCCCCTAAAGTTTTTAAGACCTTTTTGCACAACATGCACACCGAACTTTGTCTTCTGATTTTATTTTCTGTGGTACAAAATGCATTGCATGTAACATTTATTCACTTGCGACTTCTTTTTGTAACCACTTAAAAATTAGATTAATTGCCAGTATGATTTAATATTAAATTTTTGAAGTTACTTTTATCAGGGTGACTCACGTTTATTTGAATATAGTTTTATTCAATAAAAAAAATACCACATATTTGCTAAATGCAAAATCTCGGGATTTTTAAAAAATCCCTGGATTCGAGACTTACATTTTTAGAATAATCCCGGGATTTCGGTATTCGGGATTTCGGGATTGGTATCCCTAATATGCATATTGTGTTTTTTAAGAAAAGGTCAAAGGTAATTTTTTGGGGTCTTGAGTTCAAAGGCCCATATTTAAAAAAGCATATTTTTTAAAATTCTTAAAAAAATATATGTCAAGTATTAGACCCTTTTCTGCATTTGCAGAAAATTTGAAGGTGGAGACTCAATTGGTGTCAGAGTTATAGACCAGAACGTGATCCTAAGAATATTTTGTGATCATACTCAATTGATTGTTTGTTTTTTACAAGCTGAAGTATATATGTTCACTAGAGTGGACCTTCAATCAAGGGAGAATTTAAGAACTTATCTGTTTTAAAATCGTAGATCAGTTTTGTGATGGGCTAGGGTAAAAAAATTGGGTTAAAATATGAGCTCGATCGGTTGAAAATTGCCGTGCCGCACGCGTGATGGTTTGACGTGTTTCAACTCTTTAAGGTTTTATTTGTATAATATTTTTATCTTTTCTAAAGTCTTTGGAAAAGGTTTCCTGATTACAGGCCTGCCAGTTTAGCACTTTTAGTGCTAGATTTAGCACATTTTTTCTGACTTAGCACTAAAGGCTCAGTTAGCAGGGAGTAACAGTAACAGTAACCTTACCGTAAAAAACTAAGACCAATCTATTTCTTACAGATTGAGACGTAACATCTTACTGCTAACTATCTTGTTGTGTGTAAAGGGCCTTTACTCAGAAAACAAATAGAAACAGCTGGTAATTATTAGTCCATTTAAAGGTAATTAAATGCTCATATTGTAACAATAATAACGACTATTTTATTCAAAAAGATGTCAAACATTAGAACACATTAATTACCAGTTAAACAAAAATAAATTGTTATTTTTTTAATAATAAATCTTTTTTTATTTTCTTTTTATAACTTTGCATTTTTATGATGGTAAATAAATGTATGTGAACTTTACATACAATGTTTTAAAATATTGTAATTTTAAATATTTTAATGTTATTATAAACCATAACATGTTCGGAGACAAACATAATATCGTTATGGCTTATGGATGGATGGATTTAACCATTACATTGTTGTCGGTGACAATAATATGGTTAACGTAAACATATTATGTTTGAGTGTATGGCGGTAGCTTTATTTAACAATATTTGAAGTTTCAATGGAGGCAAACACTTTATTGTTAAATAGGAACAAAATATTATTAATCGTGAAAAAAATTAATGATAAAAACAACAATATGTAGTTTGTTTCTCGCTATAGCAGCGACCATAATATTATTTTAAGCAATACTTTAAACATGTTTTTCTGTGCTTGCCGAGTGCAAGAGAGTGGAGCAGATACTAGTAGATAATGATGGAATGCAATAAGATACTTATTTTACGATGCTGTTTATATAAATTATTGTTCAACGAAAGTCCCACCCTTTTGGCTAGTAAAAACAACAAAGAATTTTTTTACATTAACAAAATACGTAAGTGCAGTTAATTTAGTAATTATACCCTCCGTAAGAAAAATTGTAAATAAAACCCGTATTACCCAGCATTTACACATGCCACTGCCAGTTCGAAAAACTCAATACACTCACACTTTTTTACTTATACACTCACATTTTTCGCAATGGCAGCTCCAGTGGCAGCAAAAATTGCATGCGAGTGGAAATTTGGCATTTGCATGCCACTAAATGTCAAAACGATAAACAATGTTACCCTGTTAAAAATTTAATGCAAATTTACTGGATTATTGTAAAATTGTAAATTATGTTTTAACTTGTTAAATGTATTATTATGATCAATTTTTTGAAACGCGCATTAATAAAATAATTATAGAGCATTAATATTGTTAAAATAATGCTTATATAAAATAAATGTAAACCATTTCCCCAAAAATGTGCCTAAGTGATTAGCTCGGTAACTCTATTTGGTTTTTTTTGTACTTTTTTTAATTTGAGTAGCAAACAAAATATCTGTTGACGCTTCAACGACATTTTGAAAATGAACTCGCAGTGGCATGTGTAAAAACAAAAGCTAATGGCATGAGATTCGACTATTTCGAACAAATTTTCTTTGATAATATGTATACAGTAGTGGCATGCCACTACTTGCATGTGTAAAGGCAGGATTAGGTTAGGTTAGGTTCAGAAGGGTTATGTGCCCAAGGGCACACCTCCACTCGGACACCAGAACGGTCCATTGTGAATCCCTTCAACATGAAGAAAAAATAGATAAAGAAGATAGAAAAAGAGAAAGGTTGAGAAAAAAAGTATGAGGTGGATAGAGTACAGAAAATAAGAAAGGCAGGGTTACTTATAAACGATTTAAAGTTTTATTAAGGAATGATAAAGAAAGAATATACAAATGTATTTGTATGTTAATGCAAAGGTTGCTACCAAGGCCCATCTATCAGGTCTCATCGAAATGTACTCCGCCTCTGTGCTACTCAATGCGACGACATTCTGTTTTGTGGACTCCCAAGAAACAAAACTACTTCTATAGTAAAACATAGAACCTGAATATGATTTTCTGTCCAGAGCATTTCCACCCCAATCTGCATCTGCATATCCAGTTAATTCACCCTCATTGCATTTGTAATGAAGCTTCAGTTCTTTCGTACCCGATAAATATTTCAAAATATATATTTTGCAGCTTTAATATGTTTAATATAAGGATCTGTGTTTCTCTATGATAACTTTGCTACTGAATTCAATATATCAGGTCTGCCATCTCGAATTATTTTAGGATGACCTCTTCCCCTTCTTGGCTGCTGGCTATTATCTACCAAATTATCTTCCTCTGCTTGAATTGCATTTAGCATTGTGTCGTCATTAGTCTCTTCAATTTCATCACTGTCCCCTTCATCGGCCGTATTAAAACAATCTACTTGATCGTCAACCAGTTGTATAACCGCGGTTACCTCGCGAGGTATCTACTGTAGCATGGGAGGACTTAGAACTTGCTTGAATCTCATCAGTGGGAAATATCAAATAATCATCAACGTTGCTCTCTTGATTTTTTTTTTTTGATACCAACACAAGCAAACGAATTTTTATCAAAACTTACGTCACGTCTTTCAATACCATTTTGTGTTTTTTGGTCATACAATCTGTACGCCTTTGCAACTTGGGAATATCAGACCATAATCAGGGGTGTCATGGAAATCGAAAACGTTTTCCTTTTGCATCAAACTTTGATTTTTTATGTTTATTTAAGGCTATTGCACATGATCCAAAAATCATTAAATGACTAACTTTCGGCTTATATCCATACCAAGCTTCATATGTAGTTTTTCTAACAGAGCTTTAGTAGGAGAACGATTTCGCAATTAGATTGCTGCGGCAACAGCTTCTGCCCACAGATTTTTGTTCAGTTTCGCATGTACTAACATGGATCGCGACATCTCCACCAACGTTCGGTTTGCACGTTCTGCAACACCATTTTGTTGAGGTGTGTATACTACGGTTAACTGCCTCAAAATACCGTGCTCCTGTAGATAAGAATCAAAAACTTTGTTAACGTACTCACGTCCGTTATCGCTTCTTAATATTTTAATCTTATTTCCTGTTTTACGTTCGTTCAACTTGCTGCTTGAATATCTTGAATTTTTCAAAACCCTCATTCTTTGACTTCATAAAGAATACAAATATCTGGATCCACCCACAGGCGGTACATTTATTGGACCACATACATCCGAATGTATTTACTCCAATACATATTCAGAACGATATTTACTTGCTTTAGGAAATGGTGCAACATTTATCTTGCTTATCATACACGTCTGCACCTGTGATTTTCAGCTTGATTCAAAATCTTCATGCCATTTGCTAGACCTTTTTTACCTAAGTCATTAAAATTTAAATGACCAAATCGGCAATGCAAAATACGCTCTTTGGATTGACGTAAAATAAACAAATTGTCTTCTTTATAAGCATACATATATAACAACATCACCTGTATTGTCCATAATTTTAACTCCATCAGACTTAAATTTAGCTGTGCATCCATTTTCAAGTGCCTTACTGATCGAATTTTCTTGCAATTCCGGTGCAAAAAGGGCATTCTCCAGGTGTATTTCGCATTCCGCTTTTATTATAATTTTACCTTTACCTCTTGCGGTTATACATTTAACAGCTGCAATATAAATTTTCTCATCACATTTGACTAGGCTGTCAAATAACTTTCTATTGTTACACATGTGATATGTGGCACCACTATCAACATACCACAAATGTTTAAAACCTTTTGCTGCTGCAAAATATTCTAAAATAATTGTATCATTATAATGAATGAATTTTATATTAATTTACCTGAAAATATTATATTTATTTTATATAAAACGAAGTTGATATGAAAAATTTATATATGTATGTACAAAGGTACATAGATTTATTTAATAAAAACAATTCAGGAACATAAACAAAATAAATTAAATACATATTTACATAAATGTAAATTTATGTATTTACATAAAATATGCAAATATTTCTTTCAGTCGTTTATACAAATGTATAATTACAAAAAATAATTCTGATAGTGCATAGAAAATATTTTTGAAAAATATTGTAGGATTATTAAAGAATGAAAGCTTTATAAATTGTTATTTGACTTAGAATACACATTCGAATTAATATGAAAATTTATGGTAGATACATAAAATATTTAAAAAAATTTATTATAAAATTCAATATCTATAAAACTCTCTAAATTATCAAAAATTAAAAATCGACTTTTTCATTGATTCTTATTTATTGCATCAACACAAATGTTCACAAATATTTTGGAATAGTTTGACAAAGTTTAGCGATTTTTAAACCAAAAAAAAAACAAAAGGCCCTATCGTACTGTTTGCAAAATACGCAACATTGTCAACTGTCAAAACAACTGGTAGGTTTTACAAGAAAAGTAGAAGAAAAAAAATTATAAACAGTTTAAGGCGATTAATAAATTTATCACTTCAAATATAAGTAAAAACAAAAATTGTCATTGAAAACATAAAAGGCTATTCAACAGCATTTTCAGTAAATTTTATTACACATTAAACACATCAATTGGTATTGTGGTAATTTTGTTGAACTATTTATGGTTTTTAATCCAAATTTTCTATATTTTTAATCAGGCTTAAGTTCATCAAATTTAATTTTCATTAAATTATTTTTATGAAGAAAGGAATTTTACAACATGAAAATTAATTAAAATTGTTATTGATAATCATTCATTCTTGACTGACCTGTGATTCGAACCCGGGCGGCTGGTTACCCTCACATGTTTTGATCGCTACCACTCGATCTCCTCAGAGGGATTTGCCGTCTTACACTCGCAGCCATCGACGACTGCTGACGTCAATAGTCAAACATCAATCCTTTAACCAAATTGTATTTTCACCTTTGGTAGATCGAAATTTGCTTTTTTTTTAATGATTATCCATTTTTAATTGAGTTTACATGTTTTTCCTTTACCTCTGTTTTTTACGTACTTTTTGTCAATAATTCTTCTTGAAGTCCAAGGTACATTTTTGTTTTTTCATGTTTGTTTTTCCTTTTCTTATTGACATTTTTTCAGCACAACATGAAGGACAAATTTACACATAGATCTCGTGGCTTTAACAACAATTAGTATTGTGGTAATTTTGTTGAACTATTTATGGTTTTTAATCCTAATTTTCTATATTTTTAATCAGGCTTAATTTCATCAAATTTAATTTTCATTAAATTATTTTTATGAAGAAAGGAATCTTACAACATGAAAATTAATTAAAATTGTTATTAAACACACCATTATATGAATAGTTTTCCTTAACTGCCAAAGTGTCGGTCAATATACCATTAGAATATGATCTGTTTTCATCACACGTTTTTATAAGGTCAACCGTAGGGTATTTATTCGGTTAACCGATTAATGACCACTCGATTAACTGATCGGCTAATTTCAAATTGGCTTTTTACGATTAAACCGGTTAATTTCAGTCGATTAACCGAGGAAAAAATTGGTGTTAGTTTTAAATTTCAAACTTATAATACACAGAACAACACATACATGATTTCGGGACTCAATTATGATAATTATTTCTGAAAGTAAACCCAAAAAGAAGAACTTCTGCTTCATAAGTTTGGTCATGGTACCTCAATAAATAATTTAAAAACTAATTTGAAGTTAGTAAGGGAATTTGTCACGTTTTAGGCTCTTTTGTTTGTCATAACTCTAGAACCACTAGTCCGAATAAGCTGAAACAAATTCAAAAAAGAATTTAAGAATTAAGAATTACAATTCCTTTAATCTGTTTATACAATGTTTCGCTACATAAGCAACAGTTTCGCAGTTATAAATAAATGTATTAAGAAAAAAAAAATATTTTTTGCCCAAAAAATTTAAATTTTTTATTTTTAATTCATAAAAAATCCAAAACGGTAAAAAAGTGTCAAGTCCTATTACTTTCACGTAAAGTCGCAAAACCTATGAACAAGTTAAGACATAAATCATGAAAATCGATGAACGCGTTATGCTTTAAGTCGCAATTAATTAAAGGTATAAATTTCAAAAATTTGCTCGAGATATCCACAAAATTCTTTGGAAAAAACCTTGATAACTTTTTTTATGATACTCAGAATTAAAAAAAAGAAATAAACAAAAGGTTATTTGATTTTTATTTTTTTTTTTTTTTTTTTTTTTTTAATTCATATTTATTTGCAATCTATTTTACAGAGAATAAAATAATAAGCAAAATACATAATTACTAAAAATTACATATGTATATTGAGTTCCAATGAACCCAAAAAAGAAAATACAAATTGTAGTTCTCATAATACAGTCTTTTTCCTTACAAATATTTTCCTATTTTCTAAAGGGTAGGTCAAGTACATGAAACCTCTTTAACCTTTGAATTTCGTTACTATCATCTAACAAGTTGATTGCTAATACATTTGAGTGATTGCTAAGTCTAGTAAGGTATCTTTCACTAAAATTATTGATTTCTTCTTTGACCTTTTTAATTTTAAGATCTCTGTGGATGTTGTTATTACTGACAAACCAAGGTGCATTTGTTAATAATCTAAGGGTTTTGGATTGATATCTTTGTAGAATTTCTATGTTCGAATTGCTTGTTGTGCCCCAAAGCTGAATACCATATGTCCATACCGGTTTGAGAATTGCTTTATATAGTAAAACTTTGTTTTCCAAACTTAAGCTAGATCTAGGGCCTAATAGCCAATACATTTTTCTTGTTTTTATATTTAATTGTTCACGTTTCTTTTTTATATGTGTTTTCCATGTTAATCGGCGGTCAAGATGGAGGCCTAAATATGATTTTTATTTCGATTGGTTAGTACACAGAAAAAATATTTGCAAAAAATTATTCAATTAAATAATAAATTGGTGTACATTAATTATTCAATTAATTTTTTGTTTGCAGCAATTAATTTTTTTAATCAAAACCCATAAAATAAAATGTTTGTGTATATGTGGTGTATTTTTTAGTTTATGCAATTAATTTTTTAATTGACTAAATTTTTGTCCCATGACTCGAAAATACAAATCCGTTAATTGATATGATCAATTCCTTTGCAGGGGCAAAATTAGTAAACTATTTAATTGTCTGAACGAATTGTTTAATTAAAGTCGATTTTCTATTTTTACTGTGTACGGGTGAAATAAAATTTACACGCACTAACCTTTTTTCATTTCAGATAATTTTTACAAAATATGCAATTTAATTTTTTTTGCCGTGTATGTTTATGAAATATTTTTTTTCTTTGTATGAATTGCTTTTTACAGCAAAAAATATTCAATAAAAATTAGTTTTTCTTTAAGTGTACTGGTGTTTGCTCCTTCATAAGGAACTTTTGGGCACTCCTGGCTTAAATGTTTGATTGCCAACACCTTTTTTTGTTTCACATACTTTTTATATGTATGTGTTAAGTTATTTGTTTCTTCTCATATCAGTCTTTTAACAGAATTAACCAAAACAATATGAAGTGTTAAAAATTTTTAAAAATTAAAACAGTACTCTAATGGCATAATGGAGTATTTTAAATGTTTAGAGATATCCTGAAAAACGACTGAGAAATTAGATATTCATCTACAACAAGTAAAAGAATTTTATCCAAGTCAAATTTTGTCAAAACTAAAGAAAAGAATCGCTTTAATCCTACACATTTAAACCAAATTACTTCTCTAAACGATTATTTTATAAGATCTCCTTTAACTATTGAAATAACTAAATAAATTATCACAATATATTTTTAATAAATACATATTTGCGGGATTCACAATGTAGTCATAAAGTTGTAAAATCTTATGTCTTAAAATTATTACAAGAAATATATATCGTCGGCTTAATATACAAATCACTTTTTAAGTAAATTGAGATTTTGATGCCGTGTGGTAAAGAAAGATACGCCTCGTCGACCAGCATGTAGTTTTTCTTCTATTTAGGTCTTGAAGTGTGTAAAACTTACCATCAAGTTGCAGTATCAAGTTTTCCTATAGGAAAAATAAAAAGTTTTTTGTCTGTCCTGCAAAATGTGCTGAAAGCAGGTTTGCATATTAAGCCGACGATATGACGGCTGTGGGCTACCGCTTATATTTAGATATCTACTGTACATTTATGACGAATCATTGTACACAGCATTCAAGTTTTTATTTTGTTGGCAACACAACAATATTTATTTTAAACAATTGTAAAAGATTATTAAGGACATTATGACGATAAGACTTTATAGCACACCTTGTGAATCCCCCAATTATGTACTAATTGAAAAAAGCATATTACATATACATATATGAACTGTTTTCTTCATTGCTTGTTTTAGTTCAAGAATTGTTATGTTTGGTATGTTATTGTTACTTTTTATTATTAAACTCTAAGTAATAAATTAAACTCCAAGTAAAAAATACTTAATTTATAAAAAAAACTTTATTAATCGGTTAACCGATCAAAAACTAAATTAACCGATTACACCAAAACCTCGGGTAATTAATCGAGCGATTAACCGATTAAAGCAAAATGTCGATTATATGAATACCCTAATCAACAGTAATGCTAAAATATGTGCAACATTTATTAAGGCTTTTAAATTCTTTCAACTTCCGGGTAACGTAACGGCAAAACCAAAAACTTCATAGCAAAAGAAGCTAACTCGTTAAAAGCATTTTTTTTAAAGCGTTTCTGTACTCATAAACAACTATGCAGAATTCAATAGATGAACTTTGGTTCATCCATTCGTATGCATTCAGCTTTTGCCATTGCTGTTCCAAAATCGTTATTTCTTCTGTAGTAAAATCTACCATTTCTTCTTTAAATTTTTTTGGTGTTTACATGGTTGCTATTATTATACATTTGTATAAACGAATAAATGACAAAATACAATGATAGAGATTGACAGAAATGTTAAGTTATATTGTGAAATAGCAATATATAAAATTAATAAGATTAAAAAATGATAAAGAATACTAATAAAATATTAGGAAAATGCTGAAAACTATGCTAATTGCAATTTGAAAAATTCGCTGCTAAATCAAAATAAATAATGCTAAATTTAGCAGTGAAAATGCTTTTATTGTTTGTCACGCACGTCTTGTTGATTTCAAAGCAATAATTATAGCACGTTTCCAACGCAAGAAAATATTGTTGCGGTTGATTATAAAATATTGATTTGTTCACAATCGTCTAAAAGTTTTAAATTTTTAATTTTTGATATTCTTCAATTAGGCTTGAGTTCATCAAATTTAATCTTCATTAAATTATTTTCACTGAGGGAAGGAATTTTACAACTTGGGTTCGAATCCCAGCTCAGCCAAGAAAAATTATCAATAAATTTTAATAAAAAAAATTCCAAGTTGTAAAATTCCTTCCCTCAGTGAAAATAATTTAATGAAGATTAAATTTGATGAACTCAAGCCTAATTGAAGAATATCAAAAATTAAAAATTAACAGTTCAACTAAAAATCAAAATTGTTTTAAATTTTTTTTAAAGTTTTAACAAGCCACAAAAAAGATTTTAAGTAAGTCACAAGATTTTGCTTGAAAGCTTTTAAGTTGTAATAGATTTTGGAAGAGTAAACGGGCTATTACATAAGTTTCCTTTGTCGAATAAAAATAAAGTGTGTTCTCCAACCTTTAACACAATTATGTCAAAATTTTTAGCATATTCCCCAACCATAATTTACATATGTATTTGCAATACAAATTTGCTAACCTGCTCCTCCAATTAGGTTTATAAATCGACACGTTTTGCGAAAAATCGGTGGGTAAACACCGCATTATTTCTATTCCAAGAAACTTTTCCAAAGAAACCGTAGGTGAAAAATTAATTTCGGTCCCCGAAATTTTTTAAAATATTCAAGAATAGAGGCAAACAAATTGTATTTGATCTACCCAGACCTGTATCATGCGGTTTTTAGGGTCGAGAAATCCATTAATTTTAATTTTTGATTGCCGCCAGAGAGCGATTTTATACACCTTTTAGAATTTATCGTCTTTTTTGTGGAAAATTGACGAATACTTCTAAAAATGCAATCTCGAATTTTACACGAAAATAAAATGCTTGAGCGTTCTAAAAATATGTGCATACGAACATCTTCAGATTGCATTTCCAAATTTATTTTGTTTACAATTTTCAATATGTACTGCACAAAACAGGAAAGGAGTAGAAATTCCGAAAATATCCTTTAATATTATTCGGAGAAAATAATAATGGAGTGGTCGCCCACTGTTCAAAAATTCCGTTGATTGCTTTTTGACGTTGCAACCATCTTGTTGACGAATATTTGAAAATATTTTGAGTTCGTTCCAAAATAATCTTGAATTGAGAGGAGTTCGTCTCTTCTACATTGTAGAATTTTTGCAGAAGTGGTTTCCTATATCTTTGAAGAACTTGTCAATATCATCAGAAAATGTACGCCTACATATATGCTGCCGCTGATTCTGAATTTAGAATGTGGCATAAGCACATACAAAAAGTAGAGTTTCCCTTAGATTTCATAAAAAAGCTGCGACATTTTGCATTTTCGCAAGATTATTTGCACCAAACACTAAACTCCGCTTATATTTATTGGACAGTAAAAACGAGTTGCTATTTTATATCAATTATAAATATGTAGGTTTGAAAAATTTGGAAATAGTACTAAATGAGTCAGGTACTATGAGGGGGTACCAGCGTACATTTTAGTTTTAAATTGTACCAAAAAAAGTACAATTGTACCAACTTTATCAACCCTGAAATGCGTAAATTTACATTTTTTAGTTTTGCTTTAATAGAGCTTTTAAACAAAAGCTTTTGTACAATCAATTTTTAATAAGCTTTTGAAATACCTTAAGGTTTAAGTTTTTTATATTTACAAATAAAACAAAGATTTATCCAATTTAGGGCCTAATTGTGTAAAAATGTTCTTTTATTAACAATACAATTTTGTCCATAAAATAGACACTTTGAAGAATGACGTCCAAAAACTGTTCCTAGTATAGGTATAAGTTTAGAATTATTTAGAATTAGAACCGAAAAAGCCTTTAAATTGGCAACAAAAAGAAAGAGAATCCCTTATTTAGAAATTTTAAAGCTTTTTTAATAAAAATATGCAAATGAACTCACCTTTAGAGTCATCTATTTATGTATTCGAAAATTTGTATCTCTTTAATTGAATTTTATTTAACTTTGTTTTTTTTTTTAATTCAATTTTTATTTCTTTATTTATAAATTTTTTTTTAACATTTTATTTTTCTTTTTTTTACACATTTTCATTCTAAAAATCAGATTTATTTTGCTTTAAATTGACTTCTTCAATAACGGAATATTATTTTATTTATACAAAACTAGCTTAACCCGACGCAATTTTTTATTTCCTCTTTTACATAATGGATTTTTATTAAACAAATGAAAACAAAAACATTTCCATTTCCCCTTTATCAGCACTATTTACTTTAATTTTTCGCTTTCCTTTAACGCAAAAACTTTCATTTCCTTCTTTGTAAACAAAACTCATCTCACATACACTCTCTTTTTAACCGAAAACTCTCACCACTTTTTGCATCTCGAACAACGCGGCTCTCTTAAATAACACAAGCAGTATTGCAACAGAGACTGCGCTGCATATTAACTCTGCTTTATACGAAAAAATGTTCAACACATTTTTTCCACGAAACACGCAACTTTTTTAATTTATTTTTTTATTTAAATAATGAAATAACATTAAAATTATATTTTTTTATAAAAATTATACATTTTCTAACACTTTTTTCTATTAATTTTATTAATTTATTAGAGAGTTTGCACTTAAACGTTCACGCACCATTAAAATTTCTAGAAACTGAAAGGAAGTGGAAAGGAAAATTAGACAAAAAGCAAAAACTTCTAATGAGAATGATAGAGAGTGAGAGTAGGCTAGCAGCGTTGTCAACTCGGTTTTTTTGGTACGTTTTTAGTGCTTTTTAAATTTGTCGATAGATTTTTTTAATTTTGACTGCAAATTTCACGATGTCGAAAGAACGCTTAGTTTTGTTTTAACTATTGTTGTGCGTTAGAACAAGTTCTTTCGTATTTAGTAAAAAAGACAGTTAATTTATTTTTTTTTTAATTTTTGTGGCCAAATTAAATTATTTGATGATAAACAAAACCTTTTAGATATTTGAATGAAGCTAAACGTGACAGTGAGTTCGATTTTATAACAGTTTCTTACTTGGCTTTTAGGTTGGCAGAGCAACAAAATATCTTAAAACTGCTAGCGTTTTACAATTATTACAATTTACAATTAAAAAGGCTTTTTAATTAGGGAAGTAACGAATATCGGTGCCGATTTATCGGTATCGGCGATATTTTATTCGCGATAAAACGATACTTGTTTATATAGATTTTTGAACAAATAATTTAATATTCAATGCTCATTTTTTTAACTAGAACTAAGAGCAATATCACATTTAAAAGCAGAGCATAAAATCAAACAGAATAATAAACAATTTCTTTTAATTCTTAGGCTGAAGGTCCACACAATGCGATCTATTTTACTTTCTTTACCTGTTCTTAAGACGCATGCTAAGGTAGAAAGTAATCCTACTTTTTGCTGTCGATGTATAAGCATTCTACGCGTTTGCTGTGTAACTTGCTAATACAATTTTACACTACTACTTTTTGGACAGATGCATTTATGCATTGAACGCTGGGTCTGAACCTGCAGCTTAAGCCTTTGCACCATAGTAGTAAAATGTTCTCTAACTGATAAGTTTTTAAAAAAACTCTGCCTAAAAATCATTTTTATCAAATAATAAGATAAATTAAAATTAAAGAAAAATTTCGTTTATAATACAAAGTTTTAAAAACGTAAATAAAAATGTTTTTTGAATGAAAATTCGTTTTCAACTTTTTAAATTCGATTTAAGATGTTTTGTCACAATGGCATAGAATTCGTTGTTTTTAAAATTGTATTAATACCAATTTTAAATTTCAATAATCTCTACCACTATAACTTTGTATAATAAAATAATTACTCTACTTGAGTTTGTTAATATTTCCTAGAATTTAAATCGGTATCGCCGATATTTCTTTCAGAGTATCGGTATCGTACCGGGAAAAAGACGTATCGTTACCTCCCTATTTTTAATTAACTCTCATTATGCTTTTGTTAAACGTTTACGAAATTATGATATCTTTATATTTTGAAGCCTTGAATTATTTAAGTTAAGCCTTTATTTAGATTAAAATAATGAATTTGTTCAAAAACGTTGATATTTTAATTACTCTTTTTTGAAAAGCTTTTTTAATTCTGTTAAGCTACTTTTAAAAGTGTTTTATGATTTCGTAAGAGTCTAAAGTTTTGACTTAAGGCTCAGTTAGCCGGGAGTAACAGTAACTTAACATTACCGTAAAAAAGTAGAACCAATCAATTTCTTACAGATTCAGGCGTTACATCTTACTGCAAACTAGCGGGTCCACCATCTAACGTCTTTTTCCACCAGTACTTATTTCGTGAATGGTAACAGTTAGCACATGTCTAATTTGACAGATAATTAGTTTTATCCTTCCTCTGAACGAATATAGATGTGTATACGCTTACACAACGCTGGGAAATATTGCAACATTACTTTGAAAATCATGGCAATGTTGCAGAATCTGTGCGAAAATTGCGTACGGATTTTGGATGAAGCTTGATCTTGGCGGTCATGTAAACAAGCAAAATTATCGCATTTGGGGCACAGAAAACCCGAACGCATACATTGAAAAGCCGATGCACCCAAAACGAGTCACTGTTGTGCGGATTTTGATCCAGAGGCATAATTGGGCCATTTTTCTTCGAAAATGAGCAAGAAGTGGCCGTTACAGTCAATAGCGCTCGTTATTGGGCCATGTTGAACGAATTTTTGTTCACACAAATTGAAGAGGAGGATATTGGCAACATTTGGTTTCAACAGGACGGCGCTACGTGTCACACAGCCGAAACTACACTCGATGTTTTGCGCCCTGTTTTTGAAGATCGCATTATCAGCCGCAGAGTTGATGTCGTTTGGCCACCTCGGAGCTGCGATTTGACACCGTTGGACTATTATTTGTAGGGTGCCGTCAAAGATAAGTGTTACGCCGACAAGCCAGAGACAATTGACGCTTTAAAGGACAATATTCGTGAAGCCATTGGTAAAATACGGCTGCACACAATCGATAATGTGCTTAAAAATTGGACCGATCGTATAGGCTACTGCATGGCCAGCCGAGACAGCCATTTGAATGAAATTATTTTACATTATTAACCGGAAGGATTGTACTTTTAAATAAAAAAAGGAATTTGAGAAAATATTCAGTAGTTTTTGTATATCATTTTCAAAAAAAAAATTATTTGGCGGACCCTTTTTTGTCTCGAATCTCGAATTTTAAACGAAAATAAAATGTTTGAGCGTTCTAAAAATATGTGCATCTTCAGATTGCATTTCCAAATTTATTGTGTTTACAATTTTCAATATATACTGAAGAAACAGGAAAAAAGTAGAAAGTCCGAAAATCTCCTTTAACATTATTCGGAGTAAAATAATAATGGAGTGGTCCCCACTGTTCCAAAATTCTGTTGATTATATGCTGCCGCTGATACTTAATTTAGAATCTGGCATAAGCACATACAAAAAGTAGATTTTCCCTTAGATTTCATTCAAAAGCTGCGACATTTTGCATTTTCGCAAGATTGTTTGCACCAAACACTAACGCTCCGCTTATATTTATTGGACAGTAAAAACGAGTTGCTATTTTATATCAATTATAAATATGTAGGTTTGAAAAATTTGGAAATAGTACTAAATGAGTCACGGGGGGACCAGCGTACATTTTGAATTGTACCAAAAAGGTACAATTGTACCAACTTTATCAACCCTGGCTGATATCCTTCACTGACAGTTTGAATATTTCAGGAGTGATATCTATATGATATATATTTATTCTAAAATTAAAATTAAAAACTTAATGAAATTTTTATTAACTACACTGGTCGAAAAAAAAATCACTTTAAATAAAAATATATGAAATATGTATAAAGATTTTACAGCGCTAAATTCAAATCTGTTTTCAGTTTTTACTATCAGACTAATATTTGGCTCGAAATAAGGCGGTTATACCACATACATTTTATCATAACTTGAGAACGATCCATTGAATAATCTAAATAATATTTTTTTTATTTATAAAATTATTTCTGAATTAGAGGCGATAATTTTTTTTCATGCAAATTAGTATGTACTACTTGTGTGTTTTAAAAAATTCATGAAAATTTTTAAGGACAACAATTTTACATTCGTATCATTTATCAGAAACCCAGGTGTAGAGCGAATTTTATTATTTCTGGTATTTCAGGCAAAGTAAAGTAATATAATATCAAATACAAAATTAAATAATATAAAAAAGAAACACTTAAAAAACAATATGAAAATGCTTAAGTTCTTTAAAATATAGGTATTAAAATTAGTCAAGGCGAATTAACTACAGGTGGTGTCGAATCGCCTTCTGATTTTGACAGTTCGAGCCTATTTGTTTTGATTTGTTAGTGTGTTGCTAATAATGGTTGACATTTCGAGCCGTTAACACAAACAATGCTATGCAAAATCCCCAATGTTGTTTCTGCTGTTTGGATTGTTGTAGTTCCGACACCACATATAGTTGAATTCGCCTTGAAATTAGTTTACTATATGAAAAAACAAAAAGAGAATGTTTATATCTAAATTCTTTAAATCAATAATAGGTACATATTTTTCTTTTACATTAGACATTTGATGCTTAGCACAAAAATTGCCTTCTCTTTAATTGTTGGTATGAGGCAATGGTCTCGATATCACTTAATACATAGAAATGTATGTATATTTGAGTTGTCAAAAAATGGATTAAGAATCAAAAAAGAGGGACACATTTATAATATAGAATTGATTTATGCCAAGCGGCATACCAATTCCACCAGACGTTATGAATGTATGTATAAAGTATGCATTCCACTATACAATATATCAAAAGTATTTGAAAAACTGTAACAGTTATTTGTGCCTTGATTTTTATATGTATATGCAAATAAAATTTTTATAATCTATAATTTCAAAAAATTTTAACAGAAAAGCGCTAATTCAGCGCTCTAAGTGCTAAGGGAAAAATATGCGCCTTTTCGAAAGTTAAAAAGCGCTAAATTGGCAACTCTGCTGCTAAATATGGAATCATAGGTAAATAATGGACCGTATATAACAAAATATCTGGTCATATGAAACTAATTTGGAAGAAATGTTACCATAATAAATATATCTGCTTCGGTTTTAGGCGTATTTAATTAATTTACCAGAGTGGGCTTTATATGGGGCCTATACTAAATTATGGACCGATCAACACGAAATTTATTAGTGTGATTTCTAGTCCTATAAAACTGCGTCGTATCAAATTCTATTATGATAGCATTATTTATTACGGTTTTAGGCGTACTAAATTGTTTTCTGGGAGTAGGGTTCATATGGGGCCTGGGGTAAATTATAGACCGATCTTCACGAAATTGCACAGTGTCATTTCTACTCCTATAAAACTCTGAAGTGCCAAATTTTGCAATGATAGCATTATTTATTACGGTTTAAGGACTTCTTAACAGTTTTCTGGGAGTAGGGTTTATATGGGGCCTAGGGTAAATCATTGACTGATCTTAACGAAATTTTACAGTTTCATTTCTTAGGATAATAGCAAGCAATTTAACACCAAGTTTGTGTATTTCCTTTTTTTTTTTGAGTTTTTCGAAAGTGAGCGCGTTTTCAACAGATGGACAGACAGACAGACAGACAGACTTGATTTTCGAATTTAATTTCCCCGTTGGTATTCTTTTGTGCAGTTAATCGGCAGTATCGGCTTCTGATGCATCTTATATTATTCTTTGTCGTCTAATTCAATCGGTACCAAAAATTTATAGCCTCGTATAGTGTCCAAAGCTTCTTGTAGTCTATGCAGCACTAATAAGACTTTGCGAACATCTCTACATTTTTGAACAAAAAAAACAGCTTGCTGCTTCGCGCGTATTCTTCCCATCTCTAAAACCAAATAAACAAAACGGCAACTCGTTATTACTGTTCAATGAATATAAGCGAAATTTGGTGTTTGGCGCAAATGATCTTGCGAAAATGCAAAATTTCGTAGCTTTTTTATGAAATCCACGGAAACTGTTTTTTTTTTTTTTGTTAGATTTACCAAAACAGCTTTAATTTTTTGCATTTGCTATGTGAATAAATTTTTGCACTTGTTCAAAACTATACGAAAACGAAATTCGAAATTCGACCATTTAAGGGGTGAAAATCGTAACTATTTTTTGTACTTTTTTTACAAAACATTTTTCTCCATTCATTGACTAAATTATGGGCTGCCACTACAATACTGAAATTTTTAATACTTTAATGGGGGGGGAAAATAGTTCCCAAAAAGGATATACGGGAAATTTGATATTTTTCTTTAGCTTTTTCTTCTACAACTGGTATTTTTTTAATAAACTTTCGCAAAAAAATATGTCCGCGAAGGAAAAGGAAACGCTAACGAAGTAGCGGGTTAAATGCTAGTATTACATAAAACTATAGCTTACAAGATGACTTATAACTATAACTATAAATAATTCTTAGATAATTTAACTTTTGTATCAATATTAATTCTCTCTTATTCGACTTTATTTTTAAATGTATATTAATTTGTTTAAGCTTGAGGTCTTTCTTTATATAAAAATATTAATTTTTATTAAATTTTTTTTTTTGTTAAAATTAAATTTATATTTTTAATTTAAAAGATTTTGTTATTCGTGCTAAATTCCCAATTTGTATTCTTAATAAAAACACTGAAATTTATTGTTGATGAGATAAGCTATTCCTTTGCGCATTTCACTGGTCGCTTAGGCCAGATCGTCAGGAAAATTCATCCAAAGATTTTAGAAAAACCTAAGATATTAAACCACAAAACAAAATCTTTTTAATTAAAGAAAAAAAATTGTATTTTCCATATTTATACTAAAGCGAAAAATAAATGTAAGCATTAAAAATGGCGATTAAAGTTAAATTTTTTTACTTTGTGGTTACATGCAAGGTATATTTACACAAGGTAAACTCGTTGGCCCATATGTGTGTCAGCTGTTTACCTAAGTTGGAACACCAATGTCAAATTCCGTGTATATGAGCCAAAATTTGTGCATGTGTGCGTTAAATTTATATGAAGACAATTTTGACAATTCCGTTCCACTCGGTTATTTTTATAGAGCAGCATGTCTACACTCCCAAATGAGTCTACCTTGTGTAAATATACCTTGGTTACATGTGTTTTACTATTAAAAATAAGTTTTAATATAAAGTGAACAGTTTATTTCTTGTGAAAAATAAAAATTATTTGTGAGAAATTACAATGATTAAAAATACGAAAAAAAAAGAAAAATAATAAAACGGGAAAGTGAAGAAAGTTTGTTGAACGATCGCGGTGCTACAATCCTCAAAATAAAAGGGAGCCAAGTATTTTGTCTTTCCAAGAATTAGAGGACGGAAAGAATACTATTTCATCTTTAAGCTATGGTACCGAATGTTTATCTCAAAGTGTATTTAAATAAATAATAAATTTAAATTAAAAAAATTAAATAGTTTTATTTATATTCCACATTGTATTATAATCCACATTTGAAAAACATTTGAGAATTACGTTTGAAAGCAAGCTGAAAATAAAGGCATTTTTCAATTTGAAAATAATTTCCCCTTTTTGTTGAGAACGCTATGATTTTTAAATCATTATCAAACGTTTGTCGTTTGAGAAAACGTTTGATTTCAAATTATTTTCAATTTGAAATCAAACCTCCGTGTTTTGTTCGGATGATACCAATACCAACACGCTCAGTGATGGTACACCAAAGTTAAGAATATGATAGAAAGAAATGACCGAAATCAAGTGTTCGGTCACATTCGGTCATTTCTTTCTATCATTTTCTTAACGCAAAAATGAAAAATGTGACTACTCGCTCATTCATTTCTTGTAGGGTTATTTTTCCATCTACAAAATTGACACACACAATCCCACTCACAAATTGAAAACATTTTCAAAATTAATTTTTCTTTCGTAATTTAATATTTTGCAACCAAATAACAATAAAATTTTGTAAAACCCGTATTATTTTATATTTTCCGATTTTAACCGGACAAACACTTCATTTTTAATCAGTTAAATTTAAATCAATACTCAAGATTTAGGCGGTTAAATCCGAACCGGACGCAAACAAAGTAACTAATAAAAGCTCTTTGACATTTCTCTGCAGCGTTGTCAAATATTAGTACTACGTATTAATACGTTAAAAAGTGACTAAGGGACCTCAAATAAAAAAACAACTGTGTGTCGCGTTGTCACTTTTTTTGTAGCACAAACAAACATAATTTTCTACATTTTCTAACAAATTTTTTTAATTATAATTTAAATAATGGCAAAAAATAATGAAAAGCAACTAATTGAAGAAGTTGTAAGTCAAAATTTTCAAAATTAATGAAAAAGTTGTTAGCAAGTAAAGCGTTTTTATAAACCACGTCATGTTTGTTCTTAGTGTTAAATAATTTTAGTAACTAATGTTTTTTCTAGGAGGTCAAAGTAAACAAATGGGATGCTACTGCTGTTAAACATGCTCTCGATGATGCTGTTAAGAATGCCTTATTTGTCTCTAGACCACAATTGAAAGAACAATTTGGTTTAATCAATACCCGCCTGGTTTTTTGTACTCTAGCAGTAGGAGTAGCAGTTTTAGCCCATGGCTGGGATTTTACTCATCCATTCCCGGAATCAAAACCAGTACTTACGTTCTGCGTTTTCGCTTACTTTGTTTTAATGGGTATTTTAACTTTGCACACTACATTCCGCGAAAAGGGCACCTTTGCTGTGGCCTTTGAAAAGACTTCGAATGGCACTCAAAAAATTTGGGAAGCGAGTTCCGATATGAAGAAATATGATGATAAATATACTTTGGTGCTTTCTGTGAAAGATTCTAATTCTTTGAGAGAAGCTTCTAGTGTTAAATCTTGTGCTAATTTTGTTGATGTCAATGGTATTATTGTCGATAGATTGGTTGTTAATGAAGTTAATCGTTTGTACAACTCTTTATCGCTTGAGAAAAAAGAAAAATAGTTTTTTTCATCTAAAAGTGAGGAATATTTATTGGAAGAAAATCAGCAGGATGGCAAACTCGAAGATAATGCAATATGCAATGAATCCGTTTTAGTTGATAAATAAATAAATTTTAACTAATATTTCATAAATTGTTTAATTAGTGTTAAAAAGAGATGCTATTTGTTAAGCATAAGTAGGTATAATCGAAAGCTTTGAGAAATTGAGAAATGACATTTAAAGTTCTCTTTCAGTCCGTTAAAAAAACACTCGCGCATTTTTATGCACTTTTTAAATTTAACAACGATAATATAAGGCTTACATTATGTAAGTTTCAAAAGAGAATTGAATGCCCCTATTGAGGTTGACGACTCAACTCTATTTCAGTAGAAATTTTGTAGCTTTTGTATTATGGTTTACAACTCTGTTATATTGCGGTTAACAAAAAAATCAACTGAGTTGTGTTGTAACCCGTAATAGGGCCAAAAGATAGTTTTAGCAAATGTTTCTTATATAGACGAGGAAATACATAAAGAAATAGCAAGAGTTCCAAAACGTATACCACAACCGTGTTTTGTATTAACCCTTGTTACGAGAGACGTGCTGCTTGAAGTCGTAGTCGTTTAAAAGTTTTGTTGATATCATGTTAATTTCACGTAAACGACAATGTTACAGGGCTGTGCTGGAAATCGAAAACGTGAAACGCAAGAATTTGGAAGTTGTTTTTAATTCAGTTTGAATGTAATTTTTATAATTTGTGTAATAAATTTCTGTTTACTAGAGAAATACTTGTCATAACGTTCTTTTATTACAGAAATCTTATGAAAAAACGATTTTAAAAATTCTAGCATTTTACGTTTACGATTTCCAGCACACCCCTGTTAAACTCATAAAAAGTTTGTAGTATTTGTGTCGTTTACGACAATTACAATATTTGTAAAAAAACAAGTAAAAGTTTTATATTCGGCTATGCTGGAACTTTTTACCCTTCACCAATAGTATTAAAAAGTCAATTTATCTCAAACTCATATGGTATGAGCGCAATTGTGTCAAAATCTGATTTTTACAAACCAAATGTTTGTGATCAATTTAATCAGCATAGATTGTTTTGAATAAATCCTTTTTTACTCTACTTTTTTAAATTCGGTTTTTGAAATCGTCTAATCGAACATCAAAATCGTTTAAGATTTATTTTGAAACTTATTCCTTATATCACAAAGGGGGATACACCTAGGGATGAAACGATACGAGTAAATACAATTACATATTAGATACTTTTATATAAGTACCAAGTATATTCGATACTTTTATATAAGTACCAAGTATTTTTGTAATCGATACTTAGCAACCGTCTAAGGTATCGATACTTTTACTCGATGTGGTATCGCTCGTAAAGTATCGATACCTACTCAGTATCGACGTTCCCGCGAAAATTGGGTATACGTACCGGAACGATTCGGTGCATCAATTGCGCCGACCAAAGATTGTCAACTCAGCAACACCAATGCAGGTCGAGCTGTTACAACTCAATATCAAAAAAAATTTTCGATACTTATTGGTATGGAATGGAAAGAAAAATGAACGTCATTGAATATAAATTATGTCTTAGAGTTATTGAAAATATGGACCATAGGATTGAGGTATGCCATCAAAGCCGTGACGAGCATATGTCAGACATTTTGTTTAACACATAATTTTCATAGATCCTTATTTTTATTTACAATTATCGTGGTGCGTTTAACTGCAGTATTTTAACGCTGATTTTAACATTCATAAAAAAATTCAGTTTTCGATATACTTGCTAAGCACAATAACTGGTAGAGGTCTTCACCGGTCAAACTTTTGCTTGATACCGTTTTTTTTTTTTGACAAGTCGGGTATTTTTGCAGAGCAGCATGTCTACATTCCCAAATAAATCTACCTTGTGTAAATGTACCTTGAATTTACCAAAGACAACCAAACTGTTACAAAAGTGGAGAACCGCAATAGGGACATTAATTGCTTTGCATGTTCTTTAAACTATCTTAAACTAACGTATGCGGAATAAAATATGGACTAACACTTTAGCAGTAATAAAATATTTACATATGTATATCTGGTATTAAAAATCAAAGTTAATATGCAATTGTTAAAATACACTACCTTAACTTATTTTACAAAAAGATATATAGCTAAATCAATGGGCTTTTTTTCATATTTTGATGCATCATACGGATAGCCTCTTGAATCACCTTTTTGTGCATTATCTATAACATCCATTTATTGGTTACTATCCCTATTTATACAAATTTCTTTTCTAATTCGCCTAAAAAGTTTGAATTGGTGTCCATTCATGAGCGTCCATTGTAAAGAAGCTCCCATCATCCATGATACCCATGATACGATTCATGGCCAGCATGCAGCAAAAATATTTTTGTAACAAAGCCGGTATACATAGATGTTTGATGATAACTGATTCTTTTCTGAGACTGCTGGAACGCGGTTCTTTGCATATTTGACTACTCCGATATGTGCTACGTACTTCTAATTTTTAACTCTTCATTTATTTGCCAACGCATGTTAAGATTTTAAAGTATATCCGGCAATTTCTACCTTCAACATAGCTCGAGTTTGGTTGCATTGCATCAAGAATTTTTTACCGGATCGTCGTTTTCTATTAAACGATATTTTACTTTTGAAACCTTTTACTGTCTTATAAACAAAAGATTTTTCAATTTGGATTTCAGAAAATTTAAAAAAAATTTAATTTTCTTTGATAAGGATTATTTTTACAAAATTAACAAATCAACTTACGACCTTCTAATTCGTTTTATGAAATTTTTTTCTACTTATCAATTTATTAAACTGATCTTCAGCCAAATAGTTATGGGGATAGTGCAATTACTTTTTCCATATTTTGTTTTTGTACCTATTATATGTTGTTTTATTTTTGCACTGATGGTTGAAAATCAGTCCATATTTCATTCCGTATATGTTATTATTAAACAAATTATTTCGCGTAAAATCAGACAACATTAGACCGGCGATATTAATGTATCAAGACAATGAGAATTTTTAAGTAATTTTTTGTGAATAAAATTAAAAAAAAATTTACTATTTCCAAACGGTTATTCCATGAATGGTTGATATATTTCGTTTATCAATGCAAGAAGTGAAAATAGTACAAACATAAGTGAGAATATAAAGAAGTTTCCACCGAGCTAAAAAATCTGCAATTTTAAGATAAAAATCTTCAAATCTGCATTTTGACAATTTTGGGGATAAATTTTGCAAAATGCAGATAAATCTGCACTTCTGGCATTGCTGGTGGTGTTCTGAAAATAACGCAAGAATTTGAAAGTTGATTTTAATACACTTGTAATCTAATGTTTTAAATTTTTGTTATAAAAATCGGTTTAATAGAGAAATATTTGTATAATATTTGTCATAAAATTCTTTTATTATAGGAATCTTATTAAAAAATTACATTTTAAAATAAGTTTTGTTGCGTTTTGCGTTTTCGATTTCCAGAACACCAATGTAACATATAGATACATAGATAGGTATAGGTATATTTTTTTCTTCTGTAAACTCATACAAAGTGCTGTTTCGTTAATATCCATTTTAGGTAACGATATAAATAAGGGTACACTTGTGGTGACAAAATTTTATTAATTAGACTTTCTTTTAAAATACTTACCATTGCAAAAATAGTTACATTGAGGAAAAAAAATATTTTGTCTCTTTGTTTTAACTATAAGTACATACAATGTATTTTACACCAGTTTTATCCAACATAATTTTAAAGTATATTTCTCTCATCAAACCAACTAAAAATGTATCGTTTAGTAGAGCTCCAACTGGTTTTACTACTACCAAAGTCAAAAGAGTTGTAATATAAGAAAAATAAACAAAATACCTATATGGACATTTAATTCGTAGGTCTGCCGCGTTTGGTTTTTTTAGTAGAGCTGGACTGTAACTTTGTATCATCCGCCTCATTTACATCTTTACCATCTAAAGATATAGGAGATTCATCTACGTTTGCATCAGCATCTAACTGATCTGCATTCACCAATTTTAAAAAAACTTTAAGATCTTTTGCAATATTTTCTGGTTTTGGGAATTTAGCTGCTCTAGGTGTATTCTTTAAACCAGTCCATATTAAAGTACGTTCTTTAACATCACTTGTTAGCGCGTTAGCTACCGACACTTCAAAAGAACCACGACGCGGAGGACCATCGGCATTTATGACCAACTGTAATTTCAAATCATTTTTGAGAGGAGTTAACAAGTTAATGAGCTCGCAGTGCAATGCCTCTGCCCGTCTTTTGAACACCGATCAGGAACGACAGCATTCAATGTATAAAACTGGTTTATTTGTGTTTAGTTTAGGCGATTCTTCAGCGGCCTTTGATTTCTTGGCAGCAGAAGCCTGTTATAAGTATAAATAAATATGTATGTATTTAATAATATAATAAAAATATAATTGTAATAAATATTATTTTATTTATACCTTAGTAGCGCCGCCTTTACGTTTCGGAGGCATTTTCCTATGTTTTTATAATCTGTGGTTTTTATTCAAGAATTTCAAAATTTATGAAACCCCTTGTGCATATTATAGCGCACATGAAGCAAAATTTTTTGCGCCAATAAATTGTTTTTCAACAATAGAGCAAGCAGGGTTGTCAGATTTATTTGGACCTTTTACGCCAAAATTCAATGTCGAAAATCACAAAAATCGTCAAATCATTTTTATATTAAAATTTGGATTTATTAAATTTTTTTTGTAAATCTAAAAAAAATATTTTTGTTGTAATTTGATTTAATTCACCAAAATGGAAAAAAATCACCAACATATACTTTTGTTTAGTTTTTATTTTAAACATATTAAAAATGATTATTTAACACAAAATAGGTACAATGTAGGGAATGGTAAATGGATTCCAAAATCGATTTTCAATTTTTCGATCGACTTTTTTTATTTCGGTTTTTGAAATCGATTAATCGAACCTCAAAATCGATTTTAAAGTAGATTTCAAAATCGTTTATGATTAATTTTGAAACTTATTCCTTATATCACAAAAGGGGATACACCAGCATTTTTTTGCAAACTGCTAGAGAAATTGAACTAAGATTTTTAGAGTGGGTAGATATGACTACTGTTTATAATTTTCCTGCAAAAAGTGAAAATGTGTAAATGTTGAGATGGCCTTTACCCTAGGCCTACACTAAAGATAATTATCTCAGAAAATTGGCAATAACGTCGGCAGAATAACAGGGAAATATTTCTTATTGCTCAGCTTATGTTAAAGGCATGGGAAAACGTATTTATGTTAACTCATAATTTGAAAAAAATCAAGGAAGAAGGTGCAGTGTTAAAACTGGCGCAATCTTCAAAAATTATTTTTATTAATATAAACTCTTTCTTATTCGACTTTATTATTTAAATGTATATTAATTTGTTTAAGCTTGAGGTCTTTTTTTATACAAATATTAATTTTATTATTTTTTATTTTTGTTAAAGTAAAATTATTATTTTTATATAAACAAGGACTCAAATTTAAACAAATTAATATTAATTTAAACAATAAAGATCGAATAAGGAAAAAATTATATTAATAAAAATAATTTTTACAATTTTATTTTAGTGTTAACTTAATTCTTTAATCAAATTATTTTACTACAATTTCACAAATATAATTTCTTTCGCACACAATTCGCACATTTACTGCAATATATGTCGCAATACATATCTCTGGTATAGACGGGCAGTTAGAGGAACAAGTGCGATAGATATGTTTGTACATTTCACATATTACAATTGTGTTCTTGAGTAGTCAGTCAGACCTCTCACATCTTGCTTCACAAAAAACGAAATCACTTTTGATCGTAATTGATTTCTGTGACAAGGCTAAATGTATGGATAGTAACTGCCCGTCTATACCAGAGATAATTATTGCGACATATATTGCAGTAATTGTCAAAATTATGTTATCTTTAATGTAGACAGCAATTTTTTGTACATTTTTATTGCTAACAATTTATATTGCAATAATTGTTAGTCCATTTTCGTTGACAATTATTGCTTACAAAAAACGTCAATTTGGTTGTCAGTTGAAAAAAAGAAGCAAAAAAGAAGAAAAAATAGAAGCAAATTGTGTGAGAAAGAAATTAAGTTTTTGAAATTGCAGCAAATTATAATTGTAGTAAAAAAATTAAATTAAAAAATTAAATAGACACTAAAATAAAATTGCAAAAATTATAATTTTTTCCTTATTCGATCTTTATTGTTAAAATTAATATTAATTTGTTTAAGTTCGAGTTCTTTTTTATATAAAAATAATAATTTTACATTAACAAAAATAAAAAAATTAATAAAATTAATATTTTTGTATTAAAAATGACCTCAAGCTTAAACAAATTAATATAAATTTAAATAATAAAGTCGAATAAGAAAGAATTTATATTAATAATAATAATTCTTGTAAGATACCGCCATTTTTTACACTGCACCTTCTTTCTTGATTTTTTTCAAACTATGAGTTAACATAAATACGTTTTCCCATGCCTTTAACATAAGCTGAGCAATTAGAAATATTGCTCTGTTATTCTGCCGACGTTATTGCCAACTTGCTGACATAATTATCTTAAGTGTAGACCTAGGGTAAGTTACTATAAGTAAGTTTTAGACAACAAACGTTTGCATGTCGTCGATGTCGTAAAGACGCATATTTAGTTCCTTGTAATTTCGTATTTGTTAGGATAAATTACATACTTTTTGTTTTTCACTCTGCTTATAACTAGATTTATTAACGCTCACACTCTGGTCTGTTTAAATATTAGCGTATTTCCACAGGAATGCCATGGTTTAATTGACCTGTTGTGTTTCTATAATACGTATGTCGATTTTCACAAAGCTGACTTTCAGTGTTTGGTACGGTAGGATATATTTGGACTGTTTTGTTCAATGATGACTTTAATTTCTGAAGTACAAGAGACCCTATATTTAAGTTGAAAGTATATTAAGGGTACTAATAGGTAAATACTTAAAACTTGAAAAACTGCGTAAACATACCATCTACACACGTACATATGTACGCACAAAAAAAATTGAAGTTTAAGTGTGCATGTCCATAATTTATCGATTTAATTAAGATTAAAATTAAAAACTGGCAAAATTTTGATGAAAAATAAAAATATCGATTTTCCATTTCCCTAGTACAATGTTTAGTGAACAGTATTTATCACTTAAATACATTTCATCACTTGCGGGTTCTTTAATGTCTTAAGACAAGTATACGTGTCTAACTTCACGTCTACAACTGACATGATTGCAGTAATTGTCAAAATTATGTTATCTTTAATGTAGACAGCAATTTTTGTACATATTTATTGCTACCAATTTATGTTGCAATAATTGTTAGTACATTTTCGTTGACAATTATTGCTTACAAAAAACGTCAATTTGGTTGTCAGTTGAAAAAAGAAGCAAAAAAGAAAAGAAAACTTGAAGCAAATTGTGTGGGAAAGAAATTAAGTTTTTGAAATTGTAGCAAATTATAATTTTAGTAAAATAATTAAATTAAATAAACACTAAAATTAATTTTTTTCCTTATTCGATCTTTATTGTTAAAATTAATATTAATTTGTTTAAGTTCGAGTTATTTTTTATATAAAAATAATAATTTTACATTAACAAAAATAAAAAAATTAATAAAATTAATATTTTTGTATTAAAAATGACCTCAAGCTTAAACAAATTAATATTAACTTAAATAATAAAGTCGAATAAGAAAGAATTTATATTAATAATAATAATTCTTGTAAGATACCGCGATTTTTTACACTGCACCTTCTTTCTTGATTTTTTTCAAACTATAAGTTAACATAAATACGTTTTCCCATGCCTTTAACATAAGCTGAGCAATAAGAAATATTGCTCTGTTATTCTGCCGACGTTATTGCCAACTTGCTGAGATAATTATCTTTAGTGTAGACCTAGGGTAAATAAAGCAATAATTGCTCAAGCAATCAGAAGAGCAATCATTGCGCAATGGATTGCCACTCATGGCAATATGAGGTCTATACCAAGGTATATTTACACAAGGTAAACTCGTTGGCCCATATGTTTGTCAGCTGTTTACCTAAGTTGGAACACCAATGTCAAATTTCGTGTATATGAGCCAAAATTTGTACATGTGTGCGTTAAATTTATATGAAGACAATTTTGACAATTCCGTTCCACACGGTTATTTTTATAGAGCAGCATGTCTACACTCCCAAATGAGTCTACCTTGTGTAAATATACCTTGGTCTATACGTCGCAAATTTAACCCTAGGTCTACACTAAAGATAATTATCTCAGCAAGTTGGCAATAACGTCGGCAGAATAACAGAGTAATATTTCTTATTGCTCAGCTTATGTTAAAGGCATGGGAAAACGTATTTATGTTAACTCATAATTTGAAAAAAATCAAGGAAGAAGGTGCAGTGTAAAAAATGGCGGTATCTTACAAGAATTGTTATTATTAATATAAATTCTTTCTTATTCGACTTTATTACTTAAATTTATATTAATTTGATTAAGCTTGAGGGCATTTTTAATACAAATATATTAATTTTATTAATTTTTTTATTTTTGTTAATGTAAAATTATTATTTTTATATAAAAAAGAACTCGAACTTAAACAAATTAATATTAATTTTAATAATAAAGATTGAATAAGGAAAAAATTATAATATTTGCAATTTTATTTTAGTGTTTATTTAATTATTTTACTACAAATTATAATTTGCTACAATCTCAAAAAACTTAATTTCTTTCCCACACAATTTGCTTCTATTTTTTTTTTCTTTTTTGCTTCTTTTTTCAACTGACAACCAAATTGACGTTTTTTGTAAGCAATAATTGTCAACGAAAATGGACTAGCAATTATTGCAACATAAATTGTTAGCAATAAATATTTACAAAAAATTGCTGTCTACATTAAAGATAACATAATTTTGACAATTACTGCAATATATGTCGCAATAATTATCTCTGGTATAGACGGGCAGTAATGGAGCAATCAAATTTGACGTTTGCCGCAATAAATATTGCTACGTGGAGACCCGAGGTGAAATTGCTTTGCCATAAATTTGCAATTTTCACCGCTAGTAGTTGTATAAGGTTTTGTGGCTGCATTAACACCAAATGTCTAATGTTGTGTTTTAAGTGGTTGTAAAATTTTCTTTTTTAAATTAATATATAAAAATAATTAAATTGTAATTGCCGTAGCTTTGATTTGTATTAGTTTTTTGTTTATCTGCGTTTGAAAAAAAACCTAAAACTTGTATTGTTCTATTGAAAAAAATACAAAAAACAATTCGCCGTTTGCTTTTGTTGATATTGACGTTTATTTAAAAATATAATAATATATTTAAAAATATAAAGTATACATATATCAAATTGTTCTAAAATGTCGGCTTGGCGTCTTTTTCTTTATTGCTTTTTTAATAAAAAAACACACAAATGAATAAACAACCGTACACAGAAATGATAAACAGATATATGAAAACTGATTTGACAGCAGAATGCTAAGCAATAATTTCTCAAGCAATCAGAAGAGCAATCATTGCGCAATGGATTGCCACTCATGGCAATATGCGTTCTATACGTCGCAAATTTAATGGAGCAATCAAATTAGACGTTTGCCGCAATAAATATTGCTACGTGGAGACCCGGGGAAAACGTCGGCAGAATAATGGAGCAATAATTGCTAATTATATTGCTGGAGAAATTGCTCTGCCATAAATTTGCAATTTTCATCGCTAGTAGTTGTATAAAGTTTTGTGACTGTATTTATAACATATAACTTATGTTGTGTTTTGAAGTGGTTGTTAAATTTTCTTTTTTAAATTAATAAAATAATGAATTGTAATTGCCGCAACTGGTGGATTTGCAATGACAAGCTTATGCTAAACGTCAATAGAAGATTACATTGGCTGGGGTACACTTTGTCAGTAGTACTACTGAAAATGTCACTATATATTCACTACAGTTTTACCATTGGAATTCCCTGCAGAAACTGAAACAAACACTATTAGCGTTTGTGTATTCCACAAATCTACCGAGACGAACACTAACGAGCGATATTTATGGCCAATTTTCAGGATTGATATTAGAACACATTTATTTTTAAAATCATTTTTAAATACAAAATTCTCTTCTTCACTAAAAACTTAAGTGAAACTTAAGTCACCGATGTGGTACACTTAATTTCAACTTAAGTTTCCATTGTAATATTTTAGCTTTTTTATATTTTTTTTTTTGTATTTAGTAGTGCTACCATACTTTTATCTTAATTAAATAAGACTTTTCAAATAAAACTCAAAAAACCAATCTGTTTTAAATACGATTTAAGTTTGTTATGAAAATTAACTTAATATAGATTTAAATACCATCCTGAAAATTGGGCTTTAGAGTTTATTTTCCAACACTGTTTTAAACATTATAACACCCAGTAGCTCGTTTCTGTATTTCTCGCATCGTACAATTTTTCACATGAAGTATGAAACCAAAAATTCCATCGTTTCTCGATTTGCGAGAAAAAAGTGTTTCTGTATTTAAATGCGAAAACAGACAAAACAGATTCATCTTTAACTGGAATATTTCCAGAATTAAATGTCAAATGAAAGCGAAACGTCAACAAAAGAAATAAATATAATAAAAACAGGGCTGCCAGATTTTACGATTTATCTTCATTTCAACGATTTTTGCTCAGAAAACGTGACGATTTGCTGATTTTTTCTAAAAAGTGACGAAAGCAAAAACAATATCAACAATATTTTATAACTTTATTGTAGCTTTCTATAAAAATTCATATCGAATTTTTAAATTTCAAACACTTCATATTTTGTGGCATTGAAAATTTAAAAAGACAATGGTGCCTATTATGAACTAAATTCGATTTTCGACAGCAGTCGAATTAGCTGATCGAACGAATTTTCATTTGGTATTATGGCGCGCATTCGAGTAAAATGTACTATTGTGATTTTGTTTATTCACAGTAGTACATTTTCGATCAGCTGTCACTTAAAATAAAAAATTTTTGTTTACAAATTTTAAAAATAAAATAAAATTAAAGTTTAACGTGACCACGGCGGAATTATGGTTGTTTTCAAATAATTTAGCTTCAGTGGGGCTTCATTCCACTTTTTTACATGCTGAACTTTGCTGCAAATCATTCGGTCAAAAAAGAATTTTGTTCCATAAGAAATATGGGCGTTTCCAATTGCTGTTTGCGACGTTGGATTTGGATAAAATGAACAAAACTGATCAAGAATATGGTATTTGGTAAACGAACACAAAAAAATTTACAAATAGTTACATTTTCAACAAGTTTTTTACATTTATTTGCACCGTCGAAAGCAAATTTGTTTTCGTTGAAAAATTCGATGCACAACGAAATTTTCGACGGTGCTGTCAACTCATAATACCAAATTAACATTCGATAGTATGTTCGATCGCCAGCGAAAATCATTTATCGAATGTAACTTATAATAGGGGCCAATATGAATTTCTGTAGAAAGCAACAACAAATTTATATATGTAAATATTTGATATTCTTAGCTTATATGGACACTTTTATGCCAAACCCATATTTCGGCAATTTCGATTTCAACTACCAGGTATTCTACTACGTTTATTTCAGGTGAAAAAATAAAAGTAAAGATAATAGTTATAAGAATAGGTAAATTATAGATTTATGGGTAAAAATTGGAGGCGTGTTTTTCACTCATATCTCAGACATTTGTGAACCGATATTTTTAAATTTCAATTATATCCTATTTGGATACATACGATACAAATTTAAAACAACGTCGTCACTATGAATCCTTTGTTTTTCGCAGAAATAAAAACCCTAAATATTTATTTTACTGTTATCTAAGCGGAATTAATTTAAAAATTTTTAATTTCTTGGTATTTGTATATACATATCTATTTTAAATAAGTTTGTATGTTTATTTTATTAAGCTTGACTTCTTTTTGTTTTTATAAAAATATTTATTTTATTTTTTGTTAAAATTAATTTTTAATATGATATTTTGTCACGCCTTTGTGAGACTTCTTCAGGGAAAAAAACAATTTTAAATTGTTATCGGATCAAAGAAAATAAATAATTTTATAAAAAATAGACCTCAAGCTTAATAAAATATATATAAAATAAAAAAAATTAAGTTCGAACAAAAGACAATTTATATGTACATACATATGTATGTATAAAATACCCATGAACTTTGACTACGCCTTTGTTTAATTTTGTTGTAATAAAAAATCGAACAAAATTTGTTTATAATTAATTTTAAATTGTCCGATTTTTTAAAACAAAAAGACAATCTTTTTATTTTTCTCAAAAAATTGACGATTTCACGCAAATATATGTGGCAGCCCTGAATAAAACCAAAACAAGGAAAGACTTATAAAAATTTAATTAACAAAATATAACAATGGTGTTTTATGTATTTTCATCATTTAAATTACGCATTCATAATTAAAATGTTTTTTATTTTTTATTTATATTACAAAAATAGTATATAAACATATTTTAAATTTAAAATATCTATATTTTGTTTTTCATTAAGATATCTTTTATTCTTGTCATATTCTTAGATTGAAATTTTACGTTGCTTATTTTTATAACATTGCCGTATTTATCTTCTGTTTCATGGGTTGTGTTGAGTGGAAATTCATTAAGCGTCCAGAAGCAATTGGTTTCATATACCAATCTGTTATTATTTTGCCATTTTGTCGGAGTATCTTCATATCCAGATATGGTATTGCATTGTCCTTCTCCCTCTCTAGAGTAAATTTCAATTTGTTATGATATGAGTTAAATGTTAAGTTTTTTATTAAAATTTTAAATTGTTATTGTAATTTGACTTAGAATACACATTCAAATAAATAAAAAATTTAGAAAATAAATAATTCTAAAAAAATAGATAAAATAAATATAAATTTATAAACAATAGACAATTTATATGTACATATGGATGTATAAAATACCCATAAACTTTAACTATGTTTTTGTTTGTTATGTTTTAATAAAACATCAAACAAATTTTGTTTAATTTTAAATGTCCGTTTTTTTAAAACAAAAAGACGATAATTTTATTTTTCACAAGAAATTTACGATTTTTACACAAATTTATCTGGCAGCCCTGAATAAAACCAAAACAAGGAAAGGCTTAAAAAATTTTAGTTAACAAAATACTTATAACCATGGTGTTTTATTTATTTTCAGCATTTAAATTATGCATTCATTATTTAAATTCTTTTTATTTTTTATTTATATTAAATAAATAGTATATACACACATTTTAAATTTAAAATATCTATAATTTGTTTTTCTCGCACCAATTTCAAATGTGACTTATTTTGACAGTTCTTGTAAGAAACTTTTCGCAAAATATTGTTACAGAAACACTTTTTCTCACATCCTTCCAATAATTGCTGGAAAATTATTTAAATGACAGATAATTCTCGCAACGGAAAGATACAGAAACACTTGTGCGAGAAAAACCATTTTTTGTTCTATTTTGCACTGTTTCTGTTCCGATTCACTGGTTTCATGCGGAAAATTTAACGATGCGAGAAATACAGAAACAAGCTACAGGCTACAACTGACATCAAATGGTTAACATTAACACTAACATCATGTTAGTGTTAGGTATAGCCTCCTCATGTTAGTGTTTTGTTTGTGTTTTTACAGCGTTGTTAAGCAATCTGTCTTGAAAGCTATTTTATAACATAACTTGACGTTTAAGTTTGACAGACAGCTTTTTTTTGTTGCTTTTTATTAACTTTTTTATACAACTTGTCAAAAATACGCGCGTGGCTGATAAATAATTAAAATTAAAGCGCAAAAAAAATATAACAAGCACGTTAATATTTAATATTGTTATTTTTAGCGATGAATACTATGTTTAAGCGCTAAACTTTTCCTTCGCTATGAATATAACACACAACCTGTCTTTAGCTTGTTTTTAAACTTATGTTGTAATGTTGCATGTAACACGCAGTCTACAACCAACATAAAATGCTTAACATTAACACTAATATGATGTTAGTGTTAAGTATAGACTCATTATATATGTTAGAGTTTTTCTAATGCTATAACACGGTTGTTAATGCAAATGTTTTCACAACGCTTTTATAACATCATGTTATAACATCAAATCATGTCAGTTGTAGACGTCGAGTAACAGCGGCTTATTTTGTTCTGTCATTAAAATTTCACCACGCACGTGTCATGTTAAAAATTTTTTTATAACCACCTCACAGCTGTCATATGAAGTTTTTGCTCTTTTCGTAGAAATTTTTTCTTATATGAATGTTTGAAAAATTGGTTGCCAATTTTAATTGGTGCGACGGGAACAGTTTAAACATAGAAACGTGCAAATTCTGTAAAAAATTGCCGAGAAATTTTTTAAAAGGAAAAATACTAGTGGCTAAAAAATTTAATAAAAATTCATTAGGGCGTGTGTGCGGATGTAAATAAGTTTCGAATTGCAAATACTAGAACAAAAATTGAAAAACCGTCAAAATGGGAAATGTTTTGGCAGCATCGTCGACGCCGAGCAGCGCAGCAGCTTCTATAGACAAATTGGGTATTTCAGAACCAGCAGCCCCCGGCAGTTACACAGGCGGTCAGGCCGCCGAAAAAGTTTTGATAGAATCGAGATTAGAAAATCCAGGAACAGTTGAAGAATTGCATAAAAAATGCAAAGGTATGTTTTTTGCGTTTTGCTATGCTGTAACGACTGTTAAAATGAAAACAAGAACATGAAAAAGCAGAGCTGATAGGGGTAATTGTCTTCGCTGCTGATGACATAACCTACAAGCATGTGAATTAAAAATAATGAAAAAAGAATGAAACTTTAAAAGTTTGTATAATTGAATAATTTTTTTAATTATGTAGATATACAGGCCATGACCTTCGAGGGTGCAAAAGTAATGTTGAACAAGGGCCTAAGTAATCACTTCCAAGTATCACATACTCTCAATTTGTGCACCTCACAACCCAGTGGCTATCGTTTTGGTGCCACCTACGTGGGTACCAAACAATTCAGTCCTTCTGAGGCCTTTCCTGTTCTCTTGGGTGACATTGATCCTACCGGTAATTTAAATGCTAATATTATTCATCAGTTTACACCGCGTATACGTTGTAAATTTGCATCGCAGGTAAGTCGTTCTATTTTTGATGTAATTTTTTTTTTATTTGAGAATTTTTTGCATTTCAGATACAAGATTCAAAAGTGACTGCAGCACAATTGACAACCGATTATCGTGGTAATGACTTTACTGCCTCTCTGACCGTGGGTAATCCTAATATATTCAACAATTCCGGTGTTTTTGTGGGTCACTATTTACAATCGGTGACCCAGAAGATTGCATTGGGTGCAGAATTAGCCTACCAGTACGGTCCCAATGTTCCTGGTGGACAAATCGCCGTTCTGTCCGCTGTGGGTCGTTATTCTGATGGTGACTCAACATGGTCTGGTACCTTGGGACCCAGCGGCATACACATTTGCTACTATCAAAAGGCCAGTGAACAATTACAAATTGGTGTTGAAGTCGAAACTAGTCTGAGAATGCAAGAGTCTGTAGCTACACTAGGTTATCAAGTAGATTTGCCAAAAGCTGATGTCGTATTTAGGGGTAAGTAAGAGCGAATAATATTTTTGGGCAAGCACTTATCGTTCAATCAACCATTTAAAAATAATACCTACTGTTTAGAAAAGTAATTTATTGACAGCACAATTTCTTCAAAAGTTTTTTTTTATTCAACGCAATTATAAACTTATATCTATTGACTTTTTCAATTTTTACAATTCATTTTAATAGGAAAAAAGTAAAAAGTAATTCTTTTCGCCAATTTTTTTCTTAAACAATGCTTTTTAACAAGATAAATACATACTATCAAAAAGTGTCTTTGGAAAATGTTCCATAATAAAAAAAAAAAAAAATAACCTATCTGCACTGTTCAGAAGATTACAGGAGAGGGAAAAAACGTTATAAAATGGAAACTATTTACAACATTGAAACGAAAATTACACATTTTGATTAAAATGAAAACAGAAATATATGTACAGGCAAAGCTCGATATAACAAATACTCACTTTAACGAAAATCCGATATAACGAATGAGCAAGGTTTTTCATTAGCTATGTTATATAACGAACGATCAACTTTTTTGCTCCCGGTTTAACGAATGGTTAAGCTAAACAAAGCAAAACCAAAAACTCGTTACAAAACCGTTTGTTTAGATATGTTTTTTATTTTGTTTTTTTGTTGGTGAATAGAACGAATATCATTCAGTGAAAAAATAAAAATTTTAGAAGGATGTAAAAAAGGTGTGTCTTTTTCTTATATCGCATATTGAATATGAATACGCTGATAGAGGCTATTGTTGTTTTTAATGTAGCTAATGTTTTATTTAAAAATAAGTTCGGTATTACGAATCTTTCAGTTTAACGAAAGGGGCTGACATTATATCATTCGTTATACCGGGCTTTGCCTGTATATCGATTGAGACAATTTTTCATGGGTTCACTTATTTTAAATTTATTTGACTTTCGGAAGGCATTTTAAATTCATTTAAGTAGTTAAGTGCTAAAGAAGTCATGCAAATATCCCTTCTACTTGAACAACTTCCAAAGTTTTTTGCTTGTACTTAATGTTTGTTTAAATTACACTATGCAACAAAATTAAATTTTCATCGTGATTTTTTAAGATGTTTTTCTCTTTCTTTTTGTGCGTAACGGTCCTCTAGGTACAAAAACTTTGTCATTTGTAATATTACATGTTCACAATTTCGCACACATTTGCGTTATGATATAGGGGATAAAACTCCATAAAAAAATTTAAGATGACGATATGTACATTATTTAAAAATATGTTATTCTGCATTTCGATTAAATTCCAACATTCAGTTACTCATCTACCGAAAAAATGTATTTCGACAACAAACAGAATCGAAAGAAAAAAGACAATATATGCAGTTTTGCTATAAAATGCATGAAATCGGTACAGAAAAAGTAAGCAATCGACAACATTTTATTTAAAAGTACAAAAAATGATAAATAAATAACATAAACAAAAATTTAATAAATTTCCTAGCTTCTTGTACTGTTCAGGTGTGGTTTATGGCATGCAATAAATTCACTAAAACTTTAAAATTTAAGTACAAAAAAAAAAGAAAAGTAAAAATGTATAATCAAAACATATTATTTGTTTTTTATTCAAAAATTAAATTTCAAGTGCTTAAAATTTAACTGAAAACAAACTTGAGTTTAAACGTATTTTTAAATACTACTCAAGTTTCAAAATATTTTACTAATATTCACTTGATTTCAAATTCCCATTTTACAGGAAAATTGCTTATTGCATATTTTTAAACGAAATAAACAAAACATTTCAGAACTTTTAGTTAGTAAATAAACAACTTAGTGCCGGTTCATACACGTCAAGTTTGACCCGTCAAGTCTAGAGATTTTAGGAGAGGGGAAAAGATATGGAATTTTATTTTTCTTCTCTCCTAAAAAATGAAGACTGGTCGGCTAAAACTTGAAGAGTGTGATCCGGCACTAATAATATGTAGCTACATTCGTAATGCAGAATTCATTAAATCGAAAGAAAGAAATGTAAACGAAACAACACGAAACGCAGAAAAATCCGATCCAAATCGAAAAGCCGAATAATAAGCTTTTTACACTGAACAACAACTATCATCTACCACCAAAGTTGTAGAAAATGTAACGCATGGAAGATGTTAAAAATGTGAATCCTGCAATTACCCTTGCAACATCCCAACATCAACTATTAATTTAAAATTTCACCATTTCAACAACGCTGCTTTCAATGCAAACGTCTTTTTGTCATAATAATAGTAGAACTTATTGCCACTTATCTAGTGATGACACTAAATTAATCTAAAGATGCAGAATTGAATAAAATAAGATATAACCATCTTAATGTTGACGATGTTGATTATTTGCCCTATGTATTTCTTATGGGAAGATGACAACATCTTTGCAAGTTGATGGTCGATGTTGTAAAAATCAGTGTAAAAAGCCTATAAGGGCGATTAAATATAAGGAAAATTCCATTGTGATGAACATACTAAGAAAAAATTACAATTTAATTTCTGTATGCGCATACAACTTTTCTTTCCCGGATTTTTGACTTGTAAGCCATTCTATGAGGCACTAGATAAAAAAAAAAATTTGAAATTTCCTGTTCCAAAAATTAAGGCCCCTATTACGGTTAACAACTCAACTCAGTTGAGTTGTAATTGCTTAATTTTTGTATTATGGTTTACAACTTTGCTTTATTGCGGTGAACAAAAACAACAAAAATTACAACTGATCACAACCAGTTGTCTTAATTACAACTCAACCGAGTTGGGTTGTAAACCGCAATAGAAATATATTATCTCTAAAATATTTACATATCGCTCATTTGCTGCAACGAATGTACCTTTTTTAATTTAAAACTTGTAAATTTGTTACTCATACTAATTTATATATATTTTTTTTAATTTTAGGATCCTTTGACTCTAACTGGAATGTATGTGGCGTATTAGAAAAACGTTTACAGCCATTGCCATTTTCATTTGCTTTGAGTGGTCGTTTAAATCATACCAAAAATCAATTCAGATTAGGATGTGGTCTTATTATTGGTTAATTTTAAGTACTGAAAACTAAAAAAAACACTAAAAATGGAAACAAACAAAACTATAAATTGATTTTAAAAGTAGGGATTATTGGTTAAAAATAATTTACAAAACAAAAATAATAAAACGTAAAGGCAAAAAACCAACAAAGAACAAAAAAGGAATAACATGAAAGAATTAAAAAAACACAAGTAGATAAAACTCTTTACAAAAGATCACAACAAGAAGCTTTTCCTTGTCAATTGCATAGTTTCCTTTAAACTCTAAATAATATTTGCAAATTTCATAAATATGTATGGAAAGCATTTGTTTTCAAAAATGTATATTATTTGTTTTAAAAAAGGAAATTTTGTATAAAATTTAGATTGTTTTTATTTTATTTATTAATTAAATTAAAACAGTTTAAATTTCATAAATTCCTAAGCATTGAAGACTTATTTTTCTAAAGAACATTAAAGCCTAAAAACATAAAACATGTTTTAAAGCCATCAACACCGCCAGTTTAAATTATTTAATTATTTTTTCTTATGTACAAGTTTTTTTTTATTTGTAAAACTGCATTTGTTTAGGTTAAATGTCAACTTCTGTATTTCTAATAACCTTTATAAAAACAAACTCCCAACTTTGTGCACTACAACTTATAAACAAGCAAGTCATTTGGATTCCTAATTATTAAAACTTTAAAAATGTCACACTTCAACAATACATTTAAACATGTCCAAATTAACCCCTCATATTGCTGCAATTGTGTTATGTTAAACAAAAAAAAAAAACTATTGTAAATTGTAAAAATTAAAGAATATGTTTCATTAAAAAAAATAACCCCTGCTATTATTTGTTGCTTTCATTACACAGGTATGTAATGGAAATCGATTTTGAAAATGAACGATTTAAGCTGCGTTCACAATCAAAAAAACATTTTCACTTGGTGTTCATAATAGAGCAACAATTTCTTTTGTAACTGCACACATTTTGCATCAAGAAACCGTTTGCTAATTTTAGCCACAACAATATTAAGCATTTATTTTTATTTTTGTAAACATTTTGTTAAAATTTTCATTCAAAACTAAATAAAATTATTTTAAACGTCAGAAACAATTTCATACAAATTGTTGCTGAAGTTCTTGTTGACTCAACTTTAGTTACAATAATTTTGTTTAGTTTTGAATAAAAATTTTAACATAAGGTTGTAAGAAATTATAAATGCATAATATTGTTGTGGGTAAACTTTGCCAACGGTTTCTTAATGCAAAATGTGTGTGGTGTCGAAAACAATTGTTGCTCTATTACGAACACCAAGTAAAAATGTAACTGTGATTGTGAACGAAGCTTTAAAACCGAAAATTTCGTTTTCAGTATCTCTAAAATTGATTTTCAATATATTTTCCTATTTATTCTTATTAATTTTATATTATAAATGTTAAAATTGTTAGAAATTCATCATTGCTTTTAAAAGCGATTGTTTTGAAATCGATCGATTTCCACCACATACAGGCCTGTTCTGCAAATCACTTTAGCTCAAATTTGATTTGAAATCACGTGATTTTCAGAACAGGCCCGATAATTTTAAAATGTTTTTTTCTCTTTTTCGAACCTTAGTTTTCAAATAGTTTTAAAAGTTTCCACTAATATATTGTAATATTTTCAAGCATCTGAAAAGTTTAATCTTACACAAATTAAAAGTTTAATATTTTGCATTCATCAAATTCAAGTAGATTCTTTTAATTTCACAAATCGCACTTACCATAAAGAGGGTATTTACTCGAAATTTTAATTTTTTCGTGCAATTTTATCTATTTTTTGGTAAAGGTATTATCAGATCAAACAAATATTTGACGAAAAACAATAAAATGGCGTGACCAGTAATTTGATGAAACTATACCTTTTTTTTAACAATTTCTTTAGTAATCTTTGTTTGTAAGAGTATAATTAATTTTATAATGTAATTTTAAAACTGCTAAATGATGTTTGATCTCGCCAAGCGTTTTAAAAAAGCAAATAATTTTTTAATAAAACTAGTGGTAACTAGTGGTAGGACGTTAAATATTTAATAGGTGTGAATATATCGAGCCCTAATAGCAAAAATGATGTAACCAACAAAAATAAAATTTTACAAGAGAAGGTTTTTTTTTTATATATTTTTGCTTCAAGTCTAGGGTTTCGTTTGTGCCGGTTCACACACGTCAAGTTTGTCTCGTCAAGCCTTGAGTTTTTAGGAGAGAGGGGAAAAGAAATGGCCTTCTCTTTTCCCTGATCTTCTAAATGCTCAAGACTTAAAGAGTCAAACTTGACGTGTGTGAACCAGCACTTTCAAATTGCTTTTGCTCTTATTTCGTAACGGTACTTCCCAGAGATATGAGATTTTTAGAGATGATGCAAATGATCAAAAGTTATCGATTTTCATCAAAAAACAAAAATCTCAAATGTTGTTGGTTACATAATTTTTGCTATTAGGGCGCGATATTTAGCTTACAGAAATATTTGGTTTTTAATTTCATATGCCTTTATTGTAAAGTTAAAAATGGTTTTGCTTCACCTGACATTTTTTAAATTTCGAGTTATTACCCTCTTTATGATCAAGTGTGAAATGTTAAGATGATACTTTTAGTAAAGAAAATACCGAAAATGGACAAAAAATATTTATATTAGTAGTTTAAACGAAATTTTATTTGAAATAAAAAATTAAACATGTTTTGTTGACCAAATATTTATGTTTTGAGTTTTTTCTTTTGTGTTAATCAATTATTAAATATTTAATCAGTCATCGACTATCCACAGACATAACATTCATAGTCTATGCTGCTCACGACGCAAAGGCTAGTTAAAAAAAAATCGTCTTTATTGTTTCGAAAAATCATCAAAAAAAATCAGACAACTTAGAATTTAGTTTTTTTAAACAATTTTTGTTTGATTTTTATAAAAAAACTAGCTGACCCGGTCCGCGTTGGTGGCCCTAAGCAAACGATTTAAATTGAGCTTTTAACGAAATTTGCGCCCTTTAAAATAAAAATGTATGGAATACCTGTCATACATTTGTAGATATGGGCTCAATCAAAAAAGAAACGCATGTATTTAATGCAAATTGGAAATAATTTTATTTATTACTTCATCTTAAGGCCAGCGAATAGACAATGTTTTTTGTTTTTTTATTTGGTGTAAAAACGTATAAATTTTTTGGCATGCCAACTCGGGAGCAAGCCACTTACAACTGGTCGTCAATAGTCAATAATTGGCCTTTTGCTTTGTTGATGATAATATCAAAGCCAAGACTAGGGTAGCCAGATTTAAAATTCGGAAAAACAGTACATTGAACACACAAAAACAGTACAATCAAGAAAAAAACAGTACATTTTTTTTTGTTGCGAAAACTCAACGATTTACTTAAATTATTATATATTTAAAACTTTTGATCTAATATGCAACAATTATGTAACGAAAAACACTTAAAATGTGTAACGTCAAAGGAATAATTTCCGTTTTATTGCATTTTAAACGTATGAGAAATTATTCCATTTGCGTTTAAAAAAAACACTAAAACGAAGCATATGGCCTAAATGTTTTTTTTTTTAATTTGAAGACAGGAAAACCATAACATTCCTGTAGCCATATAAGAAAGGAGAAAAGCCTAACTTAACTTAAAACAATTAACTCGTTGATTGTGTAATTAGGACTTTCTTTAAGCATATTGGTATTTAAAGCAATTTTCACCACACAAATAGTTGCACAAATTATATAGAATTTGAGAAAATGTATGTGTCCTAAGTTAATTTTCCAATTTCAAACAATTTTTAAATTATTTGCGGCCAATTTTAGCAAGTTCAGCTATAATCTATAAAATCCAAAAAACATAGTTTGGTGTATTTTTATTCAACAAAATCTGAAAATATTAAAATTGTAAAAAACAAGTTTCAATAAAATTTATACGCTGAAGGTTTTTGAATAAAATGTTTGTAAAAATTAACGTAGCTTTTCTTTATTTCAAAAAAAGTTTAGGTAGAGAAAAGTGGTTCTGAAAGGAATTAGGTATTTTTATAAATATTGAGCCTGGAGAATTTTTTAAATTTGTAGTTTTCAATTTCACGTGATTTCGATTTTCAGCACTTGCCCAAATATTAAAAAAAAAAATTCTAGGAATTAAAGATAATTGCGTTGGTATAAGTATTTATTAAGTATTTAAAATATATAATATTTTTAACAAAATTTCGATTTTGTTGTTGTCTTTCTCAGGTGTTTAAAGGCAAATACTATTGGAAGAGGTAGCCATAAAATCATATGTCTTTAAAATAATAATTAAGATTTATACTGCGTATTTATGAGAAAACAATGACCACAGCGTAAAAAATCTTATTATTTTACAGCATTTTTGTTTGGAACACAACATTTTTTTTAAACCTATGTAATGTTACATATTAAGATATTTTAAAACAGTACGTATGGCAACCCTAGCCAAGACGCAAAGGGAATTGGAGCCGCTTGAATCGGAATGGTAAATCGTTGGAAATCATCGGAATTCGTGGAATAAGTACGTCTTCGCCTTTGAATCTGTCACCGATGATTGTTGCCTCGATTAAATTTGGTGAGTGGTTTTTGATGTAAATAAACCGAAAACTCGGATTTTTGAATGCAACATTTCGAAAGTTTTAAATTTTGATATTGGATCCTTATTAACATAGGTTTTTTGTAAATATCTTCGGAACAACATAATCGATTTAAGAGTTTGATCGTTTTGAAAAACATGACAGCGGCTTTCAAAAAAATAAAATAAAAAAAGCAAACAAAATAAATACATATGTACATACATATGTATATGAATTTTGGATTGGTGCAATATTAAAATTGGATTTTGCCACGCCCCTCCGCCCCCAAACCGAAAATCAAAAATCAGACTTCACAGTGTCACCCGCCTGAATATTCTGAAGATTCCCTGAAAATTTGATCAAAATCGGCCCAGCCGTTTTGGAGTTCATACGTTACATACACATACATACACACATCCTATTTTATATATATAGAAGATATAGATAGATAATTCAAACGAAAACATAATAACTTCATACCCAGCTAGCATTTTCAATCGTGTGAGAGCTAATGGGTGTCTCACGAAGAGCGTCTTTGCTGAGTTGACAATCCTTGGTCTGTGTCGAGTCGTTCCGGTGCGTAGAACCGATTGTAGTGGGAACGATATCGTTTAGTAGTGAAGTTTGCTAAGCAAAAAGATGAGAGTTGCCTAACATTTCGCTTCGCTCTGCGTTAAAAGTACTTTATGTGACATGTTTCGTATAAGTATGAATATTTCATCTTGGATGTTAAAGCGAATATCTAACGCAACGCGAAGCAAAAGTTTTATCTGACGTGGCCTTAAATGTAGAGCGCTTTACACCAAAATATAAAAAAGTAAATTATGCATATAACAACTTTTTGTGAAACAATTTCATTAATTGCTGGCGTTACGTTGCAAAAAGTAGACTTTTTGAAAATGCCAATATACATTTGTATGCAGTTGCCATTCTATAAAAAATCTAAAATGCCATACAATTCAAAGTATGTAGTTAAAATAGAATTAATAAAATATAAAAGATTTTATGGAGCTACCATCTGCTCACACTGATGCAGATTTTATTTTAGATAGAGCAACATATAAGTCAGTTTCATTAATATTGGAAAAGCTAAAGTCATGAGAATTATTAGTAAACTATGTAAAATCCGGTTCCTCATCAATCCCATTCCACTGATTACTAATGAAATGTTCATTTACACGGTTAACATCCATATACGAATGGATATAGCTTCCAGTTAATGCACCAGCATTTCGCAGAAAATTCCAAATCTGCCTAGTGTTACTCAAATTAAAAATTCGTTTACCATAATTTAAATAAAATTTCCTTATATCTGCCTTAGTACGATTACGAAGTTTTTTATTAGTTCCCCACCTTGAATCATTTCTTTCATTAAAATATTCTCTTAAAGCAATATCCTTTATTGATCTTAAATATTTAATTTCATTAGAAAATCTGAATTCCTTGCATCTCATAAGATTTAAATTTTTCCTTAAAGGCACATAAATCAAGAGTTCATAAAAAAGTGAATTTAAGAAATCAAGATGCTTATTGGTATCTCTAGACAGGCATAGCTGCGTAAAATCCACATGAAGTAAATGTTCTTCAATAGAAGCTATGTCAGTATGCTTATAGTCCCTGAAGTATGCAGTATCAAAAAAGATTTATAAAATACATAACTGAAATTTAGCTCATGAAGAAATTCGAAAAATAAAAAATGTTGAGTAAAATTATTATTTTTGTATAAAAAAGAACTCGAACTTAAACGAATTAATATTAATTTTAATAATAAAGATCGAATAAGGAAAAAATTATATTAATAAAAATAATTTTTAAAATTTTATTTTAGTGCTTTTTTAATTCTTTAATTTAATTATTTTACTGCAATTATAATTTGCTACCATTTTTAAAAACTTAATTTCTTTCCCACACAATTTGCTTCTATTTTTTTTTCTTTTTTTCAATTTTTGATTTATGCCGGTCTTGCAGCAAATGTATTGATGTATGATGACATTTGTTATTGGTAATAAAATTTGACAGTTGAGTTCATAAATATTTTCAAGTTTATTGCAGGTGGAGACTCCATGTTATATACAAATTTCGATATAAATTGGACTTATTTTGCATACTATCCAAAAATGTTTCTAAAAACACTGTGCTAGTTGGAAATAAAGACAAGCCAGGCACCTGCCGGCTTAACCTAATTCGGGTACGCTGAAAACGGTTAAGTCTAAAAGGGGGAGGGGGGGGGGGGGGGGTAATATAAGCCAAGTATGTTTTGTGGCGCTGCATTACATCATTGAAATTCTACCAGCTATCTCCATTTCTAAAGGGGGCTCCCATAAAAAATGTTCAATGCAGACTCAACACAGACTAAAAAAATATATAACTGCCCATGAGTGGCCCGTATATATATATATATATATATATATATATATATATATATATATGTTCCTTTTACTCCTCTGGGGAGCAAAGGGCCGCAGGGGGATATAATGAATGACCGACCTCAGTTAGTTTTGTGTCCTTAACATTTTCTCGAGACATTCTTGAATTCTTCTTAGGGGTCTTCTATACAAATATTGCGTTTTATGAAATTCTTAAATTAATTAAAATGTTTTAACTCTTGTGAACAAAATCCAAATTTGTTAACAGATTTTAATCAATTATGGCTTGTTTTGTGTGTAAGTTCGTGTGGCATTGATAACAGATTTTGCAGAAATTTTCATGTCGGATAGAGTTGTCAGATTTTCGTGTAAATTAATCCTTCGATTGTGAATCCAGGCCTTATGTAATGAAATAAAGTGAAAAAGTTTTACATACAAATTCATTGTCTTCCCATTTAAAACATAGAAAAGGGAATCGCAGTAATTTAAAAATGTAAGTATATAATACATATTTATATATGTCTTTTGTTATCATGAATCTTTTTTATGCATTATTTAGTGCACAAAATAGTATAAGAAAGAACCTTAACAACAACGCCTAACAAATACGAAGGTTTGGTTTTAAATAAAAAATGTTTTGACATCAAACCCATTCTTAAACGACAAACGTTCATACGTTATTTAAAACACACTAAAAAAAATCTCCATAATTCATTTTATTAATTTTAATTACAGTTTAACCTGAATTAAGTTTTAATGAACTGTATTTTCTTTTTAATATTACGTTTGCTGAAATGCTCTTTGAAGTAGTCCAACCAACATGTTCTCTGCAATATTTTGTTTTAAGTGAATTCGCCTTATGAGCTACTTTACTAAGTCCTCGATGGAGGGGGCTTGTTAGTGTTAGTGTTTTTAATTTAATGAGTTTTGTTCTTCCCGCGATTTTAATCCATAAAGCACTGCTAGTTTGTAATTACTTTTCTTAAGCATAATCCTTAACTTTGGCTACTTAACATGTTAATTACTTCGTTTAGTTTTTATTTCATTTTGTAGAGCAAATAAGTACATACAGAAGGGATTCTTGAAATTCTATTAAATCTTGAAAAAGTCTTAGCACCATTTGTTGTTGTTGCTCTTTAAAAGCTATAAGAAATCTTTTTTCTACACTTATTGCACTTGTATATTTTATCTTATTTTTAAATTTAAATATTTTATACGCAATTGAAGTTTTTTTTTTGTTGTAAAATATTCTTTGTGTTGAATGTTTTTTCTTATATTTTAGATGCCTTTCTTTCAGGCTTAAATACCAGTATTTTTTTTTGCTACAGATGCCTTTTATTGTTTTTAAACTTTATTTGCATGTATTCTTCTTTATAATTGTTTGTATGAGTTCATATGATATTTTTTTTTGCTTTTGGTTTAACTTTAAAAGTTTAAACTATTTTGCATAAATTGTTGCAAAAGCCACATAAACGCTTTTGTACAAAAGTTTTATGAAATTTTTTTGTTCAAAAAATCTGTTGGTACTAAATTGAAGTTGCCTTTATGCAACTACATATTTAAACATGCATGTTTATAAGTACTAATGAATGAGTGTGTGTGGAAATACCTACTCACCTACAATGGAAAAGTATGTTAAAAACTTACTTTCAGACATATGGACAGGACAGACGCATAGAACGTTACCATAAGAATGTAACCTGTTTCCTTAACAATTTTTGTAAGGCTTTAAGATAAAGGAAACGGAAATAGTTTTTGTTAAAATAAAAGACAATAAAAGTTGCATCTAAATACGTAAATTTATTAACAGTGAAGCACATATTAAGTGACATAGATTTAATAAAGAATATAATGCAATTAGGAAAATGAATAAAAAGAATAAAAATTAAAATATTTTATTTGATTTCTTCTTGTATACTGGTTTTATAATATTGCCATGAGAGTTTTTAATAACTTCAACAGAAAGTATAGAAATACTTAATTAAAATTTATAATTCCATTATAAATATTTGAGTCATAAAAAACTTTAGTGCTTGTGATAAAAGCATCGATAAAACTGAATTGAAGGCATTGTTGGAATTTTTTTTCGAACATAAGAGCCCAAAAGAAGTCGCATGGTTTGCTTTTTGTTTCAAAATGCTTGGCATCGTCTTTAAAAACCTTAATTTCCGTCGAGCTTTGCAAAAAATCTTCAAAACTTCAAAGAGTTTTCCTCCAATAAAAATTCTAGTCCCTCTATATATTATTAATATAATTAAAATTATATAATTATTAAAAGTTATTATGTTTTTATTTTTGTTAATATGGTTTTTGAATTTAATTTTGAAATAATTTTTTTTCCATAATTTTTTATTGTTTGTGTTATTAAAAATATTGTTAATATTTCCTGAGAATGCTAGCCAAAGGTTAGCGAAATATCGAATTAATAATTAAATAAATAAATATTTTTTATATAAAAAAGACCTGGAGCTTAAAATTAAAAACATTCAATATATTATTGAAAAAGGTCAATTAAAACTGAATTTAAATTATTGAAAAACATTAAAAAAAAAAAGATTTTTTGCTTAATACCAGTGCTTCGTTTTGGGAGTTTTAATGTTGTTTTTAAACAACTAGATAAAAATAGCATAAGCAACTTAGGTAGCTTGTAAAAAATTTGAAGTAATATTTTAACTATTAATACTGATAATTTTACAGTTTCCAAGCAGTAGTAAAAGTCGCAGCTGAAAAATTAAATCAAAAGAGTAACAAGGCTTGAAAGTTTCGTTTCCTACTGTTATATGTATTCAATAAGGAATCAGTCGTTATAGTATAATAACAGCATACAACTAATAGATGCAGCAACGGAAGAAGCACTAAAGTAGCACAAAATGCAGAAAAGTTAATGACTTTACAGAGTTTATGTATATCAAAATAATTGAATAAAGTATTTAAAAAAAAATAAAGTAGTATTTGATGTAGGAATAAAAGAAAACATCATTATTTTAGATATGTTTGATAGGGAAAAGTGGTTTAACATTAAAAAAAGCTAATTCCAAGAACAAAAACAATTTTTTTTTATTTTGGATGAAAATCGGGACTGGTTTTCGCAAATCCCGGGATTCGGGATTACAAAAAATCAAATCCCGGAATTGTACGGGATATCGGGAATCGGGATTTTGAAAATTAAGAGATAAATGCTTTTTATAGATATTTATTTAAAAAAAACGTCTTTAAAAGAAGTTTACAAACGAAGGTTTTATATTTAATTTATTATTTTGAAGTTAAATATTTCTTAAATTTGTAAAAATTTCAAATTGTGACTTTTCTTATTTAATGACTAATTTAATAAAAAAATATGATAAAAAAAACAACGTACGATTTTAAACAATGTGTTACTTGATTCAATAAAAAAATAGTTACCATAAAAACTATATTTGAGTCCACACTGAGAAAATTAAAAGCTTTAAAATCAAAGAAAAAAGGTCTTTGTAAAATTGTAACGAAAATATCTTTGATAGAAGGAAAAAATCCTTGCATCAATGATTTATTCTTTAAACAAGCAAATGGTGCGTCTTCAACACAAACGATTAGACCGTTTCGGTCTAATTCATAACAATTTCTTGTTTCAGCTTTAATGCTTACAATAGTTATTAAACACTTTTTGTTTTATAAACCATTAATAAAAAATCTGATTTATAAACGCTTAATAGGAGTGGATTAACAATTGAACGTTTATATTCCTTTTGTATTTTTATGTTGGCAACAACATGTTATTTTAATTGTAATTTTTGTAATAGTGATGCATACAACTAGGGATGAAACCAGTGATGCCAACAGTAGGGAATTTTCCCTTTTTGTAGGGATTTTTTCGGAAAATTTCAAGCGTAGGGAAAAAAGGACAGATATTTAGTTTTAAGGCAAATGTAGGGAATTTTCAAAATATTATCTCATTTTCAATATATTGTGTAAAAATACGTAAATATTCGTATTTTTTAACAGAAACCTTATACTAGGAGTCCTTACACCATGCCAATCTTTAACAATTGCCAAAACCAATAATCGGGTTTGCATTTGAAAACTTTTCTCTTTTTTTGCTATTTGAATTCGCATTCTCATTCGCTAAAATATATGAGAATATTTAATGAAAAAAATAATCGCAACTTCTTAACAAATAATTTCGAATTTTTAAAAAATTTTTAAAGAAAACTTTTAAGGATATGGAAGGTAATATTTTTAAAAGGAAATATTTTTTGAATTTTTAGCACCGCACTTAAGAATTGTAGGATTATATGCCTTATCTTGCAGCACTAGAGTAAGGCGGTCATTTTTAGAAGCAAAAAAGAAGCGGTTTGGATGCAGTATAAATGTTTATTGCTTCCAAATTTTAAAAATGTTTGCTGGGATTATAGCCTATTTCCGATGTGAAATAAGTATTCTTGAAAATTGTTAAGTTTTTTAAAAAGGAAAAAAGATGAGAAAATGAAAAATCAAATACGAAATTTGACCATATTTTTTTTCTGTAGATTCAAAGATATTTAGAGGTCTTTCAGTCCAAATTTAAATTTGTCACTGTGTTATTTTGAAATTGAATTTTTATATATGCGTGTATGTCATTGACTTATTTATTTTGGTTTTGTTTTTGTTGTTAATAAATTATTTTATTATAGTATTTACAAATTGTGTATTTGTTTGCCTGTTGCTAAAAACAATAAATTCTAACGTAGGGAAAAGTGTAGGGAAATTTTTTTTGGTTGTAGGGAAAAAAAGGAATTTTTTTAAAACACGTAGGGATTTTTGGAAATTTTTTCCTGGCATCACTGGATGAAACGATACAACAGACGAATTTTATGTGAATTTCTGTTTTGTTTTTAATTTAAAATGAATTTCTGTTTTTTAAAACGTAATATTTTAAATAATTGTATGTTTTTTTTTAATAAAATACATACTATTGAAATAGAAGCGAAATATGTATGTTAAGCATTTATTAGCAATATCAAATTTTTACTGCTTACTGTAGGTTCCAAAAGAGATTATACAGCTTTATGTTTTATGCATAATTTAATCAATTTTTATTAAACATTACGCAGATGTTTTGAAAATAAAACCTCCCAGGCTTTAACAAAATTTTTTTAGCCACATATAACTCCCAAAATATTTTAGGTTCAAATGCTAGGGCTATAATTAATGTTTTTCCTTTTGCCAAATAAAACCCCAACCCATCTTAAAAACATCGAAATCGTTGTTTCCAAACTCCGAAGCAACGTTTTACAGAGTTTCTAGTGCCTATCTGTGCAGCATTATATTTGTTTTCCTTTTCGTTCTGTGGTTTGGATAGTGGGGTGAATAAATAAGTCTGCAGCTTATAGCCTGAGTCTCTTAACAAAATACCTTTGAACTCTCCGCTTTCAAGTTTGATAGTTGACTTATTTAAAATACGACAGTCATAAGTGGTAAAAGATTTATTAATTATGTATTTCTAAAACATAATTTACCTGAACATTCAGGATATAGTAACCCTTTGTTAATATAATATTGGGCTAAATTCCCGTCGGTTTTTTTGATACGTATGTGCGTACCAATAACTTCTGGGAAATTTTTAAATGTCTTAATTCTCTCATTAGGATTGCTTCCTCTATATGCGATAAAGTAATTTTAATTTTTCTATTGCCCCAGCGAGCTAAGGCACGAGCCACTCTGGCTGAAATTCTACACACTGTTACTTGAGAGAACCCATGAAGATTTGCCGCATCATCCTTAATCTACAAATTATTTTTTAACTTCAATCAGTATTTCAAAATTTTATCAAGTTTTAAACCAATTCATGTAATAATAATGGCACCCTCTTTTTTAACATGTAATCCCATTTTTGATATCTCGAATATATTAAGAGATATCTGGTTCTAGTTTTGCCTGATATCCTTAATTTTACAGTTCTTTAAACATTGTTTTGCTTCACTTTTTGTGCTATGAAGCAAATTTTCGTTGCAAAATTTAAAATATTATTGTTTGTAATTGCTGTGCTGCATGTTCCATTCAAAGCATTTTTGTTCCGTGGGGCAAACCAGTAACCAACACACGATACACTATGTGGTTTCTACTTTGTGTTTGCTTGAACAAATACTTAACCGATTAAAATACATTTTAAAATGTAAGAGTAATGAATGGTAAAAAAAAGGTTTGCATTATTTGAAATAAATCTAAATAGCTTTTTATACTTTATGCAAAAAGTTATAACGACTTTAAATTTACACAGAAAACATAGTTCGCGACCCACGTTATTTTTAACAAACAAATCTATCGAGCAGTTTATATTTAAACTTAATTCAAACATTAGTTATCGTTTTTCTAGAAAAATTTTTTTTGCGTATTATAATTTTTTAATTAAATTCGAAAAATAAAAAAAAAAATGTTGAATATAATATAAAGTAACCTTCGGAAGGAAATAATTCCCAGTTTCTATTTGTTACAATATTTGAGTTAAATACATTCAATTTATAAAGTATCACTATCCAGTGTGACACAAAGAATGCTGACGAAGGCCGTAGCGGGCCAGAAAATGCATAACATTCTGCTGGTGTCTAATAATTGTAAATTTTTCTGTACATACAATATACCTCATTGCTTTCCAACGGAAAGCTAAGGTAAAATGTAACAAGAAAATACAATATAATAGTCTGATAGTGTATAAAGTCATTTCTGAAAAATTGAAGGAATATGACTATTACAAAAAAGCTTTATAAAATAGATAACTGAAATTTAGCTCATAGAATAAATTCGAAAAAAAAAAAAATTTGAATATAATATAAAGTAACCTTCGGAAGGAAATAATTCCCAGTTTCTATTTTTATTAAAATATATAAGAAGACAAAAATTTTTAATGTTTCGTGCAATTATAAAAATTTTATTTTTACAATCATTGAAATTGTCACTTTATTAAACGCTTAAAGTATGGTAAAGGCTACAATAAATATTTCAAATTTATGAAATGCTTATTAAACGTTTAATAGGCTATAAAACATTTATAAATACTCTTTTTTCGACTTTTGCTTATTAATGACTTATTAAGCTGCAATGATACGTTTATGAATTAGACTGAAAGTCTGTATCTTTAAAGAATTTAGTCTTCAAAGTTAAATTTGTATACGAATGCATAACGAAATCGGCTATAGCCGATTGATTACAATATATGTAAAAAATAAAAAGAATTGTTTTCGTGGCTGTGATTAATTGTAAGTCAGTCGATAGGAACGCTCAATTGTGCATGTGCTGTATATGAACTATTTTTTATTTTTATTACATTAAACTAAAATAAAAAAATTTAATAAAAATGCTGTGTTTGGTTTCATTAAATATCTTATTTTGCAGAAAAATTTTAATTTTTTAAAACATTTCTATAGCAGATTTTAAAGAAAATTGCCTTTGTTTCTACATATCAGTCTTAAGTATTTCAAAGAATTATTTCGTTGAATTTAATTGCGTTTCTTTGTAATAATGCTAAAATTACTTCTTTGTTACAATGAAAGTTGTACTTAAAATCAAAAATTCAAGTCTTAAGACTAACGAATGAAAGTCTTTGTGCCAAAATACTTTTTCCTTAGTTTAAGGACTTTTTTCATGTGTTTCCAAAGACGTACATCCTTGCCACAAGATTTTAAGTCTTTGATTTAAAGTATATATTTCATGGGAATCTAAAGATCTTTGCGCCTTTCCGGCAAAGATGTTTTGTCTTTGGGCACAATCTGACCAATAAAAGTCTTTGCAACAAATTGTATTTTCTTTGATTTTACGATTTAATTTTCTCAGTGCATTACCTCAGTTCATTCAAGCTAAATAAAAAATATAATTAATATTCTAATTGAGCAACGCAACATAGAAGTTGATTTGTTTGTAAGATTCTATTAAAATTTTATTAAATGAAAAAAAATCAATTTATTTAGTTAACCATTAAAATCTCATTTTAACAAAAACGCATTTTTATAACCACCACTACTTGCGGTAGGAATTATGTAGTGTATAAAATACATTACTTAATATTGTGTAACCGCATCATTAATTACCGTAGGTTCGATGTCAACTCTCGGAAAACACTTTAATAATCTTAACCCTGTAAAGAGTAAAGCTTAAATTTTGTATTTGGTGCACCAGTAAATTGTTTTGTGCATTTCAAAAACATTTTTTTCTTTAATAAATTTTCTTGTTTAATTATTTTCAGCACTTCTCACGTTAAAATTTCTTTATAATTATTGGACACGCTTGAAAATAATAACAAAGTGTAACTATTTTCTTACGTTTTCAATGACAGTATTAACAGAATTAATCAAATAAATATTAAAGATCAATATTGTGTTCCCTATTCTCTCATGGGGAATGTCATAATGAATTTCTTTTTATAAAAAAAGGTTAAACAAAAAAATTAAGTCAACAATTTCGGGTTTAGCGAATCCCGAAAATCCCGGGTTTAAAAAAATTAAATCCCGGAATTCGGGATTCGCTAAACCCCGAAAATCCCGGGATTTTCAGGATCGGGAATTCGGGATTGGCATCCCTAGTCGTGATCAAATCTCGTTTATTTGATTCGAAAGCAATTTTATTTCAAATTTTTTTTAATTCAATCGATACTGAACGAATCGATATTATATTTTTAGTGTGGTGAAAACTCAAATAAATGTTTTACAAAACTGAACAAATTTTAATGCTAATGAGCAGGGAAACCAGAAATATGCTCTAGAAAAACGTTTAATCGCATTTGATATGCAGTAAAAACATGAAAATAAAACACGGTTTCTTCGTTCTCTTCATCATGATATTTCCTTCTAAAGTCATTTAGTTTAAGGTCTATCCTCCAATTATGAGTCTCTAAACTTAAGTGTCCACAAATGATTGTTCAAATCTGATCCTGAACTTTAGTAAAAAATTTGTTTTCCATTTATCATAGCTAGATCAAAAAGTGATAGTTAAGGAGCAGGTAGATTCATATGCCAAGCTTATTTACCATAAGACTCAAATTGAATAAGTGATTTACAGTGAATTATTGTAATGCCAATTAGGTGGTCAGTTCAACTGTCATCCAGAAAACAAGCTTGATTATTAAACTCATTTACTATTGGATTGTCTCGGCAATCCATGTGCCAGGGTTTCCATATCAGCGTTGCCCTAGAGTTGTTCGCTATCTCATAAAATAATATACGACATTCTGCAGTTAACATTGATGTTGTGTAAAAAACTTCAAAGACTACAATAACAGCTTTACTATCAGTGAATATTAATACTCTGCCCGTCTGACAGCAAACATTTCTGCAATCATCCGGCTGACAAAAAGGAGCTTTTAGCCCTAGTTCACCTATAAAAATGCATCCTTCATGTTACGACATTATATCAAAATGTTTATTAGTGACGGCAACCGTCAGTTTACCAGCATCCTCATGTTGCCTAGTTTCATCAACGTCCTACAATGGAGGCTATTCTATTTTTTAGGGTACCTAGACTATCAGTCCTTGTATACGTCTAACGAATGACCCTATTCCTATGTAGGTAATTAACAAACCAATAACACAAGAAACATTTTGACGACCTTTTTATAACTTTCAGGTAACAGATATGACTATATAGGACGTGACTGATATATCTTGAAGTGCAGTAATTCGCTAAAACATACATTTTTATTAAAGCAATTTTTTTTATATTTCTCTAACCCTGAACTTTATACTTGCAAGTTGCAACCATGTTTTGTTATTCAATTTTTAATTACACACATTTAAGAAGTCTAAAGTGTTTGATGATGATGTTGTTGCTGATTTTACAATGTCTGTAGTCGTCTAATAAAATCCTTAAACATTTTATGCAGAGAATGAGAGAGATATTTGACCAATTTTTGTACATTCAACACTATTCCAACTACTATCCAATGTACATGAAGATGATTCTAAAAATGTGCACTAGCGATGAGTATGTGTAATTTGGATGCAACTTAACTTTATGAGACTTGTATTTTACACTTACATACATTTGTTTATGTACAAGTGAATGTATATGTTATTTAAGATGTGCATACATGTATAATGTTCATGTTGTTTTGGGTAATGGTGCAACTAATTGCTTGATCATTGATTTACAAATTACTTACGTACAAACATGAACAACACAAATACTTTAACAAAGTACATACACACTCGTACATTCTGTCTACATATATTCTTCATTCACATACATAAATACTAACAGAACATTTTACTTATAAAAGTTGTTACTTTTTTTTTTTAAATACTGTACTTAGACGAACACAAATACTTACATGTGTAAGTATACTTACTTACATACATATGTAAGTATGTCTGTAAGTCTGCAATTGTGGTGTCATGTATGTCGGATTTAATTGCATGTGTGTCTGCGTTTGCCTGTAATGTGCTTAATTTTATGTACAACATAAATTTTCAATTAAGCAAATAAATGCTATTTTTGTTATATACAAAATAGTAAATTTTTTCTTGATAAAAAACATAAAAACCAATAACCTTAATTTTAAAATAATAATTCCAAATATTAATTTAAAAAGGACTAGTCTGATTTTCCCAAAAAAATATATTATCTTTGAAAAATATATTTTGAATTAAGAATTTAAGAAATTAGAACATACTTGAGATAAAATTTTCATTTTTTTAATATATTTAATCTCTTAGAAGTCATATTTACCACTGGTCGATGAAAGTGATCTGCAAAAATGCATTTTGTTAGATAAATGCTTTAAGGGCTCGTGGAAAGAAGAGAAGTTTCTTAAGGGAAATGGTAAAAACACCTTTCAAGTACATAAAATAGGTTGACTTGCAAAAATATTTTTGAAGATATAGAATCCTTACGATAAATATTGAAGTTTCCTAATTTTCCTATTTTAATTCCCGGGAATTTTAAGAATTTTAGAAAAAATCAAGATTTTTGCAGTTATTAAATACATAATATTGTTCTTTTCAACAAAAAAGATTTGCTCTATCAGAAGATGCAGAGTGGCTACGTCACTTACACTTGTTGCATGCGCACTTGTGAGCTGCGCAAAATGTTAAAAGGTTATGTTGTTTTTCTGTACCGCTTTTTTATTGCTTGTGTTTTAAAAACAAGTACAATATTAACAAAAAAACTAAAAATTAAATAAAGATACGGATAATCATAGCAAAAGCATCGAGTACAATTGAACACATAAAAAAACATAAAAATATTAAACATGTTTGAATGTACTATTTCAGTTTAATGTTCTATTTCATCCTTATTCTGATACAGCTTTATCTTATTCCAACATTGTTCTATTGAAGTTTTGTTTTTAAAATTTTTAATCATAATCGAGTCTTTTTTGACTCTTCAACGATATTAAAAAATCAGATTATGCGCTCATTTTCTGATCATTAATGATACTTTTGTCGGGAGAAAAGTGTACCCTACCCGCGACTCTTCTAGTTGAGTCATTTCTGATTCGTTTTTTTTTTAGCTTAGAGTCATTTTAGACTCTTTTCTAATGGTATTACTGATTATGTTCGAATAATTTTCTAGTTATTTATCAATATTTTTTAACTTCTTTTATGCGTCTTTTTCGATTCATATATAAGACATATTTTTAATCGCATATGAGTCATTTTTGCGATCGTTTTTTTAATTATTTTTCAGTCTTATTTCGCTTCATATGCGCGTCATTTTCGAATCATTTATCGAGCCATTTATTAGTCTTTTTCTATTTATTTAAGTCATTTCTACATCAATTCTGGTCGATTTTCGTACTGGTAAATCGTATTTGATTTCTTTCAGTTCTTTTTCCTTAATAAAAATAAAATATTAAATAAATTTTTAATATGTACATTTAAGTTTATTAAAAATAAGATATTAAAAAGAAGCACAAAAAGTTACATAATTTAATAATTTACACAGCAAGGTAACATTTGAGTTTATTAAATACAATAAATTAATCCAACAAAAACAAATACTTAATAATAATAATAATAATAATAATAATAATAATAATAATAATAATAATAATAATAATAATAATAATAATAATAATAATAATAATAATAATAATAATAATAATAATAATAATAATAATAATAATAATACAAATATAATTATACTTAAATTATAATATACATATTCTAATATAATAAGGGTCCTCATGATATCGTTTATAAGTCTCGTAATCTGTGCAAACTGTGCATTTTTACGCCCTCGTAAATGAACTGTCAAAAATTGTATGAGAATTCATTTACACAAACTTGGTAAATTTGCCCAACAATTTTGTCTCGTAAACTTGCGCTGTTCAATTGTGCATTTATACAAACAGATCTTTTAATGATTTTAACGTCGTTTTCAATGAAAAATCCAAGTGTCTATAAATCACAAACAATAAATTCTAGCAATAATTTCAGTAAATTGGTCTTTTGGCTTTCTTGGAGCATTTTTAAAAGCAAATTTCTCATACATATTAATCACAAATTTAAACACAAATTTTTATATTTTTGAATTTTAATTTTTAATTTATTTTTTAATTTTCTTACAAACGGACATTAATTGTTTAAAATTACACAAAAGTAAAAAAGGGGCTTCATGAAACAAGACTCGTAAGTTTGCGCATTTGCACAAATGGCAATTTTAAGCGACATCATGAGGACCCTTAATATACTAATAAAAGTAGAAAATCTTATTTGTTCTTTTTCTTTTTGCCACCCATTCTTTAGCATGACCAAAATGCTTTTGTAGAATGTCATTCATTTTTTTGTCGGTGCTCTTAAATTTAAGATGACAAATATCTAAAACGAAAAATATTTCTAATTTTTTTTTCAATAACAGAATAATATACCTACTTTTAATTATTGTTATAAGGAAACACTGCTCGGCGCTAGGCTTAGTGCTAGTCCCTTTCCCTTACTGAAAATACTTTCCTAAATGCAGCTCTTAAAAATTCGGCATGTCCTACACCACCGGTTTTTGCAATATATTCTTTCTGAAAATGTAAAAATTTGTTAAGAAATTAGTATGACTATTAAGCTAATATAATTGTTTGTTTGTTTTTTTAAATTTTATATACTAACATATTGTTGCAACTTTTCCTCCTCTACTTCGGTTGAAATTTTATGAATTAAAAAAATAAATAAAATTTTTAGACATTTACTACACAATAAACAAAAAAATTTCCTGTTAAAACTTAACAAGTACTTTTTAAATATCCAAGCAGTTTTCAATCTTCTACCTGCGTAAAATTTGATTATAAATTACGTTTGAAATACTCACATTGGATGATTCGTTGGAGATTGCTATACAAAAAAATAACAAACACTTTTTAATTATCCATCTGCGCAAAATATGATCATAAATAAAAGAAAAAATAATCACTTTTCGAACGCATGCATAATCAGTTTCTGATGAAACAGTTTACAACCTTCTAGCTGCGCGAAATATGATTATAAATAACAGATGAAATAAACGGCAATATGATCCATTTGCGGTTTCAATACGATTTGTTATTGCATTTTAAATCAAACACTTTAGAATTATAAGCGTGATCATTTTTGAGTCTATTTTTAAACCTGTAACTGATTAATCAGTTTTTGATCACCAAAAGTACTCGAAAAAGACTTATTACTCTGATTTTTTAAAAAACAATCTTCCAAATGCTAGCAGGGCAGGGTCTACTCTTCTATTTTTGGAAGTATGCATGTGTTTTATAATGATAGAGTAGTAGAGACACACCTTTTTTTATATAGAAATGAAATTGCTAGTCTTTTAGAATTTTTAACACTGGTAATAAGTACACATAAACCTAAGACTGCTTCATAAAACTGCTCTTTTGGGGAAGCATCTCGCGCGTCGTTGTCAATATTTCTTAAGAGAATTCAGGCCGTATCTGCTTGTCTAACTAAATTTAATGCTTTTGCGTTGCATAACTGTAACGTGTTGCAGTTTTTCGGGGTTCGACATTATCCAATCATTTTTAACCCAACTTTTACAACATCCCACAGTTGCTAATTTTGCAAAAACCAAGGCAAAATTCGATTAGAAATTTCAGGAATTTCATTATCATGAGGCTACGCATTTCTTCATGAAAGTGGTCATTTATACTTGTGGAGTAGGCTTATCATGCGTAGGCCGTAATTCGTGATGGCGATATGAATGTTTTGAAACCAAATAATTTCTCCTTATTTAGTATAATTTTCTTTCCACCTTCTTTTAGATAATTTTTTATAAATGAAATATTTAATGTGCTTTGCAGAAGTTAACAGAACCCTCTTCATATAAAAATCACAGACTGACAACATATTTTTTGCTTTTACTTTTTTGATATGTTGACTATGAAATAAAGGTGGACAACGACCTTCCTAGCCTTCTTCAACAAAAAAGTTACCCTTCACATGTGACACATTAGAAATTGTTTAAGAATTTAATAAAAGATATACAAACATAAAATGATAAAGTAGTTTTTTACTGATAGGAAAAAGAATGTACAATCCAACATTATTTTTAATTGAAGTAAAAGTGCAATTTAATTTCTTTTGATGATTCAAATGTCACTTAAAAAGCATGACACAAACAATTGAAAACTTTCATAATAAAACTATAGAATTCCACTTGACTTATAATACCCACACCACACAATAGCCGGAGAGGGTATTTTGCGTTTTTGGTGATGTGTGCAAAACATAGAAATATTGGTTTTAGACTGAATGGCTAACCCGTTGTATCGAGAAATTGCCGAGTTTCCTTGTAGAAGTTCCCAAATAATCTATGTTACGTTAAATTGTCCACCGGGAAATCACAAATGGAGATGGAAAACGGTCTCCTCAGTTCGAGGTTCTCTGCAGCTGCGGCAGCATTCATTTAAAGGTTGACCGAGTTTCATAGCGTGGTTACCGAACGTCCAATAAACAAAGAGTACGTATGTTAGACTCAAGATGTCCTTACGGTTGACGTTATGAAGTTGCAGAGAGGGTCCTATATCGTATTTGAGCCACGTTACATTGGTAGCCCTGCAGCCGTCCAGTTATCTCCATCTATCATTAGCCATATCTAGATAGTGTCTGAAGATTTCGCTTTGACAGTTCCAGGGGTATTGAGAATGGCACCCTTTGTAAATATCATAAACGGCTCTACTCATAATCGTTTTGGTCCCTATGTGCAGGGACCCAGATTTAGTAGTGTCAGATAGGCTGCCCAGTCTGAATAGTTCTTACACTCGGGATGTCCGTTGTATTATACGAACCTAGTGAAATAGCCGCCTGGATATCGACAAAAATATCAATTCTGCTGTTAATATTTTTGTCATGCAGAGTTCTCTTATCTCCAGTGTTTTAGCTTGGAATATACTACTTGCTTCATTCCAAAGACGGAAAGAGAGATTTATTTTAAGCTTCCCGGAGTCGACACCGCAGGTCATCTTTGACCCATCAGTGCAAACTCTACTGCTGTATTCATAAGTCCGGATTTCCTTTTTGCATTCCCGCCTTGACAGAAATATGTCTGTTTGGAATAACATGTAGTCGGTTAATCGTTTTAGAAATAATGGTTGCTTTAGTAAGATCTTTGCATAAAAGTACATCCTCCCTTTTCGAAATCTTGATGCCGAGATCCTCACCGCACTATTGACGAATATTGGTATTAAGTCTAAACCTATTGGAATAAAGTGCTAAATAATATTCAGCGCTTTTGGAAGACTAGGGCGTAGAGCGCCTGTTTATAGTCTAACCAGCTAATCCACGACATATTTCCTGCTTGTCGCGGTACACCATACCAAAGATCCATAGGTAAGAATAGGCTGTTCTATTTTTTGGCGCCACACATCCCACGGCAGATTTAGTTAGCTACCATAGCATTACTGACCCTGTGTTGAGTATCAATATCCATGATAACTTTGAGTCTAAGATAACCCCCAAATATTTTGCGTTATCCGACAGAGGAAGTTCAAAGTACCGGGATTTTTGTCCTCGTTGTTAAAAGTACGAGTTCCTCACTCTGCGCCCCAAATGCACATGATGTCAGTTATCACATCCAGAAAAGCAATTAATACTGGCAACACAAAGTCATCCGCGTAAGCTACTACCTTTACGCCCTTATTATCTAGGCAGATTAGAATCGTGTTAACAACAATGAGCCAAAGTATAGGAAAGGTCACTCCAGTACGTGTTCACTACATGAGATTTGTTGCATGAGTCGTTGCCACATATGTAAATCTCGGAGTTCTTAAAGAGTTTTAAGCAGGAAAAATAATGCACAAATTGAACGGCAGTCCCTTGCGGTTTTATAACTATTCCTGCCAATTTTGGGTATGAACACTACCTTTACTTTTCTCCAATTAGCTGGTACGTAATTGAGAGATAAGCAGAGTTTGTATATGCATTTTAACCGGGGAGCTCTGCAGCATCTCAAAAAATAGAAAAATTAGGTCCCGGGGATTTGTAAGGAGAAATGCTTTCCAACGCCCATAGAATCCTTTCTATGGGCGTATTGATTAACGACCATCTATCTAGATGATCGAAATCACGTTAAAATAAAATCGATCAAATTTTAAAACTCTCCCGTATTCAAAGTTCAAAAATTCATTTCCTTTAAGACAACTTTCCAATACGTAAACTACTTTTTACAAAAAATCAATTGCAAATCTACGTCGATTCCAATTTCGATTTCCATGCCATGGCCACATTTTCGGCCAAAATAACTTTTATATGTGTCTTAACCTTGTGTTGTTTTGGTGGGTCCGTGAATGACCGACGGGCCCAAATATGGTATAACCTATCAAATTTCATTGTTAATACTGTGGGGTAGGGTATTATATGGTTGGACTGAAGCAGCTTATTTTCTTATTTGCTTTCTTTTTTTTTGTAAAAATCAATAAGAGTTCTTATAAAATCGATTTGAATTACCATATGTGCAAATGGGCGAGACGTGCTTTATAAGGCTCCGTTTTAACTTTTGGCACGTCAATACAAAAATAAACTAAATAAAATAAAACACGAAAAGTTGAAAATGTTCTTAATTGTAACTTTGTTTTAGAAAAATGCCTAAGGAAGCCAAGGGACTAAATTGGTCAGATTATTTCGGGAATTTGTGGTTTGTGATGTACTTACATTATTTAGAAAAAGGACTGCAATTCTAAAAACATCTGCTTTAACAAGAGCACAACTGAACAGGCAAGTTAATGAGTAAATATTGTTATGAAAATTTAACAGACAAGGGAGGAAAGTAGCATATTAACTTTCCCTCTCACCAATAAAGTCAGACTTTCTAATAGAAAACTTTCATAGTGTGAACCCAGCTTCAGTTTGCGACACTTTAAAGCGATTTTATGAAGACCTTTAATGTATTAAGGAAGTCCCAGAAGATTTATACGTATGTATACTAGCATATACCCTCTACTTCGTTAGCGTCTCCTTTTTCATCGTGGACATATTTTTATTTGCTTAAATTCTAGAATTTAAACCGCTACCTTAGTAGAACCAAAAAGCGAAAGAAAAATATTAAATTTCCCGTATTTGCTTTTTTGGGTACTAAATTTTCCACCATTAAAGTATCAAATATTTCAGTATTGTAGTGGCAACCCATAATTTAGTACGAATATGTCAATGAATGGAGGAAAATGTTTTGTAAAAAGGACCAAATTTGTATACGTATTTTTTTGATATGTTTCGAATGTGGTATTAACTTTGTTTCTATGTTTATAGGTTGAAAAGAAAGATGGGGTAGCAAAATAGTACTTAAATTCGAATTTCAAAAAAGTACCAGACACCTGCCCGCTTATTTTTCTAAAGAACAACGATAAGTATTACATTTATTTTGCATCTCTTTTAGTTTTGGAGGTATAAGGTTACCAAAATTTCCCGTTTTTACCTTTTTTTACCCCCTTAACATATGAATTTCGAAAAATCCCGTCTTAGTGGATCGATTTGCGGAGTGACCGATGCTAGTCCAAATTTCTAGGGTCAGCGGTTTGGGCTGGGCGATGACGAATGAGTTAGTCAGTCACTCACGCAACTCTTTTTATATATATAGATTAAAGCATTAAAGGTGGTAAAATTGTTGTCTAGACAATCTGGCAATCAAAGTTACTGATAATAATTCACAGGAATGTAAAGAAAAATATCACCTTATAAAAAAGTATTGCATACTTCTAGGCATTAGTTTGATTATGTTTACTTTTAGGTAAAAAGTAAATATATTTTAAATCTTTTTTCATATTTAAATAAAATTATAAAAAACAAATCAAGTACTTGAAATTGCCTTTAAAGTGTATATTAAAATTAAATTATTATCTTCTAAAAAATAAACTTTAAAATATTTATGTAATAAATCTTACTTTGTATACAAGTGAAATATCTTGTAATACATTTTATATAAAAACTTATTTACAAAACTAGAATGTTGTTTATGTTGCAAATATTGGCTGAAAAAAATAATATTACAGAAATAAATGCATCAAAATTCTTGACAGACAAAAACATATGAATATAATAATAGAAAAGAAAAACAGGAATTGCATGCGTACTGCAGAATGGAAAAATAAACTTAATGCACTGACAATGAAAGATGATGTTGTTGTAGTTTCAAGGAGAAAAAATGTTAATAGCATTTTATAACTTAAACCGAAGTCGAGATGCCTTAAAACATTAACATACATACTTAAGTAAAATTCAATAAATTCAATAAGATGATTTTATAACAAAAATGTATCCTTTTTATTATATATATATTATACATATATATGGACATTTTTTATGTACCTGGTGACCATTGGACGTTTCATAAGTTGCTAATAGTGGAGAGTTATTAAATATAAAGTTTGGGGCACAGAGGTACGTTTGAGTTTATGCTTTGAATACGATGGACAATCATCCCGAAATTTATAATAAGGTATGTAATTGGTTTACACTTTTACTACTTAAATCAGTCATAAACAGCGGGATGGAAATTCACACTATTTTTACTTAAAATTTTTCTTTTCATAAAGTTCAAGAAATTTTATGAAATATTCCAAATTTTTATTGCTGAACATAATATTAAATGTTAATAAAATTCTTCTTTTTGCAAAAATTCTTAAATCCCTGTACACGCAAATCTAAGCTAAATCGTCGCATTCTTGATCGAGTGACTTTTTCGAAATCTTACTTTTTATCGCCGTACTCAAAATCGAATAGCTTGTATCGAAATTTGAGGTCATCCTTTTCTCCAAATAGGACTATTACAAAAAAGCTTTATAAAATACAAAACTGAAATTTAGCTCATAAAATAAATTAGAAAAAAAAAATTTTTTATGTAAATGAAAAATATTAAGCATTGAAAAAATTGTTATTTCAGCGCTCAAAAATTTTTTAATAAATCTAAAATAAAAATTTTCAAAAGATTTTGTTATTCGTGCTTAATTCCCAGTTTTTATTATTGATAAAAACACTTGAAATTTATTGTTGATGGGATAAGCTATTCCTATGCGCATTTCACTGGTTGCTTAGGCCAGATCATCAACAATAAATTTCAAGTGTTTTTATCAATAATAAAAACTGGGAATTAAGCACGAATAACAAAATCTTTTGAAAATTTAAATTTTGTATTCCCAAAAATTGAAATTACTTTTTGATAATAAATCTAAAATATTTTTTTTGGAATAAAAGGATTATAGTTTTATAAGAATTTTGTATGATTTTTGTAAAATTAAGTTAAATTTTTTCATTTGTTATCAAAAGAATAAATGATTTCACTGATTCAATAAAGCAGTAGGAAATGTAGTCTTAAACAAACGAATAAACAGCAATTCTCTTCCAGTATTTAGCACTGCATTTAAGAATTATAGGATTGTATGACTTATCTTACAGCAGTCGAGCAAGGCAGTAATTTTTAGAAGCAAAAAAGAAGCGGTTGGGATGCACACACACACACACCACATTTTAACACATGTTTGCTCGGATTAATGTTCAATTCTGCAATTTGGCATTAAAGATTTTTGACTCCTCTGGAGTGCCCCAGTATGCTAGCTGGTAGTGAGCTTGTCTATCAGCGCCGGGGTTGCGGGTTCGATTCCCGCCAAATACTCTGGTTTCTTTCCTGCAGACAAACGTAAAACTTCGCGGGATTAGCTTAAGGAATTAAAAAAACGAGATTAATGTTGTTTTTAGAAATTTTTACTATTTTACTTTTTGAAGGATTTTCTATAGAAAATCTAGGTGTTTATGTACAGATATTTAATAATTAGAATAATTTTTGAAATTGTTTAGTGTTACAAGCGCGAATTCAATTCAACTTTTCTGTTTTTCTCGTAAACCAAGAAAGAAAACAAGAAACTATAAATATAACACTTGCGATTCAAACAAGTTGCACATGCCACAAATTTATAACATACTAAATAAATAAAAAAAAACAAACTATTTTAAGTAGACAAAAACAGACAGCTGAATGCATACAACTGAGTTTTACGACATGCAAATTAGAGTTCGCATGTCGGTTACCTTCGTAATTGCGATTAATCGCAATTTAGAATCTTAATCGTACAAACATTTTTGCGAAAAAAATAAAAAAACCCTGAATCAAAAAACCATACACACATAATTAAACGTGTTTTGTGGTCGGATCTTCTTAAAATTACCTAAATATAAACTTAAAAAAGAAAAAAATTTTTAAATTGTATTTTTTGGAAATTAGTGTAGAACACACAGGAAAAAAGAACAACCAATTTCTATTAACGAATTTGTTAGAAATGTGTACTATTTATTAAATTCCGTACTGATTTTGTGTCTGCAAACAAATTGGTCATATCAATTAACATATTTGTTAGATTGAGCTTTTTATGCTGTTCAGTTTCAATCAATAGGTTTAATTGAAATGTGACCACCAGCAAAAGAGGCTCTAGTAAACGTAAACACAAATCAAAATATTTATTTCAATCAGCACAGCTAATTGAAACAATTTCAAAATTTTTTGAAACTTTAAAATATTTTGAAGTTTGTGTGTATGTTTTCATATTTGCAAATACACACACAAACATTATAATTTTTTTTAATTGAGGCAAATAAATTGGAACAATAAATTGTTTGAAGTATCATTATTGAATTAATTGAAAAAATTTTTGTGAAAATGTGATAATATTTTTATTATACGTGTAATCATAAAGGGTGGTTAATTTTAATTTAATTTAATTTTTAAGGGCCGATGTTGAATGTGAACCACACCTAAACATCAAGTTTTTTTTTTGTAATTCATTTGACATTTCTCAATTTCAGACTAACTCAATTTGAACCATGGAAAGATAAACAATCGAGCAATACGTTAAAGTTATTCAGGATTTTCTAATATTTTCAATCAGGCTTAAGTTCATCAAATTTAATTTTCATTAAATTATTTTTATGAAGAAAGGAATTTTTACAACATGAAAATTAATTAAAATTGTTATTGATAATCATTCATTCTTGACTGACCTGAGATTCGAACCCAGGCGGCTGGTTACCATGACATGTTTCGATTGAAAATATTAGAAAATTTGGATTAAAAACCATGAATAGTTCAAAAAAATAACCACAATTCTAATTATTGTTAAAGCTAAGGCACGGGCTCTATGTGCACATTTGTCCTTCAAGTTGTGCTGAGAAAGGTCAACAGGAAAAGGAAGGACAAAATGAAAGAAACCAAAAAAAATGTACTTTGGACTTCAAGAAGAATTCTTGACATAAGTACGGAAAAGACAGAAGTTAGGAAAAACATGTAAAATCAATTGGAAAATGGATAATCATTCAAAAAAGCAAATTTCGATCTACCAAAGGTTAAAAATACAATTTGGTTTAAGGATTGATATTTGACTATTGACGTCAGCAGTCGTCGATGGCTGCGAGTGTAAGACGGCAAATCCATCTGAGGAGATCGAGTGGTTGCGATTCATAAAATTAATTTAATGAAAATTAAATTTGATGAACTTAAGCCTGATTGAAAATATTAGAAAATTTGGATTAAAAACCATGAATAGTTCAAAAAAAATAACCACAATTCTAATTATTATTCAGGATTATTATGAAAATGGGCACTTCGTGATTATTTCGGTAATTTTAATCGTTCAAATGTGCGTACAATCGGAAAAATCGTGCAAAAATTTGAGCAAACTTGGCTTGTAGGAGATGAGAAATAACAAGTGCATGCTCGTACAGCTCGTACTGCAGAATATATTGCTGCTGTTCGCGATAGTGTGGCTGAAGAGCCGTCAACCTCAGCCACAATTTAAAAAAAAAACAAGTTTAAGAAATTAAAAAAATAAAGAAATTGTTTTTACATTAAAAAAAATTTTAAAGTGCCACAAAATAAAATATCGATGCAAATTTTTTTTTATTGTTGTAAAGATTCTGTATAATAATATGTATGATTACTTTTAAATTTAATATGGTTAACATGATAATAATATGATTACTTCACAACTTGTTATGATTAACATGATAAAAATAAGACTACTTCCTTACTTATTATGTTTAAGAATATGATTAAGGGAAAAATATTATGATGTAATAATACGAACATATTTGGTAATAACATGATTCAATGGTGATTGCAATCATGAATCTTATCAAAATTTGTTGCTCTTAGAATATGTTTACTAGAACCATGATTTTTCTTTGCGTGTAGTTAACATTAGAGACAGAATTAATAACGACTTTACGGCTTTGTTTTTATTTGTTTGTATATTTGCGACAAGTTTTCATCATATTCGTAATCTTAAGATTCATTATTTAATACGACTTAAGATATTTTTTTGAATTGGAATTAGCTGGAAGCAATTAAAAATATTAATTTTTAATATTTTAAAATTATAGAACCAATTAAAAATATGATTTTTAATTTTTTAAAATTATTCATTTTTAATTGCTTCTTGCTTTGCTTTCTTTTGACCCGTATGGTTTTGATCCAGTAAAAAGTTGTTTTTAAGTTATAAAATCAAATGCCTTAGAAACCAAATATGGGCAAAATATAGATATAAGGGGCGAAATTAAAAAAGAAAAAACAATTTTAGATGTTATATATCAGTATTGTACATTTCTATGTTGTTTCCTTAATTCTTTCTATGTTAGGTTAGATAATGTAGAAATGGCAGTCAGTACTCTTCTGAGACCCAATGATCCATGGATTTCTAATAAACAGAACCCCCCGTAGAACCAACCCACTCTTCTAACGAAGTTCAGACTACACTCCAGTTCAACGCCAGAGATATCTTGCAACCCGTCAAAGGTGCTAGATTCAATTTCGGCCAGTCACTTTCTCGCCAGAGCAGGGCTTCCATATTTTCGGCATCGCAGCTGCGGCAGTAATCATAGTTTCTGGCTTTCAGACGCCGTACATTCCTACCTATGAGGCAGCGTCCTGTGACAGTAGATACCAAAAGTGATACGTCCCTTTTAGCTATCGATATAAGGGACATGGTACGCCTGTTATGCATGTGGGGCCACAATTGCCCTTATCAATATCGACAGTGTTTCGCCGAAGTTCGAGTTTGCAGCAGAGCAGACCTTCCAAGTACATAAAATACTCGTAACAGTGGAACGGATATCAATGTAAATATTCATAACAGTCGTGGATACAGCAGATAATCTGTGGCAGGCCACAGCAAGTATCTCGGCCTGAAATGCTCTGCCGTAATTCGGAAGCCTTCATAATTAATTGAGGGCGAGCTCTCTTGAGTGTACCCTGAAGCCCACTCGTTCTCGAAATTCTATCTAAAAATATATAAATTTGAAAATTGTTATACATATATTTTTCCCTTAGCTAATCGCGCGAAGTCCTACGATTGTCTGCAGAAGACCAGTGCCTCTGGCAGTAATCGAACCCGTAACCCCACAAACAGCTAGCCTACCGGGGTACCCTTGACACCAAACTGTTCTTTTGTTAAACCTATTTCCGAAATTAATGGGCATGCAAGTAATTGAGATCTTTCAGAATTTCTAAAAATATTTGACGTCCTACTTTTAGGTTCCAAAGCGCTACGAGATGATTTGAGAGTTCATTGTCTGGAGTTGCGTCGAATAGACTGTGTTAAATTAAACATCAATAAAGATTTTAAGAAATTAACTCTGCCTTACTCTATAAAATTTTAATGCTAAGCCTTAACTATAATATGCATAAGCTGGCTTAAGCAACTACGCAACATGTAAATCGTTGGTGTCAAGCCATATTGAACTTGAGGAAACTTTTTGTTAAGTTTTATGAAATTGTCATTTACTCAAACAATGTTATAATTTTGCTTTTTTAATTGCATATTTTAAATTTAAATGCAAAACCATCAAAAGAGCGATTAATCGATAATCGCTTTAAACAAAAAATTTCAATTCGTTATCGCAATTATTGAAATTTGCGAATAAATGAAAACTCTAATTCAAGTGTATGTGTAATCGTAATAAAAACTTAAAATATTCCTTCTAGTTTAAGCAGGAAGTCCAAAACTATGCATGTATGTAAAAATGCATACAAATAAGTGTTTGTGTATGAGTGTTTTTGTTGAACAAGATAAGGATGTTGTTGACGTATGCAATGTTAAATATTTTTCTGGTTCTCTTTGCTTCACAACAAAAAGTTGCATATTTCCGTTTTTGTTTGCTTAATTTTCTTGGAAATTTATTTAAATCAAGTAGGAAATAAAGTATTCAAATATAATTATGTATATTAGTTTTTTTTTTCATTCCAAGTAAACTTTCTGCTGATGTCATGGATATTTTCTTGTCGCTTGGATTGCACATAAAAAAAATTAAATTATAGCTCTAGTTTTTCCTAATTATTACTTTTGTTTCTTTTACATTTCATTATCATAGTTTTGCTCAGTGTATCATTCATATATTAAAGGCTTAGTTGTCTATTTCTTTTTTGTCTACTAACCACAAATTGCTTTCTTCTACTGCCACCATTAACATTATTTTAAGCACTTAGCAACCATAATTGTACATTTCGCTGCTTAAGTGGTTTATTTGTCACTAACAGATAAAATAATTTTCCTTTGAACATGGTTTAAGTAATTGAATTAATTCTATACTAAGAATTTTATTATAACAAGGAGTATATAAAACTTAGTTTTTGCTTATATTTATGTATGCTAAAAAATAACTTAATTTTGGGTTATAAAATGTATTTTAATGGCATAAGCATTTTTTAAAGAGCACATAACTTTAACGGGTTTAATGAATTCGAGATGTTCATATGGAAGCTTCTTAATACATCCATAAATTTCTTATAAATATTGAAGTGTTTGTCGTATTTCATGAATCACAAAATCGCCCAAACAAATTACGAAAATACAAAAAAATTGCAATATTTAAACCTCAGGTGGAAAGACCACATATGGGGTTTAATCTCAAGTGACACAACCTTTGAAACCGATGTCTTCCGATCGAGTTGCAAGGTTAGTCCTATTGGTTAGTAGTTAAGACACAATTTTTACAACAAGATCGGTTAAGAACTATGTAAATATTTTAGACAAAAAGGACAATGTGTTTCATTCCACAATTCCAAAAAAAGTTCTGGCTAATAATGGGTTAATGCTAATCAATTTTGGAAAAAAGAGCCAAAATAAATGTATTTAATATTTAAAAAAACAGAACATAAAATAATTTACAAAATAGTAAATTAAGAGCTAATGATTTAAATTATCATAAAATGCGTTGTAATCTTAATGGATATATTTTTTGGAGTGATTGCAGACTTCTTCATTTTGATCCTGCTGATCGCACTGATAGGACAGCTTACTAGCAACAAGCCTACCGGGCACCCATTTTTGACTTAAAATAACTGAAATTTAAGTTTTGAAAAACAGTTGAGTGTAGTTTAAATTGTAGTAAAAATTCTGTTAAAACTTTAGTTATAAATTCCATTTTGACGTTTTATTATATATGTACTACAAAATGTAAAAAAATTAAATGAAGACGCCAAATTTGTAAAAAGGGTTTTTATATGTACAAAGTAATGAAGTAGCATTATATTCAGAAAAAAAATTACAGCAATCGGCGGTTAGGATTTGCAGATATGTATAAGCAAAAATAAGCGCTGCCGTGACGTTAAAAAAACGGAAGTGGATTTTGACTTGCATTACAAAACCGAATAAGACTGCGAATTGCGCAAGACGTTTTGCATAAAACCTTTTTTAGTTAACTTTGGACATATACACACAGAAAACAAATTGGTTGGAAAACGGTTGCAGTAATAAAATATTGATCAAGAAATATAATTTATTATTGCAACTATTAAAAATGTATGGTTCTAACTGATTTTTAATTCTCTTGATTATTAAAACGTTATTCTAACTGAAATATGATTCCTTCAATTCTTTTATTAGTTATGATAACTAATTTAATTTAGTTCTAAAAATTAGTACAAATGGTAAGAATCACAACCGAATTTAATAGAGGGCAATACTGAATATTGGTCTTTGCAATTAATAATTTGCTTTTGTCAATAAATTTTGTAATATACATGTTAATTCATTTATTGCAGCTAATTATCGATTGCTAGTATAGTTTCAATTCGAGTACAACAAATGAAAATATAATTATTTGGTATTCACAACCAAAAAAAAGATATATGTCCCAATTGTTTACTAAATTTTCTGTCAAAACATTAAATAAAATAAAATAATTTTAATTTTATATTAAAATAAATAAGTTTGCGTTCAAAAACGCAAAAAAGTGCAAAAACTTAATGAATAGAGGTAAGTAATTTACGTATTTTTATAATTATGGTATGCACGTACATATGTTTGTATGTATTATATTTCATATAAATACATTCAATCGAAAGAATCTACTGGGAATCCCATGAAGAGCATTAATCGTCGACGAGCGCAATTGTTAATCGTAAAAGATTCCTCGCACGGGAGAAACTGTTACACAAGCTGATTCCTCTGCGAGATACTTCTACAACACAGCGAAAGACGCTTGTATGACAGTGCAAACAAATTCTGGTCATTGCCGCCAGCCTCAACAATTGCAACGCGAAATGAAACTAGAATACCGGTAGAGTAAATCTGCCAAAGGGTTTTGAAAAGTTAGTTCCCGAAATATGGGCTCCTAAAGTTTTTGAATTTTTTGAAAAGGCGTTTGGTACAACACCTAGTAACATTTGATGCAGAAAATATTTGTGGAACTTTTTAACCTTCTAAAGTGCAGTTTTAGTATACTTTTGTTGGGAAGTTAAAAAAGGAAAAAAATACCCCTTAAAATTAGTGTTAGAGGGTTAATATATTCTAAGCAGAGAATCGCCATAAAATTTTACTGAAGACATCTGAAATAGTATTTTAGCTCAGAAGTACATTTAGTGTATTTTTTTTTGACTTATTCCAAACGCTTTTTCAAAAATTCTAAAAGTTTAGGGTCCCAAAATTCTGGAACCCAAGCTAACTTTTCAAAACCCTTTGGCAGATTTGCTCTGCCAATATTCTAGTTTCATTTCGCGTTGCAAGTATTGAGGGTGTTTTTTTTTTGTTGCACAGTGTATTGATCGTAGACGAATTCGTTTGAGATTTCTGCAAAGATTTTATAATGAGGCTTTCAGAAAGCACATCAAGAATTTTATGAGACTCTTGTAGGAATTCACTTACAACTTGTGGCATGTTTACACATATAACTCAGCCACCTAAACAAGGGCATCAAGCTTTTTATACCCTCCACCACAATAAGGGCCATTATTACAACTTAACAATAGTTAAAAGTCGGATTTTGTCGGACCGATAAATAGCTTTGCATTATAAAACCTTCATTTATTATGTTTTAATCTAGTAAATATTATTATTATTGAAAATAACAGCAATAAAAAATGGAAGTTGTAATAATGCAAAGCTATTTATCGGTCCAACAAAATCCGACTTTTAACTATTGGCAAGTTGTAATAATCGCCCTTAGTTGTAAAGAGGGTATATTAAGTTTGTCATTCCGTGTGAAACTTTTTTATTATTCATCTCAGACCCCATAAAGTGTATATATTCTGGGTCCTTAATTGATTCTAAGTCGATTTAGCCATGTCAGTCTGTCTGTCTGTCTGTCCGTCTGTCCGTCCGTCCGTCTGTTGAAATACGCACACTTTCGAACAACTCAAAAGAAATGAACAAATTTGGTGCCAAATTGCTTGTAGTGATCCTAAGCAGTTTGGGATTGAAATTCAGCAAAATCGGTGCAGTAGGACCAGAGCTATGAATCAAAATGTGAAACCACCACCTAAAAAAATGATAATTTTGTTACAAAAAATAACATAAATGGTGGAACAAGGCACGGAATGAGATAAGATTTTGCAAATCAAAGTAAACTTTATTAGTGAAGTGTTAAATTTGTCCGGTTTTTTAAACTTTTTTTGTTTATTTATTTAAATATCCCACTGATAATGGTCAGAGATTTTGACCGAAATATTGGAAAAATAATTAATAAAAATAAAATTATAAGTTTTTGAATTTTCATTTATTATTTATTTATAAGACCTCAAGCCAAAATAATAAAACAACATTTTGCAAAAATTTGTTTTATTCGACTGGAAATCACGCTGTAAAATTTCGTGAAGATCCGTCCATAATTTAACTAAGCCCCATATAAACACTACTCCCGGAAAACAGTTTAGTACACCTAAAACCGTAAAAAATAATGCTATCATAACAAAATTTGGTACGTCACAGTTTTTTAGGACTAGATATAACACTGTAAAATTTCGTGAAGATCGGTCCATAATTTACCTTAGGCCCCATATAAACACTACTACCGGAAAACGGTTTAGTACGCCGAAAACCGGCAAAAATAATGCTATCATAACAAAATTTGAATTGAAACTGTGACTCAAGCTTGCTAAATAATTTAATATAGATCTAAACCTCAACCCAACCACTTTTAATGCTGATGTCTGTTTTTATAAAGATAAATTAATAATAAATAGACATCATATAGATATCACTCCTGAAATAATCGAACAGTCGGTGGAGGGTATTAAAGATTCGGCACAGCCGAATATAGCACTCTAACTTGTTCTTTATACAATTTATACGAAACAAACCTTTAGATCAGGAATTCAACAAAAATCCTGTTGGAAAATCTTATTTGACAAATCCTTACGTCGGCTTGTTTAAATACAATTGTATTAACTAGTGAATTTTCATGTTTTAAAAACGATCTTATTTAGGTAGCTCAGTAATTCTTGTATGACTCATAAGGAGAGCCGCAAAAGGTTCATTCCAATTAAAGGCAAGCGTGTCAGAAAATGTATAAAAAACTAATAAATAAAAAATTTAGATGTTTTTATTATTGCTACTAACTTTGAGGAGTTAGACAATCGTCTAACAAACATCCGATGCTATCTCGGCAATATCTTAGACATACATACATACATATGTACAATACATATACATGTACATATTGTTTATATTTTCCTCCGCGTGTACATTGGTCAAACAAATATGTTATAAATACCTACATTATATGAACATCGCTCAGTTTTTTAGTGATTTTCATATTAATGTTTATTATTCTTTTTTACTTCATACACTAGAACAAGACGACATTGATGAAAGAAATTGCATTGAATTGGAGCCAAATGATGATGTGGAAAGCAGCATGTATGTGTTTGTATATATTGTAAATTATAAATAAAAATATTAATAAAGAAATATACTAACAAAAAATGGAGTTTATTGGAATTATTTTGATTTCCTATCTAATAAATCGGGAAAATGGTTTATGCAACCGTTTAAAAAAAAATATTGACAAAGACAATCAAATCTTTTGTTATGAACACCAAATTTGTATTTATTCAGTTGCATCTATCATATATTCGGGTGTAAGCATATTTTTGATTTCTAATAATCATACTTACAACTAACAATATCTGTTGTTACAACTGATAGTGTACTAAAATTCAAATGTTGCTATCAAAAATATTATGCTTAGCAACGAAATTTTCAGTAATTGTAACTGAATTGTGTGATAGTACATGCAACTGACGAAATTCGATTGGCGCCAAATTCGGTTGTGATCACGAATCTGTTTTCTCTGTGTATAGATATATATATATATATATATATATTAAGTATGATCTTCGGTAGTTGCATACATTTCCTTTTTTCCTTATTTAAAAAAAATACTAATAATTTTCTAAATTTACCATACCTTTTTGCAATTTTACGTTGTCATACAATTAATGAAATCAAAATAATAAAAGCAAAGGCTATGTAAAACATCCTAGCAAATAATAGGACTAGTCCAAACACGCGTGCAAACTGTAGTTGACAAGGGACTAGGAATACTCTAAAAGTACCCCAAACGTATGGAAAAAATATGGTCTATTTAACATTACGGTGTCCTAGGGCAGGACCATATAGCCCAGCTTTAACAATGACATGGTACATGCTTGCATTACATCGGACCAGTCCATGGAGTAGTCTATTTAATCAAATGGGATCAGGTGGTACAAAATTATTTGCATTGATTGGTCAAAAATAAAAACTGTATTTATTGGTACACATGCGTATAACAATAATGCTTTTGCGAATAGTACGAATAAACAGAATTTGCAAGGAAGAACATGCATTTGGAAACAAAAAGCATGTTGTGGTGAATGGTGCATTGAAATCAGTCTTCATTTTTGTAAAATAATAAATTTGTCATTTGATTGCTATTAGGGATGCCAATTCCGAATACCGAAATCCCGGGATTATTCTAAAAATTTTGGACCCGAATTTCGGGATTTTTATGTAAATTTTTTTGGGCTTAGTAAAAATGTGCTAATTTTTTTTTTCAAATACAACTACATATATTTAAATTAACGTGAGTCACCGTGTTAAAAATAAATTCAAAATTTTAATATTAAATCATACTGGCAAAAAATCTAATTTTTAACTGGTTACAAAAAGAAGTCCCAAGTGAATTAATGTTACATGCAACGTATTTTGTACCACAGAAAACGAAATCAGAAGATAAAGTTCGGTGTGGTATTTTTTCTAAGTGAATGATAATGGAACAGCGCAACAAGCAAAATGGTGTTAAAAACTTTAGGGGGTTCTACCATATTTTTTAAGTTTATTTTATTAGATTAAAACTTGCACTTATAAATATTTGAGATAAGTTAAATATTGTCACCTAAAAGTGTTGAATGCGAACATTGGTTTCGTCGGCAGCATATGTTTGCAATAAAAAATGATATCGATTATCAGACGTCATTAATTTGTTTTAGAAGCTTTGTGAAACATAAGTTTTAATACATAATTCTTCCATATTACTTTAAAAGAATACATTAAACTGTTTTATTTTGTAATGAGCTTAATTTTCTTTATGAATTAATATGTTTTATTGTTAATACATAAGAATTAATTGGATTTATATATGAAATCCCGAAAAATCCCGTTCAGTCCCGGGATCCCGTTTTTTTGAATTAAAAATCCCGAATCCCCAGTTTCAAAAAACCAGGGGGCAAATTACGGCATTTGATATCGATCTAAAATACAATACAGTTTAAATGGAAATTTTGATCGATATCGAATGCCGTAATTTGCCCCCTGTACCCATGTTCTGTAACTATAGTGAGAACTTCTCGCATCGAAAAGATGTGAAACAAAATATTCCATCGTTTCTCGAAAAGTGAGAAAAAATGTGTTGTAACTCATATCGAAAACTGTCAAAAGAGATTACTTCGTTACGTTATAAATGTCATAACATGTAGTTGAAGCCTATGTGAAATTGCAGGCGTTGAGAACGCCAGTAACACACGTCGTTGGCGGCGACCAAAATTTACTAATATTGAAAATTTTTCAACGACGGCGGCGAAAATACAACCGTCGGCTACACCAAATAATGTAAAGTGCAGCTTTAATGTTTGTTGTTTGCAAACGAGCTTTGAAAACATGCGTATATATTATAAAAATGTTAAAAGCAAAAAAATTAAACAGTGCAAAAATGTGCCAATAACAAAATATTATTATTATTATTATTATTCTTTGTATTTTGCATTTTTAATTGTTTTGTAGTGTTAAAATTTTTCTCGCCCCATTTTTATTCGTGAATTTTTTTGACAGTTCAAAGCGGGAACTTTTCTCTCAAAAATGTTACTGACACACTTTTTCTGTAAATTGGCGAGTAATTTCCTTAAGTGACCACTAGAACTCGACCAAAAAAGTTACAGACACAGTTTAGTGATAAAAACAGCTGTTTGTTTCAGTATATGGCATTTTTGTTTCATTTCATACATTTTAATTGAAAAGTTTCTAGACGCGAGAGTTACAGAACATGGGCACTGGTCTCGTTTGGCATCCCTATTTGCTACTTATGCACATATTTGGTGCGTATACGTAATTAAATATAATATTGCGCATACTACTAAGGTGTAATCCAGTACCCATGTTCTGTAACTATAGTGAGAACTTCCCGCATCGAAAAGATGTGAAACAAAATATTTCATCGTTTCTCGAAAAGTGAGAAAAAAGTGTGTCTGTAACTCATGTCGAAAACTATCAAAAGTGATTACGTCGTTACGTTATAAATGTCATAACATTGCACTCGAAGCCGATGTGACATTGCAGACGGTGAGAACGCCAGTAACACATATCGTTAACGGCGACTAAAATTTACTAAAGTTAAAAGTTTTTCAACGACGGCGGTGAAAATACAACCGTCGGCTATACCAAGTAATGTAAAGTGCGACTTAAATGTTTGTTGTTTGCAAAAGAGCTTTGAAAATATTCGTATATTTTATAAAAATGTTAAAAGTAAAAGAATTAAACAATAAAAAATGTGCCAAGAACAAAATATTATTATTATTATTCTTTGTGTTTTGCATTTTTAATTGTTTTTTAGTGTTACATTTTTTTCTCGCCCCATTTTTATTCGTGAGTTTATTTGACAGTTCAAAGCGGGAACTTTTCTCACAAAAATGTTACAGACACACTTTTGCTGTAAATTGGCGAGTAATTTCCTTACGTGACAAATAGAACTCGCCAATAAAATTACAGACACAGTTTAGTGAGAAAAACAGCTGTTTGTTTCAACATATGGCATTTTTGTTTCATTTCACACATTTCAATCGAAAAGTTTCTCGACGCGAGAGTTACAGAACATGGGCACTGGTCTCGTTTGGCATCCCTATTTGCTACTCATGCACATATCTGGTGCGTATACGTAATTAAATATAATATTGCGCATACTACTAAGGTGTAATCCAGAGTAACAATTAAGATGCAGCAAAATCACACCTGATATAAATAAAAACTTTTACAAAAAAGAAAAGCACAAAAATGTATCTAAAATTTCATACGAATACATACATACATATGTACATATTTTTTCCAAAAATGACATTTTAAATTTTATTTAAAAAAATTATCAAAAAACTTTGGCGTTTCAAACAAAGTGTTTATTGGTTTAATTAAATACAGCTCAGTTTTCGACAATTCCCAACAACAATTCTGCAAGTTTGAATTATTTAATTTTAAACGAAAAAAACAATTGCGATTTTTTGTTACAATTAAAATGTTAATTAAATAAAATTACATTTTTAATTTAATTTCTTTCTACAAAACAAATAATTGATAATCTCATTTAATTGATGAAATCTACTGATAATTTTTTTTTTATTAAAGCCTTATAAAAAATGTGATTATATATAAATAAAAAAACATAAATAATAAGTTTAACTTCCACATTTGTTTGCATGTATCAAATTTGCATATATCTAGACTGTTCCTCAAATCAGTTTTACAAATTCGAATGCCCAATTTTTGTGATTGATATTAAAACACATTAATGTTTAAAATCGTTTTAAATACACAATTCTCTTCTTCACTAAATACTTAAATTGAACTTAATTCACCGATGTGGTACACTTAATTTCAACTTAAGTTTCCATTGTAATATTTTAGCAAGGTGGCATCAATATCACAACAATACAACTACAACAGGCAAAGAAATAACATTCAACTATTTTTTGAGACCACCTTGCAAATAAATAATTTTTTTCTGATATTTTTTTTTTGTATTTAGTAGTGCTACCATACTTTTATCTTAATTAAATAAGACTTTTCAAATAAAACTCAAAAAATCAATCTGTATTTAAATGCGATGTAAGTTTATATGAAAATTAACTTAATCCTGAAAATTGGGCATAAGGGTGCAACATAAAAATAAAAACAAATTTTATGTTTTAATTTTTGTAATATTGAAAATTTCCAAAAACCTGAAATTTGGCAGAGTTCAAAATTTACAGAGCTCTAGTCGTATTTACTTCGACTTAGAAGCAAATTTTAAAAAGAATTCTAATATTTTTGTTGTCTGTAACATTTTTTGATAAATAGCTTGTTGTTCTTTGCAGAAGTTAACACAAAAAGGAAAAACACGTATTAAATTTACGAGTCGTAGTTAATAATTTAAGAACGGATGACACTAAAAAATGTAAAAGATTGCCCTGGTAGGCTAACTGGTAGTGAGCTTGTCTATCAGCGCCGGGGTTGCGGGTTTGATTTCCGCCGGCGACGCTGGTTTCTTTCCTGCAGAGCTTTGCGAAATTAGCTTAGAGAATTGAAAAAAAAACTTAAAACAATCCTAAATTGGATGCTTTCGAAATTCTGGTATTTCTTTTAACAAGTATGAAATTCTTTAATCAAGTATACAAAACTTGAACCAATAACAAATTTCGTGCCATAGGGCTTATTGGACTCATCTCTAACTATTGCATTCTTTATGCGTACGCGTAAGCAAGTGTATGCTACAACACTACAAAAGTAAGTAAAAAACGATTTACTTGTTTGTTGTAGGAACATCATCAACACTTCAAAAGTAGATAAAAATGGAAAACAACCACACTACAAGTTTAAAATAGGAAGGAAAAATTCCCGAATTCAATTTGTTAAAATTATTTATTCAAATACATCCAATTTTTAAATTTAATAGAAGGATGAAGTAAACATATCGGTTCATTTTGCTGTTGTCTTAAAATTTAGAGTTCTTCTGTAAAAAAGGGGAAATATATCAAGTAATATTTACATATTTCTCTCTCCTGTTCCTGTAAGTGCTTAGAATAATCCTCAAAATAAAACCATATGACGCCTGAATATACTTCCCATTGTGCTCCTCTGCTTTGGCTTACAAAGCAGTTAAAGATAAATTTATCTTAATTTTACTTAAGTCAATCTCGTTTCGAATTATTTTAAATAAGGATCACTTATCCGTATTTTAATCAAACAATATTTAAGAAAATACGTACTTACCGTATTATTGACACTGCATTGGCTTGATTTAAGTACGGATGGATTTATTTTCTTTTGGTTATAAAGAGTAGATGGAAGTTATATTCAAATTATATCCGGTGACGGTTTAAGAGAAACGTTAAAATTTTTAGAGAAACATTAACATTTTTAAAGTTTAGGACAACATAATAAAAAACATTTTATTATCTTAAAAATATAGTGTAAACAATTCCTGAAAAACAATGTTCTATCATTCAATAATATACATACATACATATAAAAAAGAAATCAAGATAAAATTTTTTTAATTCCACGAAATTTCTACACAAAAAAAGGAAATACGTAAAACATAAAAGGGGCTTAAAAATCTTATTACAATCTTGTTCTATTTATGATAAGTTTTTCTTTTTTTTTTATATATTTCATATCTTTGCTCGCTTTCTGGTATATTCTCGTTTTTTAAATCATGGCATAAAAATATAAAAACTACTCACAAACAGCAAACTAAACAACCAACCAACTCTCATGTTATTTACGAATGTACTACTCGTATGAACACAATGCTCAGCGTGTATGAGATGATGTTCACATGAAACAAACACCGAAAAAATAATATTTGGAAAAAAGTCGAAAAATGAACGAAAGAAATTGCAGCATTACAAAAATGTTGAACATATAGAGGATTACAAGGGGATTTTTTCAATTACATTTTGCGGACATGGCAATTTTTTATACATTTTCATAGTTTTTGGCTTGTTGCAAAAAACAAAACAACTGGAGAAATTTTTATAGTTTTAAAAGCGGTGGTTTGTTTCATTTTTATCTTTTCTTTTGTTATATTTTTTTTTTTTTTTTGGTTTTGTAGGGTTTTTTAAATTTTTAGCGATTGTCTAAGATGTGTTATCCATTAAATGAATGAAATAAATGGATGACTTAAAACAAGGGATTATCTTTGTGCTGTTCAAGCGTATGAAAGAAATAGATACAAGAAACAAAATTTTATTTTAAACGGTTGCAAAAGGTTCATAAGGGAATCAAATGTTTATTTTATTATAAAACATTGTTAGTAATTTTTTATTTTTAGGACTGTAAAGTTGTGATGAAGAGAAAATAGTAGACATTTAAATGCCTTTGCTTGGTAATATCGCAGAATTTATAAAATGCTTAGATTATTTTTTCTAAAACTATTTATGATTACGCTTAAATTATATTAGACTCATGCTGAATTTTGGGCCTGCTAAAAATAATAACACTGCACAACAAATTTGACCTTTTTTTTGTGCGATCTTGAATTTTTTATTTGCAAATTTTTACTAATTTGAGGGCGCTTATTTCAAATATAATCTCCATTTTTCTTTATCAGCTCTACTTTTCGAGATATATCGTTATATTCAAAATTGAGGCACTTTAACTACATACATATATTGGAATAACTTGAAAACGGTTGACCATATTCAGTTAAAAAAAGAATCCTAAACTCGGCAATAATATTATCTTTAAGCCGTGTTTACATAGTTTTAAAATTTGCCCTGTAGTTTCAGAGATGTCGTTGAATTATTGAAAAAAATTGAAAAATTAAAAAAAAAATTTTGTTGTTCATGAGGTATGAGATTTTCATGAGATTTTCAAGCACTAAAAAAATTAAAAATATGCACTAAAAACCTAAAAAGTTTTTATAAAAAAACGTTTTTTAATTTGTATACAAAATTCAGCTTATTGCTATCCAAATATCTTAAAAAACTTAAATAACTAATTATAATTTGTTGTTAAAATAAATAAGAACCTACTGTTTAATTAAAAGTTAAACTTTTTCTTGTAATGCATTCGCATTTTGCATTTTGACAAACATTTTTCTAATCCCATTTTGATTTCAGATCAGATCAATATTCATAACGTTTTGGGTTTTTTTAACTTGTCGGGTTATATTTCCTTTCACATTGTTAATTTTAATTTCTGCAATATCAATTAATTTGACTTGAGCATTAAGTGAACTAAAACCCCCTTAATTAGTTGTTGTTTCACCAATATATCCGTGGTTGGAAAATACAAATGCTAATTGGCTTCTGTGTTATTTGAATTTAATATTTCTTTTACTATTTAATTTCATAATCATCGGTATCAACAAGCTCTTCTAACATTCTAAAATAATCCAAAGTTTTTTAATTCGAATTCTGAACCATCTAGCCAGGTCCCCCTTTTGATCCTACTGTCAGCAGGGGAAGGGGAACCAAGGGATAAATTTTATTAAAAATTGCAAAATTATCGAATTGGCTTCTAAATTCGCTGCAACGTTGTACAACCCATTTGCAAAGCAAGTAGCTTGTAACAGTTTTGGATAAAAAATATGCACTTAACCACATAACGTTCTGTATCGGCTTAAAATAGAAGCATCTTTTGTCGAAATCTTCGATGAAAAGCAAAGCTCTATTTAAGTAGAATTTATTTTTTATTTATATTTTTTTTTTGTATTTTTATAATATGGCCCAAGCAACCAGTGAAATGCGCATAGGAATAGCTTAACCCATCAACTGTAAATTTCAAGTGTTTTTATCAATAATTAAAACTGGGAATTTAGCACGAATAACAAAATCTTTTGAAATTTAAATTTTGTATTCCCAAAAATTGAAATTACTTTTTGATAATAAACAGGCAGGTGCACGGCCTAAAAAACACTAAATTGACAACATCTTTTGTAAGTTGTTGTTGTTTTTTATTTTGTTTTTCTTGACCTACTTACAACTACAATTAATGTTGAGAGAATTTCAACTAATTGTAGCGGGGAATGTAAGATGAGATGAACGCACTGTTTATTGTTGATGTTGTTTTGTGTAAATTTTGATATTATTACAAGTAGAACTGTTGCTATAAGTCTTATACGTTTAACATTTTTATTTGGTTTAATATCTTTAGTTTTTCTAAAATCTTTATGGTTGAAGTTTCCTGATGATCTGGCCTAAGCAACCAGTGAAATGCGCATAGAAATAGCTTATCCCATCAACAATAAATTTCAAGTGTTTTTATCAATAATAAAAACTGGGAATTTAGCACGAATAACAAAATCTTTTGAAATATAATATGGAAATTTTAAAAAATCCCTCAAAAATGGCAAAATATGCATTTGAAACCTAAATATGCAAAAATATGCATTTTAACCAATATATGCAACAATATGCAAAAACAAATTGATGCCATTTTAACGCAAATTTAATGATTCGAAAGAAAATTAGTCGACATCGTTCTTAGACTATCGACAAAAAACATGCATTTGCATGGAATCGCATCCCTAATAATTAGTATGGTCGTTATTTTTGTTGAACTGTTTAAGGTTTTGAATCCAAATTTTAATATTTTAATTAGGCAAAAGTTCATCAAGTTTAATATTTATTAAATTATTTTAATTTATTGATAATTTTTCATTCTTTACTGCCGCGGGGCTCGAACCCAGGCTTTCACAACACTTACATGATTCAATTGTAAATACTCAATTTCTTCAGAGGGGTTTTGCCGTTTGACACTCACAGCCATGGACGACTGCTGGCAGTCAATAGTCAAACATCAATCTTTAAACCAAATTGTATTTAACCAAGAATGAAACATTTTCAATAAATTTTAATAAATTTAATGTTGTAAAATTCCTTTCTTCATTAAAATAATTTACTGCCAATTTCACGATGTCACTCGCACTCTTTCGTTCACTCAAATTACATGTAAAACAAAAACAAACTCTAAAAATTTCAAGTGACATTCAGTAATCAAAAAAATTAAAACAAATAAATCCCCTGGCATGGACAAAATATCAGGAAAAATAATTCGTGAACTATCCTGCGAACTGGTTACTACCCTCATGGAAAATATCAGAAATAATTATGATAACTAAGTCAGGTAAGGATGGTAGCCAAGTGTCGCCTTGTCGCCCGATAACCTTACTTTCAATTTAATCAAAGCTCTTTGAGAAAGTATTTTTAACTGCATTAACCCCATATTTAAACGACCGCCACATCATTCCAATCCATCAGTTTGGATTCCGAAAGGATCATAGCACCATAGAACAGGTTCATCGCATAGTTACTCTTATCAGAAAGGGCTTCGAGGACAAACACTATTGCTCATCACTCTTTATAGACATTTCTCAAGCCTTTGGCAAAGTCTGCCACGATTGACTTTTATATAAAATAGGGTCCTTGTTACCCCAAAATACCTACAACTTACTGCGAAATTATCTATAAGATCGTTCATTTGTAGTAAAATATAAAGATTATATCTCAGACCCAAGAAGAATCGCATCAGATATGCCCACAAATAATTTGATACACACGTCAACTTTTGCTGACGATACAGTGTTTATAAGCGTACATAAAAATCCAGTATTTGCTTCTAGTCGTCTCCAGACTCATATTAAAGAACTCAAAAAATTGCTTAACAAATGGAAAATAAAATTAAATCCAACAAAGTGTGCACATGTCACTTTCACCTTGAGAAAGGGCGACTGTCCCAAACTTAAGATTAATAACATCAAAATCCCTCAACAAAATCATATCAAATATCTTGGTATACACCTCGATCGTCGCCTTACCTGGTCGCAACATATCGAATCCAAATCCACATAGCTCAAACTTAAAGCACTACAGCTTCCGTGGCTTCTTTGCTCTCAATCTGCTCCCAACCTTAACTACAAGGTTTTACTCTACAAAGCTATCATTAAGCCAATATGGACCTACGGTATCCAACTATGGGGAACAGCTTCTGCTTCTAGAGAAACTACAAAGAAGACAAAATAAAATATTGCGACAAATTACTGGTGACCCATGGTATATTAGAAACAAGAATATTCATAAGGTCCTCAATATTCCATTTGTTCGCGACGAAATAAAAACCTCTCTGCTCGAAATATGCACAAAAACTGGCAACTCATCCGAATCCTCTTGCACAGGATCTACTGTATTATAATGGACATATTCGCCTCAAGAGGGTCGACACTTTTGGCTCTCGAACAGCTGCATGGAAGATGAACAATTTACGACACAAAAAATGGAGTTTCTATTGCAACGGCAATAGACCCAGAAATTATTAATTAATTTAAGATTTTAATTCTTATTGTTATTTTCTTAATATAGAAAGATCCAATAAATAAATTGAAAGTTACCAAAAAAAAAAAATTTATCAAAACGGACTTTTAATTTTATTACTGACCGTAGTACCCTTTACCCTTTTCGTGAACACATAATTTTATTCCATGATAGGTGCTGACATAGCAGTTTTAACTAACAGTACCTCTAGTGCAATATAGTGACTGCTTTAAACGGATTTTGTTTCCTTTTCCATCATCGGAGTGTTATTTTGAGAATTGTTTAGATTGTCCAATACTCGATGTCCTTAAAAATATATTAGACTACGTATTTGACAACAATTGTATTGAAAATATTAAGTATAAGTATTGTATATCTAACCCTCGTTGCAGCGTCGAGACACTTGTGAAAAACTCTTCGAAAATCTTTTCAGTCTGTTAACACATGATTTTAGAGATAAAAAGCAATCTGCTTTTTTGAAACAAATCAAAAAATACTTAAAAGAAGATGAAGTTGTGGTGAACACTTGTTATACAGAACGCAGCACCCGGTTTTCATTGGAATAATAATCAGGCAAGCATATTCCCGTAGTTATTTATTTGTGGCATAATAATGAAGAGCTCACTCATCGAAGTCTGGTCATAGTTTCTATATATATCTAAGGAAAAAAATTATTATCAAATGCGTCTAATTAAATAACTTTTCTGATGGCGATCCGCAGCAAACCTATATTTTCACAAGTAAGAATCTAAGATTGCTGCGGAATGGCATTATTTTGCAACATCAGATTGTAAGGGACCATGTGACGGTATTGGAGCCACATTGAAAATAATTGCCTGAAGAAAAGGTCTTCAGAGACAAATTGATAAACAAATAACTACAGCTCTGGAATTGTATAATTGGACATCCGTGCCGAGTAATTAACCAGATATTGAAGTTAAATTTTCTCCAGAACAGCATTATTATGACGCAAATAAATGTTGGATTTGCGATATGAAAGGTCTAAATCAATTCCGGGAACGCGAACACTTTATTCAATAATTCCTTTTTATGCTAAAATTATTCTATTTGGAGTTATATTGAAAAAGTTATGAGTATTTATTTGAACATGGTTTTCTTATAACACGGTTTTTTTAATATTCGATATCTCTGTAACCCAAGCTTTAATTGTGCTAAGTTAATATTTTTATTAATTTGTGCAAATGCACGAAAAATGTGTCCTCTTTAACAGTTCACTGTAGAAAAAGCATGTTACTTAGAATAAAGATTTTTGCTACTAGTGAGGTCTACTTATACCCGGAACGTGGGTTCAATCCCGTGGTCAATCAGGAATGAAAATTTTTAAATAAATTTTAATTAATTTTTTAATTTTAGTCAGGCTTAAGTTTATCAAATTTAATTTTCATTAAATTATTTTTATGAAGAAAGGAATTTTACAACATGAAAATTAAAAAATTTGGATTAAAAAACCATAAATAGTTCAACAAAATAACCACAATTCTAAATTTTAATTAATTTCACGCTGTAAAATATCTTTCTTCATAAAAATAATTTAATGAAAATTAAATTTGATGAACTCTTGCCTGATTAAAATATAAAAATTTGGATTAAAGATCGACATTGTAAAACTTTTAAACAACACCCTGCAGGAAATGTCACTAGTGAATCTGTACTGATTCACTATTGACACAGTCACCAGTACTAGTGACTTATTATACCCCAGACAATTATATTTACTATAGACATTTAACATGTGCGTGTCATTGAAAATCTACTACTGATGTTGGTACTACTGACTAGGTAGTTCCTTTGGGAACATATGTAAACATCGGAACCAGAGAATCACTAGTACATTTTAGTAAATGTAGTCTACACTTGTGGTACGAATGCGAAATCATAACAATCTTTTTTTATTAATTCTTCAACTATTATAGGAATTGTACTTCTCTGTTGTTATTGATAAAAAATTTTTCGTTTTAAAGCCAAATATAGTGGCAAATGTAGTGTAGTGTAGACACTTCGTTGACAATGTCACTAAAATAGTCGACAAAACTGGTGACTTGGCGACACTTGCACCCAGATTTCCTTCAGGGCATATTCACATTATGCGCCCCATACACTTTTCAATTCAATTGTCAACTGAGTCTTTCAACTGAATTGATACTTGGCCACACACTTCTTCAACTGAATTGAAAGATTTTAATTCAACTGTCAAATTTAGATTTTTTTACAATTTTACAAAAATTTATTTTCTCTCCAAGTATCCATGTTTGCCACCAATGTCACTTTTTTTTTTTTAAATTTTATTGAAATTAAAGACGATTTTAAAAATATTTCACTTTTTCTTTGCAAAAAAAAAAATTACAAACATAAATTTTGACAGCTGATCAAGAGACTTAAGCACACACAGTACAATCGAATTGAAGGACTTGGATTCAACTTGAAAAAATCAAAATCTTTTGATTTTTCTTCAACCAACTCGACAACCGTCAAACTAATCAACTGACAAAGCCATACACGCTTTGATTTGGACAACAACCGACTCAGTTGACAATTGAATTAAAATCGTGTATGGTCTGCTTTAGTGAGTACTTCTGGTAATCCAGCTTGTATTGCAATGAAGTTAATTATTATGTTTTTTTTAAGGTTAGTCCTTAAAACTTTGAAAAATCCATTTCAACGAACTATTTTTAATAAAACAAATTTTAAATACATTAAAAGGGTCCTGAAATATCTAGAAAACAACTTCATATTTTATCTAGTTTTCTAAATAATGTAAATAGTAATTTTTGGGACTACAAAATTTTAATTTAAAAGATTTCGTTAGTTGTGCTTAATTCCCAATTTTTATTCTCACTTTTTATTGTTGTTTTTTTTTTTTTGTTTAAGGTTTGATATTGTTACGAGTAATACCAAGGCGAATTCATCCCAGGTAATCTCGGTACTACAACAAGTACAACTCGTACGAAAACCACAAGCAATTTTTTTTTTTGTAAAATCATTGTACAATGCCAAAAACAGAAATAAATTAAAACAGAAACAAAGATAATAAAAGAGAATAAACAAAATTTTGACATCCAACAGTGATTTTAGCTAATATCAGCAGGGCTTTTAAGACCACCTGTAATAAATTCGCCTTGAGTAAAACTGTTGCTTATATTTCTTAAGCGCTTAACAGTTTTATTTGTTAAATATCTTAAGTTTTTTTAAAAATCTTTGGATGAAGTTTCCTGACGATCTGACCTAAGCAACCAGTGAAATACGCATTGGAATAGCGTTTCCCATCAACAATAAATTTCAATATTTTTATCAAGAATAAAATCACAATCGTTATTATGATAACGGGGCTCTTGCCAGCTGACTGTTAGCGCAAACAGAGGTGTGGATCTTTTCCAATTGACCATTCCCGCAAATACACAGCGCAGTTGTGCCAAATAGTATTAAGATTCCATTGTTTGTCTTAAATGGAAATATTAACTTTAAAATATTTGAATTTTGCAGATTTCACGAAATTTAAAAGTTTACAATGCTGTGCAAGGTAATGACCACAATCAGCACAAAAACTGTCTGGATTATTTGTACAACGTCTTTCGTCGTAGCCTTTATGTTGTTAATTATCAATTTGACATACAAATCAAATTATTTTGGATAGAGTTTAAAAAGGTAAATTAAAAGTTTTTTTTAAAAAAAGTGCAGAATGTCTCTTAGACAAGAGGCGGCAGAAAAAAACTAATCTTATATTCGTAATAAACATAAACAAAAAACATAAGGCTCTGTTATTTTGATTAAAAAAATTTACATAAAAAAAGTTTTAAAGAATGAAGTTCGTAAAACAAAAACAACAATTTCAATAATGCAAATAATAAATCTCACTAAATCTTTAAAACTAAAGCATCCTACATGCTTTTTGCTTTTATTTCAGAAAATTTAAAAAAAGCACCATTTTGTTGTGCTGCTTCATTTATAACCAAATATTAAATTTCAAAATCTTCCCATTTGTGGTATTTATGATCATATGAATTTATTTATTTTAATAAAACTTATTAAAATTCAAAACTTGTTTTTAATTCAAACAACAGTGAAAACATAGACGACCCTGCTTATTTGTGTTCTTTTGGGGTGTTTTTTTTTTTTGCTTATGCCAAACAAAAATGACAAATTATTCATGAAAATATCAATTTGCATTTATTTTGATGTCAATAAATTATATTAACCTCTCAAAAGTCTCCATAACTTACAAAACGGAAACCACAAATGAGTTTTTTTGTTTTACTTTTGTACCCAAATCATATGCAAGTTTTTCTACTTGGTATTTTTTTGGGCTCGAAAGAAAACTTTTTCAATAAATAAATATTAGAAAATTATATAAAAACCAATAACGCTAACATTAAAAGGTGTTTCTAATGTCAGTTGTTAAAAAAAGTTTTGTTTTTATAAGCAAGATGTTCTTGTTTCTCTTTTTTTTTAAATTTTCTTAACATTTTTGATGCAGAAAGTTCAAGCCTGGAGGTCGATTTTTGTATGTGATACGTACTTTTTTACGTTGACTGGGTTTGTTGTTGAAATTTATGTTAATATTCTTTTTGAATGGGGGAAAAATCTTAACATTAAACAGATGTTAAATGCCAGTATAAAAGAAATTTTTTGTTAAAATTACCCCCAGGGTAACAAACATCTGCGGTTTTTTTTTAAGGGGAAAAGTAAAATTTTTGTTTTTGAGAGTTTAGAGACAGAGTTAAAAGGTGCAAAGAGATTTAGGAAAATAGTTTAATTTTATTTGCTTTTTTAAACAGATAAATGTTATAAATATTTCAGTAAATAAATAATAGCAGACAAAAGTGTTCTTCGTCAAGATGCCCCAAATGTGATCGGCAAAAAATCATCTGCTAACCAAGTTATTGCCATCACAATCAATTATATGACTGATATAAATATAATACCTTTGAAGCAGCCCTTTATATGACCACTGCAAACTCAGTACGGTTACTCATGACCATTTTATAACCGTTATAACGTTTTACCTTAATTATAACCATGTTCTATGTGTTTACTGAAAATATTATAATAGAATTATTTTCAAGAAAAAAAAGATAATTATCCAAAAAAAAGGTGATTTTTGGGAATCCAAGATTTTAAAATTTTTTATTGGTTTTTTTGGTGATTTGGAATTTTTTATAAAAGTTTTCTTTTAAGAAAATGTCGTAAAGCTACCTTCAGTTTGTATTGGGATGGGATGCGAATTTCAATAATGGTCAATACCGGGCAACGACATCTCTGGCAGCCGATAAGGCGACGCCTGAAGTGAGTGGCGAAACCTGTCTCAGGATACAGGGAGTTTGACTGTGTAGTAGTATTTCGCTCTGTAAAAACAAACTCCTCAAAAAAAACAAAGGCTAAAAAAAATTATAGAAAATCGACTCCCCTTAAAGGTTGACGACCAACAGAACACAAACGTTGAAAGGAACATTATTTAAGGATCTGCACCCTCCTACGGCATAGTACCTAATTATCTGATTTGCGAATGACCTCACTAAATACAAGGCTGAGATCACAGCCATCTAGAAAATGCTATGTAAAGGACACCGCGTGAATACGATAATCCCGTTTTTGGGAATTTTCAAAAAAAAAATTTGGGATTGAAAAATTTTTGTAAAGATGTTTACAGTTTTGAAAGCTTCCTTTAATTGTAAAAGAAAATTTAGAAAGAAAAAACTTGAAATTTCTTTTGAAAACAAAATTTCTCAAAATTTGCACTTTCATAAATAAATGTTTCTGTTTCTGGGGTTAATTTAAAATTTTCTGAAAGGTCGTTTAAAAAAAATTTTAAAGGATAATACAGGACTAGAAACATAGACAATGTCGGAGTCTATTTCTTAAAAATTAAATTAATTAAGGAAAATGCGATAAAGTAAATAAAAAAAATTTTATGGGGAATTTTAAAATTTTTTTGGGAATTTATGAAATTACCTTTTAATATTAATTGATTGATAAATTTGTTTTTTTTTATCACACTGTTTGTTGTTGTTAATTTCCAATGTGGGTTGACAATAAATAAAAATGATATTGAGAAAAAACGCTTAAGTACTCATAATTATTATTACGTGTTACTTTTTTAAAGCGATTTTTTTAAATAATGAAATAAAAATAGCAAAAACTTAAAGTCTTTCATGTGGGCCGAAATTAGCCGTCATTGTATCTTTTTTTTAAATGTGTGTGTGAAATTAATTTCTGCAAATGCACCTTCATTGTGTGTTTTGTTCTGATTCGATTTTATACATTTCATGGCAAAACTGCAATTCTTCTCTTCTTCTTTTTCATTCGAATCAGTTTTTTGTTGGAATACCCATTTTCAATTGATGCAAAACTGAATGCGGCAACGCAATTGAAATGCAAAATAATGGTAATTATTTGTCAAATTACATTTTTTTTGTTGAAAAATTTTATTTTTTCAAATGAAATTTAAACAAATTTCGTTCGCACACATCAAACTTGCTTTAAATTTTTGTAAATTTAAAAAATTTTTAAATTTAAAATAGGGTTGCAAAACAAATTTTGTATAAAAATTTGCCTTAATAAACGTTTGCTAAATTTAATAATCGTTTATAAATACGGGGGTAAAAGTATTTTGATTTTCGTAAAACTGACATCAAACCCTACTTGTGAGTTGCTTATTACTAGGGATGAGAAATTAAAAATATGCACTCAATAAATAAAAAATATGCACTAAAAACTTAAACATTTCCATAAAAATCTTTTTTTATTTTTACTAAAAAAATATATCTAAAATTCAGTCTATTATTATTCAAATATCTTTAAAAAACTTAAATAACTAATTAAAATGTTTGTTTGTTTAAACAAAAAATTACTGTTTAAATAAAAGTAAAACTTTGTCTTGTAATTGAAGAATGCCAATGCATTTTGGAAACAATTATTTTCAGATCCCACTTTGATTCCAGTTCAGATCGCAAATATTTAAAATTAATTTTATTTTTTGAAATCCTCAATTTTTTTTTGCAAAACGTCTTGGATTTTTTTTAATATTTCGGGTCATTCTTTCCTCCACATCGGTAATTTTACTTTTTAAAAATATTAATTAATTTAATTTGAGTATTAAGTGATAATATTTCTTTTACTTTTTTAATTGCATCATCATCGGTAACAAGAAGCTCTTCAAACATTCTTAAATTACCTAAAGTTTTTTGAATAGAATTCTAAAGCTTCTATCCAGGCCCCTCTTTTTTCTACTGGCTGCGTTGCAAGAGGAACCAAAGGGATACATTTCATTAAAAATTGCAATATTATCGAATTGGCTTCTAATTGGCTTTGCAACGTGGTATAACCCATGTGCCATAGTAGTAAGTATCTTGTAAAAGTTTTGGATATAGTATTTAAAAGCCATTGGAAACCTTAACCATGTAAGGTGCTAAATCGGTTTAAAATAGAAGGATCTTTTGTCGAAATCTTGAAAATCAATTTAAACTCCAAAAGAATTTATTTATTAATATTAAGATTTTTTTTGAAGGTTTTTTTTTTGTATTTTTAAAAATTTGAGTAAGAACTTTTATTGTTATATGGAAATTTAAAAAAAAATCACTCAAAAATCTCAAAATATGCATTTTCACTAAAATATGCAAAAACAAATCGACGCCATTTTAATGGAAATTTAATGATTCGGAAAGATAATTGGTGGGCATCGTTCTTACACTAACGACAAAAAACATGCATTTGCATGGAAATCGCATCCCTACTTATTACTAAAGCTATGTTCACACCTATTAAATATTTGACGTCCTACACGTCAGAGCTGTAAATGAATCATTTATTTTTGAATTAATTGGTGAATTATTCATGCAGTGAATTAGCAAATTTTTAATTAATTTTTTTTACACAAAAAATTAATTGAATGAAATTGGAATCATCAAAGTTATTTTCGGGAATACAAAATTTATTATTAATACGATTTTCGTATGACGTGCTAAATTCCCAGTTTTTCATATTTGATAAATACACTGAAATTTATTGTTGAGGGAAAGCTAGCTTCTATGCGCATTTCACTGGTTGCTTAGGCCAGCTCATCAGGAAACCTTTTCCAAAGATTTTAGAATCAATTCAAACGAATTAGGCAGAATTGAATTTCAATTCGTATCCAATTCAAATTAATCTCAAAAATGAATTGCAATACAAATAGATCTGTAAAATAAATTGCAATTCATTTCCAAATCAAATGAATTTGTTAAAATGAATTGCAATTCATTTGAATTGAATTGATTTTGAATTCATTCAAATGAATTAGAAAAAAGAATTAGCAATTCATTTCTAATTTGAATGGAATTGATTGAAATTTGAATTGACTTTGTAAGTAAATCTACAGTAGGTAAGCATCATTGTCGTTTTGTTATTAAACTTATTTTTATTTTTTTGTAAAATACAGCAAGCTTGTTTTGTGTATGACCTAGTCCAAAGACACAAAATTCTTAGATTTGAAATTCCTATGATATACTGGAATTGCCAGTAGCGACAGAATCAGAATTGAACTATTAGGTATCGGCGAATATCCTATCAAAATATGAATATTTTGTTTATTGGCTAAAAGAAACTTAAATATTTATTTTTATCAAATAGTGTGAGCACACCTAAACAATTATTTTTTGTTTAAATAATCTCTTATTTGTATATTATGGAAAAATACTTTTTTTTAAATTTGTAATCGAATTTTAAAGATTCTAGCAACTTTGAATCTTAACATAAAATTTTTTGCTGTCAAAGCAGTGTTCGTTTACTCCATGGTATAATAAGTACCAGGTATGTTCATTAGGGAGAGTTGTCATTATCTTCCCATGAAATGTCAAATTAATTTATTTGATTGTTTAAATTTGTTTCCTTATTTTCTTTTGTTTGACGTTTATGTTTGGGTTTTAAAATTGAGAACAAAATTTCAAATGACTTTACCTTGTACTTATTCTACCATGGTTTACTCGAAATTCTTACAACTTTTACTACAATTTAAAAAATTTGTTTACTTTTTGTATTGAAAACTTCCAGCTGTAGTAAAACTAGAAAATTGTAGTTAGTAAACGAACAGGCATGTACTATCTTTGAGTATTCAAAGAGGAATATGCAATAAGAACAAATGAGTGATTTTGTTAGAATGAGAGTAGATAAATGATAACTGATAATGCAGATAAGTAACAGTAATATAAGTGATTTTATTCTCTTTTGTATGTTTACTTCGTTTAAATCAATTGAGTATTACTCAAGTTATGGTAAAATAAAAAAAAATAGCAGACATAAACAAAAGAGGTGAGTTAATGTTTGATTTTATAACTACTAACAATCTTATTATCTGTAATATGGGTAATACGCCGACGTTCAGAAATAAAGATAGGCAGGCAGTGATAGATCTGACATTGGTGAACCGTGACGAACAACTTGTTGTTGATTGGAGGGTGGCAACGGACTGTACATTTTCAGACCATAGCCGTATTACCTTCACAGTGAATTTTGACCCACCTGGGGTTGCTCCATTTAGGAACCCTAGGGGGACAAAATGGGACTCCTTTAAGGAAAGAGTCCGTATTGGATTGGCGCAAAGGGCCTTGAGCGACTTGCTGCCGAATGATCTGGAGGGGGTTGTGAACAAGTTCACTCATCTTCTAAGGGAAAGCTATGAGCAGTCCTGCCCGGTTACATTCCCGGGTAGGCGTAAACAGCCCAAATGGTGGACCAGGGAACTTCACGTTCAAAGTTCTACGGTTAGGAGACTGTTTAATAGGGCCAAGCTTACCAGAGCACCAGAGGATTGGAACAATCACAGGGTGCAGTTCAACAAGTATAAGGCGGATCTGAAAAGAGCAAAGCGACTATCATGGAGGCAATTTTGCGCATCCATTGATAATGTCAACGAGTTGTCAAGATTCCGACGGATCTTATCCAAGGACCCTAAAGCCCTTGGTTACATCCAAAGGAATGACGGCTCATGGACTGAGTCAAGCTCTGAGACCCTGACCTTACTTATGGAGACGCACTTTCCCGGGTGCAGGGAAACCGGAGGTATGGAAGATGGTCAATGGGACGTGACGTCCATGACATCGGATTTTACTTCCGCCTGCGTCGAGGAAATGGTCACAGGAGAGAAGCTGGCGTGGGCGGTCAATACTTTTGACCCATATAAATCACCGGGTCCGGACGGTATTTTTCCGGCCATGCTCTGCAACATTCCGGACGGTGCATCACTTCTACTGATGGATGTATTCAGGAAGTGCCTCAGTAGGAGGTATCTGCCTAGGGGGTGGAGAGAGGTCAGGGTTATTTTTATACCCAAGGCTGGTAAAGCGGGCCACTCGAAACCGGGGGATTTTAGACCTATTAGTCTGTCTTCATTTTTGTTGAAGACTCTTGAAAGGCTAATAGATTTATATCTCAGGAGCAATATTGAGACCCGCCTTATTAGCAACGCTCAACATGCTTACCTGAAGGGTAAATCGGTTGAGAGCGCGTTACATGAGGTGGTTGGTTGTATTGAGCACGGTCTGAGGCATAAGGAATATACTCTCGCCGCGTTTCTGGACATAGAAGGAGCCTTTAATAACATTAGGATCGAGGCGATTAGAGATTCGTTGTTAGAGTTGGGAGTGGAGGACTTTCTGGTGGAGTGGATAGTCTGCATGCTTGGCAGTAGGATTATAAACTCGAGCCTGGGGGATCATGTGATAAGGAGGAGGGTTACCAGGGGGACACCACAAGGGGGGGTTCTATCACCTCTACTGTGGTTGCTTGCGGTCAACGGGATTCTTAGGTCATTTGATTCCATGGGCAGGAAAGTTGTTGCCTATGCGGACGACATAGTTCTGCTGGTCAGGGGAAAATTTTTGTCCACGATCGGGGAAATTATGCAGGTGATGCTAGGTGAACTCTCGGCTTGGGCAAAGGATAGGGGACTGGGTGTTAACCCTGTGAAGACTGAGCTGGTGCTATTTACCAGAAGGTATAGGATAGAGGAATTTAGGAGGCCAGTGCTAGATGGCGTCGAGTTACCTCTATCGAACGGAGCAAAGTATTTGGGTAACTTTCTGGACTGCAAACTGTCTTGGAAGAGAAATACTCAGGAAAGGATGAAAAGGGGACTCAATGCATACTACACATGCAGGAACTCCATTGGTAAGAACTGGGGTCTAAGGCCGGATATGGTAAACTGGATTTACACATCGGTTGTTAGGCCTATACTTACCTATGGATGCACTGTTTGGTGGGGTGCGTTGGGAGTGGATAGCTATAGGAAGATGCTCAGCAAGGTTCAAAGAAGTGCATCTCTTGGCATCACAGGGGCAAGGAGAAGCACTCCGCAGGCAGCGCTGGACATCCTACTATATCTGTCACCTATTGAACAGTACGTAAGGAGTGTGGCCGCTAGGAACTTAATTAGACTTTACGAGTCTTCGTTAGTTAGACCTAGGCGGGATGATCACACGAGAATCTTGTACGAGATGGGTCTGCTTGATCAGGGTATTTCTCTCGGGAGAATTTCGGATCATATGACTATGACCCTGGACTTCGGTGCAACACCACCAGTAGAGTTCCCGGACAGGGAAGTTTGGAGTGGATCCAATGGACTGTTTGAGGGGTGGGCAGTATTTACGGATGGATCCAAGATGGAAACCGGCACTGGTGCCGGTGTATATATAGCGGACACCGAGGTGAAGAGGTCATTCAGACTCCCCGATGAGTGCAGTGTCTTCCAGGCTGAGATCCTAGCGATCTGGAGGGCGACGGAGGTGATACTGGAACACATCGTGGGTGGATCTGAGGTGACAATTTACGTCGATAGTCAGGCGGCGCTTAGGGCATTGACGAATTATACGGTGCGATCGTGCCTGGTCGCTCGGTGTAGGAATGCTCTTGGTGGACTCATGGAGGCATTCAATGTGAGGCTGTGTTGGGTACCTGGACACTGCATGGTTGAGGGAAATGAGGTGGCGGACGAACTCGCGAGAGGGGGTTCGAGTATGGACTTAGTGGTAAGGGACAGGGGGGTAAAGCCTCCCCTATGTTACTACTATGGTGTGATACGGTAGAAATTCCGTGATGACGTTAACCGATCCTGGGGGGACAGAGTGGATTGCAGGGTGTCTAGGGCATTATGGCCCGGATTGGACGCGGGGGCAACCAGGGTTCTATTGGGATTGGATAGGAGTAGTCTTAGAACGCTTATAGGGTTCTTGACGGGTCATTGTCCGGTCAGGGCTTTTGTAGGCAGATTGGACAATGCCATACCGGACTTCTGCAGATTGTGCGAGGATTCGGAGGAGCTGGAGACGATCGAGCATGTACTTTGCCATTGTCCCAGGGTGCAGGGCCTCAGACAGAAGTGGCTAGGAAATAGGTTTCACGACGAACTGGGGTGCATCGCTGGATGTAGTCCAGCTGATCTACTGGGGTTTGTCAGGGAAATAGTGCGGTTGTTTCTGTTGAGGGGACAGTAGAGAGGGAATTTTGTTCTTCACATCACCTACTAACTTTCCTATATTCTATACTCTATCTACCTCATACTTCTTTTCTTAACCTTTCTCTTTTTCTATCTTCTTTATCTATTCTTCTTCATGTTGAAGGGATTCACAATGGACCGTACTGGTCTCCGAGTGGAAGTGTGCCCTTGGGCACATAACCCTTCTGAACCTAACCTAACCTATGGTAAAATAACTGACATCGTCTTTTGATAAAGCCTGGTACTGTGTTCAACATTTCACGTGAAATGCTGTCAAAACGCATATGAAAAAAACTTGTGCGGAATATCTATGAAATAATGTTGATAGAGTTGTACTCTGTTCATTTTGTGAAAAAGTTAGGAAATGTTTCTGGCAATATTTTTTTACAACTGCGAAATAATGTAAGCTGCACTTATTTCACGTGGAATTTTAAGCAAAAGCGAAAAAGTATCAACTTATTATTAAATAAGAAATAAAAAATTAAAATAACACAACCGGTAACAGTTTTTTATCCATATTTATCAGGGGTTTTTAAAAAGATTTCTGTAATAAAAGAATCTTATGACAAATATTAAACAAATATTTTCCTCTTAAACAGTATTTTAAACCAAAAATTATAAGAATTAGGTTTAAAGTTTATTAAAAACAAGTTCCAAATTCTTGCGTTCTGCGTGTGCGATTTCCAGCACACCACTGTATATTATTTTTTAATAAAAAAATAATTTTTAGTTAAATACATGTGCAGTTTGTTTACATACGCAAAACAATGTCGCATACTTTGCAGGAATAAAAACGTCAAATTGTACAAACTCGCATGAAAGGTAACATTGATACATGTCAACATTTTCGTGTGAAATAAGTAATGTTGCTCAACATTTTTAACAAATTTGAACAGAGTACTAGGCTTAAGGAAAAAAAAACGGTTAAAAATTGTTTTAAAAAAACTAAGAAGAATAAAACATTGTCTCTTGCATTTTTTGTTTTAGAGATCTGAACACTTCAGAACAGCATTAAATCTGAACAAAAAAGTGTAATTTTTGTTGCATAGTGGAGTGGCTTGCTTATGTCCTCAAAACATGGCTTTGATTAAAGATTATTGTTTGTGATTTTAAGTTAGTATTTTGCTTAAAGTTACTTGTGAGTAATCAAAAAAATCAAACTTGTTTTGTTAAACGGATAAAAATGTGTTCAGCAAGAGATTTCTCAAATGACGATGAATCAATGTATTCAACATATTCCGTTGCTCTTGCAGTTCTGACGGACAGCAGCACTTTATTGGAATCAACATCGTCAGAATCCACTATATGCTCGCCTAGGAGTTTGCTTTTCAAACATTAATTTTTTAATTGAAACAAAGGTTTGAAATTTGCTTGTAAAATTAAATAATTAATTTTGACATTATTTCTCCAGATCAAGGAGACCAAGGCCCATTGAAAAGGTCTGCGCAAGAAGCCTGATGATCATTGTTTATGTTCTTTTTAGTTGTCAAAAGTTGTTTACATGTGCATGTATACGTTTATGGTATGCGACACATACACGTTTTTTCCTTTTGCTTTGTATATGTGGTAGTAAATTTTTGACAACTAAAAAGAATCGTTTTTTGTTTTTGTACAAGTAAGCAGACCTGATAGATGGGCCTTGAAGGACTATAAGAAAACATAGTAAAGGAAAAGTATTATCAGGCACATTGCATGTGACATCAAATTTTATTCGCCATCTACTCACGTAAAATAAAAAAATATTTGATGAGTACGAGTTGATAATGAAAGTTGAAATAAAGCTCCAAACACGCAATCAGTATTTGACTTACTTGTCCTTAAGTTTATTGTTAAAAATATGCTACCATTGCCACTTGTGGAATCAATTTCATTTATAGAATTGATACATTATGCAAATCCGAAGTTTAAAGTTATGTGTAGGCCAACCGCAATGAAGCTAATGAACTCAACTTTTGACACCTTTAAGGCTAAAACCAAGGACATAATAAAAAATTCATGTTTTTTTTTGTACCACAGCAGATATTTGGTCGACAAAGCACCGAAGCTTTTTTTGCTTATTCTTTTTTCTAATTCATTTGAATGAATTCAAAATCAATTCAATTCAAATGAATCTGTAAAATGAATTGCAACTCACTTTAACAAATTTATTTTCGCGTTTTTTGGAATTGTAAAATGAATTGCACGCCGCTCATCTCTACGAGTGTCCGAGGTTGGTATCTTTTGGGGAATCGCCGCTCCTATACATATTAAAAAATTCATCTATAGTTGACCGAATCGTTTTTTATTGTTTTTGTTTTGTAGTATATCTGCCTCCGTGCAACAGAAATTCTCATGTAGAATTTTTTAAAAATATAAATTTTTAAAACTAAATTAAATAAGTTGTTATTTCTTAATTTTCATATTACATAAAAAAAACTTTTGAATCTTACATTTGTTTATTTGTGAGTATAAACGTAATTTTCCATTACATCGAAGTCTGTTTTCCTGGCCTTGTACGCTAATATGTATTCTACGTGACTTAATGTATCTTTGGCAGCATAATTCATGTTTTTCAGGCACTCTGTACTTGCAAATATTTTGAGCAAACAACTAATGTGTTGCCTTATCATGTCGTTATGATGATGATGATGATAATGATGATGCCACAGCTCCTAAGTCAAATCACGTTTCCTACTTCGTGTTTTCTGCAATATTTTTTCCCAACAACTGCCTCTGTTATCTGAACATCCTTCCTTCGAATAAGAACACAACATACACCTGACATCAAATTCTTGAAAAAAAAACGGGAAGAAAAAGACAAGCACACATGGTACTGGCACGTAAATTTGTGTTAACATGCCCGCGGGATTAACATCACATATAAAAGTACACTGGAATAAGTGTAAGGAATACTTATATTCGGTACAAAACTGATTGTGCTCCCAAGAAGCAACAGCAAATATTAAAATAAGAAAATTTGCTGAAAATAAAACTGGCATGAATAGTTGAAGGAACGAAACATCACAGCCTTCACTCATTTCATATGCGATAGAGAGAAAAAGCGAACCGAGAGGAAAATAAGTTCAAAGTAGGTAGTTTTTCCTTTTTTTCTGCACTTCCTTTTTGCTAATTTTTTTTTTTTTTTGAAACAAACATGTCAACATGTAATTATGCATCCAAGCAGATACTTGTCTTTTTATCTCATTTCTCTATTTGCATGTATTCGAAGGTGTGTATGTGTATTTGCGTGTGTGTGCTCTCTGTTTTTCTAACAACAAATTTTTGTATGTATTTCTTAAGAACTCTTCTATATTTTGCAGCCAGAGTTGTAAAGGTGAACAATTTTCCCAGTTAAAATTTTTTTTAAGAATTCACTAATTGAAATAATTTTTCGCTTTTCCCTAATTATCCTCTTCATCGCAGGTGAAAGGGTTTTATACGAGTATTAATTTGTCATTCCATTGTTAAATTATATTGATCGTAAACTCAATAGGGTATAGTTGCATATTCTGGGTCCTTATGAGAGAAGTTTATTTAACAATGATGGGGACTAGGTTGTTATATAGTTTTGTTACATAAAAGTTTGCTATTAAATTCAGCCTGATCGTTCCACAAATAGCTGAGGCATTAGCAAAAAACCATGACTGCCTTTAATTTTACCCATAAATCCCTTATTGTTTTTTGTATATCTGGAGAACGTCAAACGCCAAAATATGCAGATTTAGTAGACGCATAAGAATTATCTTATTTACAAAAAAATCGACGGGAATTAAAAAAGTGGGCGTGGCACATTCTATACAACGACATTGTAAATTTCTGAATATCTCGAGAATAGCAAGAGCTAAAGTTTTCAAATTAATAAAAATTATCCTGGTTATCAATGTACAACATTCGATGAAATATGTTCGGGATGAAAGAAGTGGGTGTGGCACAAAATAGATTTATTTGTATCCAAAGGACGGTATGACGAAAATAGTCCAAATTTGGTCGATTTTTCATGAATTTTCTGTTTTCTTTAAAAACAATTTTGTTTGGATTTAAAAAATTCAAGTTGTTTTTCAAGATACTTTAAAAGCCAATGCGTCTTATTTTAACGCTTAATACTTTATAGGCAAGAAAGACCAGTGAAAATATGTTTTTTTTTTCATTCGATATTTTAATTGTAAGTAAATTTTGAATAAAAAAATACAGATGCATACAAACAACGTTATTTACAAAAACATGTCTTCAAATATAAGACTCGCGCATTTTGTTAACGACAAAGATAATTTTAAGAAAATAATTAATGAGTTTATAAATAAGACTTTTAACACAGACAACTAAAAATCTTTTGCGATTTCAATTTCACTTAATTTCGATTTCTAAGACATGCCCACTCATGTTTCGGTTTGCTGCTTTTAAACCGTTTTTACTTTTGGTGATTTGTTTTTACTTTTAATGTTTTGTTATAAGTTTTTCTTATATAATTTAACAATTTTTGACTTTCTTGAGCAAATTGTGCTACTTCCACCGTAATAGGTGGGGCATTATGTGGACCCGGATAACATGTTGGTCATTAAAGCGGTCGGCCAAAGAGCATACAGCGATGAAAAAAGTGACGAAAGAAAAATGCCCAGGCAGCTTTCGAAGAAAGAGAAATAAAGCGTTTGTTGATAGTGAAGTAAATGAAGCAATGAGTAAAAACGGACCAATTCCACCTACACAAATTGCGTGATCAAAACAAATATATAAAAAGCCTTCGGAGAAAAGGACGGAAAAAAACACAATATTTTCTGTATCGTAACACCTCTTTGGGGGTCGGCCTCCATACAAAAACCAAAAAATGTTATGCCAGTCACCCCTTAGAAAGAAAGATATCATCAGCTTTATATGCAAACCTGCACCTAGAGAAAAAACATGTTTAAATATGGTCACCTCCAACAAAACTATTTTTAAAGAAAATGTTAAACATATTATGTTTAATTTAACCATATTGTTGTTATCGACAACCATATTATGGTTAAAGAAAATCTCCATTAAGATGGTACAACCATATTATGGTTACCTCTAAACATGTTATGGTTGAATATGACAAAAATTGGTTTTTAAATATACAATAATAGTATTTTGCTCTTTTTTAAGATAAACATGTTGTGGTTGAAAACCAACCATGCTTTTATAAGTTTTAAAAATATTTTAGTTATTAATAACCATAACATGTTCTGAGGCAACCATAATATGGTTGTGACATCTTGATGGAAACCTACTTTAACCATAAAACAATATGGTTAAATTTAACATAATATGTTTAAAATTTTCTTTAAAAATAGTTTGGTTGGAGTTGACCCTATTTAAACATTTTTTATCTCTGCGTGTGCTAACTCTGTACATTTTACAGGAGAGATAAACAAAAATCTTTTTATATTTCATATTTGCAGCTTGGGGGAAAACCAATAAAATAGTTGGTTTAACACACTTCAAGACTGAAATTAAAGAACAACTACATGCTGGTCGAAGATGCGTAGCTTTTTCTACCACACGGCTTCAAAATCTCAATTTAATTAAAAACTGGAGTTAGCAGGTTTGCAAATTAAGCCGACGATATGAGATCGGACTTTAAATGGCAGCGCTTTACATAAAAAACAAAAAGCGCTGTATTTTAGGCGTGGCGAAATTATTTTATCCTGTTTTAGAAACGCCATTCTAGGCGGTGACTGGCATACATTTGTTTTGACCCACATTCATGTTCATACATTAGAAACAATCGGGTTTTGAGCACGATGGTTCACTCAGTTGCGCCAGATAAACTCTTGTTTTTTCCCTTTCTAAAAAAGGCGTTGGCCGACATCTACGTTACATTTATGCGGTTACCTGAAACTGCTGAACAATTTTTTAATTTTTTTAGTTTTATCTGTTTTTTTTTTTTTCTATTTTGTCAATCTCATTTTTAATTCTTTTTATAACAATTTTCTTTAGTGGGTAATTATTAACATACATACATATTAATTTTTTTATATATTTTTATTTTCAGCGACGTTCTGGAAAATGAATTCGATTTAAATTGAAATCGAACCAATTTTGAAAACGTACTGTACTGCAATTGCAAATTTAAGTACCATTAATTTTTACAAAAACTTCTCTTAAAATCAGTTAAGACTACAATTATTAAAATAATGACATACAAATCTGGGAGGGTGCTTTAATACCATGGGAGATAAGGCCATGATGGCTTTATCTCTCATTCAAAAGGGAGATAAAGTCTTTTATTTTTTTTTCATTTGAATGGGAGATAAAGCCATCATGGCCTTAGCTCACATTAGTAATATTAGAAAATCTCATCTCATTTCAGTTTTGAAGAACTTATGCATTTTACATTGATTGAGAATAAAAAATGAGAATAAAAAATGTCTTTTCCCGGAAACAGGAAATTTAAGTATTGGAATCTGGCTTCGCAAAAATATGACTTTATCTCTCATTTGCGAAAAAAATATGGCTATATCTCTCATTTCGCAAAATTTTAAATATGACCTTACCTCTCAATGATTAGGCAATAAGGCCATTATGGCTTTATCTCCCATTCAATTGAGCAATAAAGCTTATCTCCCATGGTTTTAAAGCACCCCCCCAAAAATCTGCATCGACTTTAAGAAAATAATAAAAATTAAGTCAGCAATAGATTTTGCTTACATTTTAGCTAATAATTTGGTTTTTAATACCAAGATTCTTAAAGTTGTCTATCGGTCATCCATCACTTGCATATTTTAATATTTTTTTTTTATCGGTTGAAATCTATTTCAATGTCTTAATCAATATCGCAAATAAAAACAATTTCGTATTATTATGAAATAAAAGATTTAGTTTCAAACTTATTTTATTTAAATAAGATAGAATACATTTGAAATTCTGTAATGCTCCAAAGAATATCCTAAGATGTAGTACATGGCTGAACATTTCGTGTTCTAAAAATTTTTGTTAACAACATTATTATCTAAAAAAGCAAATGTACGTACTGAACATGCAACTAACATACAAAAACACAGGTATAATGGAAATCAAATCATATGTAAAGTTTAAACTTAAATAAACCCCCTAAAACAACTGTCTTTAACGAAAAAATATCAATGATTGCTAAAGCAGCGCCATCAAAATGTATAAAAACATATTTGCAGCAAAATCAATTTGCCATTTTGGAAATGTTTGTCGGAGAAATGAAAAATTTAAAGCTTATTTTTAACATATCAATACCATTTCGGCTTAGGCTTAAGTTTCGTTTATAGAACAAAAAATTTCATCCATAAAATAATAAAATGTCTAGTCTTTTTTTTTTTGATCAATGGTTTCAGCAGTTTCTTTTTTAATTTAAATTTTGACTCGAGGCTTTTTGAGTCAATTTAATATTAAAAATCCTTACACTTCTTTATTTCCTGCTATTTTTCTTTGTATTTGTGTTCATGTTTCTTATAATCCTAGAAATATTTGTTGTACGTTTCTGTGTGAGTCGTATGTATGTAATTTTGGATTTTATGTCAACATTGAATGCATTCAACAAATATTAGTTCTCTTGTAAGTCTATTTCCTTTTGTTTGTTTGTTTATTTTCAGTTTTTTGTATTCTTTACTCGGGGTTTTATTTGCCAAATACATGCATGTTGGTGCATTAGCAAAATATATGTTTTGAAATAAAAATTTTTTGTAAACAAATTCTTAGTAAGTAGTTGCTGTTTATACAGTACTTTTTAATAAGTACGTGAACAGCAGTTTGTTTTAGTTTGCTATTGACTCACGTATTTGTAATTTTAAATTCATTATTTTCTTTTTTAACGCAAATATTTGTGAAGTCAAAAATAAATAAAATGAAAGGAAATTGTATGGGACATGATTTATGATGTGGATGAATGAATTTAAAATTCTTCTAGCAGTTCCCGATTTTCATTACTGCTTCTTATTAACAGAGAATTTAATAGATATTTGCTAAAATTTTTTTCATTATGTCCTTTCAAAATAAGTTATTTTTTACCCTAAACGACGCACTGTGGGGTGAAACATATGCAAAATCAGGATTAATTCAGGAAAGCCTGCATTTCATGATACAATATTTTTTTTGGATTCGGTTACTTTTTTACTATTGATTACTAAAAAAAAACTTTTGTTGTAAAATTTTAGTGGAATTTAAATTTTGTTTTATTTTAAAAAATAAAAAACTAAAAAAAAACTGCAATTTTTTTTGAACAATATATTTTTTTTGAAACAAGGCACATTCATGGCTAAAAAATGAAATTAAAAATCATCAAAGTATTTTTTTGGGCATACAAAATTTTATATTTACAAGATTTTGTTTGTCGTGCTTAATTTCAAATTTTTATTTTTGATAAAAACACTGAAAAAACAATTCCTATGCGCATTTCACTGGTTGGTTAGGCCAGATCGTCAGGAAACTTCATCCAACAATTTTAGAAAAACAAAAGATATTTAACAAATAAAACTGTAAACCGAATAAGAATTTAAATTAACAGTTTTATTGTAACAATATCAAAGTTTAAACAACAACAACAAACAGTGAGTTTATCTTTTCTTACATTCCCTGCTACAATTGGTTGGAATTCTTCCAACATTAATTATAGTTCAACTTCATAATTATCTTCACTTTCATCATAATCATCATTTCATGTAATCATTATCAACATCGGAAATATTTAGCAAAATAATCAAATCAAGTGCTGTTTGTGGCAAATTTAAATTATGTTGTTTTTTATCATTAAGTTTGTTTTTGCTTAAAATTTTTAGTTATACGAAACCGATTATAAATGTCTTCATTCTATTTTATGCGACTGCATTTACGAGCATTTTGTTTTTTAAAATTTTTAAAATCAATAATTAGAATGGTGGTATTTTGTTGAACTATTTATGGGTTTTAATCCAAATTTTTAATATTTTAATTCGGCTGAAAAAGGTCAACAAGAAAAAGAAAGACAAAATAAAAATAAAAAAAAAATGTACTTTGGACTTCAAGAAGAATTCTTGACATAAGTACGGAAAAAAGAGAAGTAAGGAAAAACATGTAAAAATCAATTAAAATGGATAATCATTCAAAAAAAGGAAATTTCGATCTACTAAAGGTTAAAATACAATTTGGTTTAAGGATTGATGTTTGACTATTGACGTCAGCAGTCGTCGATGGCTGCGAGTGTAAGACGGAAATTCTATCTGAGGAGATCGAGTGGTTGCGATCGAAACATGTCATGGTAACCTGCCGGCCTGGGTTCGAGCCCCGGCCACGGTCAGAATGAAAGATTACTAATAACAATTTTTATTAATTTTCATGTTGTAAAATTCCTTTCTTCATAAAAATAATTAAATGAAAATTAAATTTGATGAACTTGAGCCGAATTAAAATATTAAAAATTTTTAAAATCTTTATAATCTTTGTGAATTTTCAGAAAGTTGGCCTATTAGCAATATACCATGGGAAACTATTTCGGGTACATGAAATGAGAAAATATTTGCGGTTTTATGGGTAAAGTCGAGAAATTTTTTAAGTAAGGGTCGTGACCACAGGAAACAATAATAAGTATATACGCAAACTTTCTATCAATTCTAAATCAATTTTTGTAAGTTTAGCAAAAACTTCTGAATTTCAGAAAAAAAACAAACACTAAAATAATCATTTAAAAGAAACAAAACAGAAAAAACAAGTTAATGTGATTCACAAAATCTTAAATACTTTCAATTAGGGCAAAAATGGGCAAGGTTTTTTTTGTGGGAATAGTAAAAAGTTTTGCTCAAGTATTCTCACAAAGATTTTGAAAATCAACATTTCTTAAAAAAAAACTAATTTTTTGAGCAATTTAAAAAAAATATTTCCGCATATTTTTCTTTACAAAAATGTATTAATAAATTAGTCAAATTCCTGAAGTTGAGGGTCCATTTAAAAAAATAGTGTTTTCTACGAAACACACACAAATCGCAATTAAAATATCTTGATTTTCACTTTTTAACAAATATTTCCAAATTATAAAATATTATTCAACTTTGACAGCGTATAAGAAAAAAAGTAAGCAACATAGATCCATAATTTTTACAGTTATTCGTGTTGAATTTTATCTACTTTTATGTGGTACCAATACTTGTACGTAAAACTTACTTAATTTTTAGTTAATCCGCGTCTTTGGTATTGTAAATCCTTTGTGAGATGTTTTGTTGGGAGGAAATTTCGATAAATATAATCTCCCAAAATTGCGGCTTATATCTTGTGATCAAGATAAAAGTCGAAAGTTAAAAAAAATTGGATGAATAAGTTAAAGTTTGGAGGATATATGAAGCGTGGGCCAATAGAAATGTTTGTATCACATCATCTTTAAAATCGTGTTTTGCCCTTTCTCCTCATACAGTGTTTTTAGACGTATTTTTTGGAAAATCACCATGGAAAGAATAAATCAAGACCAACATTTACAAATCGTGGAGTTCTATTTCCAACATTCGATCCGTGTTCGCTAAATTTTGCGGATAATCGGTGCGGATAATGGTCTATCTGAGCAGCTAATACTTTGGACCGCTTCATGACCACATTTATTTTTTTGGATAATATTCATCGAATCGAAACAGAAAAGCTACTACCGGCGATCCTACGCCGCACATTGGTTGAAGTTCATATAACGTGCGGCTAAAAATAGAAGAAGTTGTCGAAGGGCAATGAAACTTGACACATAGTCATTTTTTGTTGGAATCAAGAAAAAATGGAAAATTCAAAATGATCCGCCCACTTTTACGCCCACCTCCCATACAACTTGTGTTGAAAAAGTGGCATAACTCCCTTGATTTTGAATGTATCAACTCAATTTTCACTAAAACTAAATATTATAAGTGTAGAATGAGCTCCTGAAAATATATATTTTATCCGCCCACTTTTACGCCCACATCCCATACAACTTGTATTGAAAAAGTGGCATAACTCCCTTGATTTTGATTCTATCAACTCAATTTTCACTAAAAATAAATATTATAATTGTAGAATGGGATTCTAAAAATATATACCTGATCCGCCCACTTTTACGCCCACCTCCCACAGAAAAAACTAATAGAAAAAACATGAATATGAATTTTAAGCATAGTCTTTTAATAATTTTTTGACATCATTATCGCACTCCAATTTTTTGATTTGCAGCTTTGAGCGAAATGTGTTTATAAATGGGTCTGAAGACAATAAAAGATTATGCATTACGTCTTCATTAGTAGCTAAATATCCAGTTCTTCGAGAGTGATGTAATCTATAGGTTCTATAGTCTTTATTCCTTGCTTCCTGAGCTTCTTCGGACAGCATACCTGATACAAATAATTAATTGAAATGTAAAAAATCAAAATCAAATCATTGAAATCAAATCATTTAGATCGAGAAATCTGGTTTTCATGCGAAATGCTTTTTGCCATCTATCTTTGAACTTTGTAAAAAAGTCTTTTTTAAAAAATCTAGTAAAGCCTTCAACATCCTCAGCAGTAATTTCATCATTGTAATTTGCAATGACTTCGCCATTAATATCAATATCCATTTTGGTATCAATCAATATTTCGCAAATATTTAAATAAGAAATTGTTAAATTTTCCATAATTAATAAAATAAAATGTTGATATCACTTAATAATACACCACTTATCACTGCACTTGCCAATTTAATGTAAATTAGTAAACAACAATTCAAATTCAATTGAAGCTTATGCTTTTTTCAAGAATGAAATGTATAATTAACACTATTGACTAGTATGTAAATTACATTTTGTAATAATTTTAAACAGTTCAGAATTATGGCAACAACAACAAGCATGAACGAAAATTCATGTTTTGTTACTTTATCACTTTATCACTTTATAGTTTTTACTGTTTTTTTTGGAAAAGTGCAAATATGTGCAGCTGAATTTTTTTTACTTTTAGCTGAGACTTCAAGCTGTAATTTGACATCATTCGTTAAACAGCGCTCCACAGCGCTAAAAAGATACAGCCTATTGAAGTTGATGCACATTGAAATTTTGATGTTGCTTATATTTTGTTCTACGAAATTTTTTATATGGCACTTTTTCCAACTTTTTTTAATGCAAATCTCATGTTTGACAATTGTCTTTTACGAAAATATACAACAAAGTCAAATGATAAGTTTACTGTGATTGTACCAAAAGATTGAATATACAGTAAATTTGCATGTCATTTTAAACAAGCGAACATATTAAACTTCGAGCGTGTCTATCCAAACAAATAATAAATATGTCAGCTTAATATTACGGAATCAGAAATCAGATAACTACCAACAAAATACCAAAAAATTATCCAAATCGGCGAACATGAAAAAAATGAATTTTGGCCACTCTTCAACCAATGAGCGCCGTTCTTAGCAATTCGTTCTTTGCCCGTCTACTGCTTGAAACACTTTGCGAAAATATCTTTGCCAACATGTATACCCAAACCAACTGGTAAAGTAATGAAAGCCAGAGACCAAAAATTACGTCGTGTATTCGGTGAGTGGGTTGGGAATCAACTGGAAGTCGAACCAGATTTTTATCGTCAAATCAGCTTCAGCGATTGGGCTCATTCCTGTTTTAACGCGTATGTAAACAAGCACAATTATCGGAAAGAACAAAGTCCTTATGAGACTCTTGAAACTCAATTACATCCTGAGAAATCTCTGTTAAGTGCAGTCTATGTGCCGGAGGTGTCATCGGCCCGTTTGACTTTAAATCCGAAACCGGAACCAACATTAATGTAAATGGCGAATGCTACAGGCAAATGATTCGTGATTTGCTTATTAACTAGTATTCCATTAGATATTATTTGGGGGAAAAATGGTTCCAAAAAGACTACGCAACATGTCATACAGCCCGTGCAACTATCACCTAGTTAAGCCATACGTTTGGTGACCAAACTAGCTCAAGAAATAGACCTGTGAATTTTCCCCTAGTGCTGTAAATTCTACTACTTTTCATTTTTGAATAGTACTTAATACATTTTATTTGGGTACTCAATACGCCTTTATATTTTTGAAGGGTTTTTGAGTTTTCAAGCACCGTTTCAAAGCCAGAGAAGGCTTTTTATTAATTTTATTATCTTTTGTGAGACAGTATAATTGTTTTTTCTTAGCTTATTAAAATATTGGTCCTAGACCTAGAAGTATACCGATCAACTCAGAATCACTTTCTGAGTCGAACTAACGTTGTCAGTCCGTCCTGCTGGCTGGCTGGCTGTCCATGTAATCTTGTGCGCAAAGTACAGGTCGCAATTTTGGAGATAATTTGATCAAATTTGGGACATAGGTTTTTATTGGTACAAGGACCAAGCCTATTGAAAATGGGCCAAATCGTAGGACCACGAGGGAAGATAGGGGGAAATTTCTTCCTCTCAGAAACTATCAAACCGATTTTAATGAAATTTAAAACATATGTAGATAGATCTATATCTATATGGACACATAAGCTATACAGTTTTTCAAAAATAGGACCACAAGGGGAGGTAGGGGGCAATTTCTGCCTCTCACAAACTTTCAAACAGATTTTAATGAAGTTTATAAACATAGATAAATCCATATTTATATGAACATATAAGCACCCCGACATAAACATATATGGTCGGGGTTGACCGACTATACTTTCTTACTTGGTTTTTTCATTGCTATCTTGTTTTTCTGTATGTATTTTCGAACAGAGTTGTATTTTAAAAGAACGCCGTTAAATTATCAATTGAACTTTGTTTAAAAATACAACTCTGGAAGCACCGAGTAACTATTTGTGAGCATGGAGTACCCAATAATAAGTGCAAATACTCGATACTCAGTACCCACTTTTAAATACTATGCCAGCACTATTGGCAGCCTCGTTCCTGTGATTTGACACCTTTGGACTACCTATTGTGGAGGTAGGCAACAGCTCTGGTCTTTGACGCTAAATCAGCAACGATTGATTTTTTAGAAGCCAAATTATAAGGCGCAGTCGCGGAGGCTACAGGCCAGAAATTATTTTAAAACATTAAATGCTATTAAGTTTGTGAACTAGTAAAGCCAAAGTAGTCGAATTTGTTGTGTTTTATTTATACTTTTACCAATATAATGAAACAGTAGTGTACCAGTTTCCAATTTTATGCTAAAATCCATATAAAATACACATATGTACCGCTTCATCTCTAGTAGCTTTAATCTGTTAAACTTTTTGTAGATATAACAAACTGCATATTTCATTCTGTACTAAGTTTTCCCTACTAAAACTATTCTAAACTTATAAAAATCAATTCCCCTTTTGTTACCTAAAATGAAAAACATACAAAAAGTTTGTTAATTAGTGTATTAGTTTCTTATTATTTGTAACAACTTGTTGGCAAAATGTTACAAATCACACACTCTGAGGTGAAGACTAATTATAACTCTTTCCCTTTTTATTTTGTATCGCAATTTATTTCATCATCTGAAGTAGAAGTAGAATCAAATGCCAAGTGTCTCTAACAGGTAATACGAATATAAATTATAAGTAGTAAAAGTAACAGATAAAGAATAATATATAAAACTTATTTTTGTTTAGTTTATTTTAGTTTGGTTTTGATACTTTTTTGTTTTTACAACTAAAACTACAAATTAATTGCAATAGTTTTGTGATTTTGAGTTTATTTTAGTAGATATACTACGAAAGTACATTTAAAGTACGAGAGGTGTTTAAGGCTAATCATTTCAATAGAATTTTGTAGAGTTTGAAATACAAACATATGCAAATTTTTAAAAATATGTTCATGTAATTGCATCTGAAATTATAGAAAACGGCTGGAAAAGAAGGTATTATACATTTTTTATGCTTTTAAGAGAATTCCATGTTAAGATAAAGTATGAAGTATATTCAATGATATATTTAATTGCAGATTTAAAAGAGGATCGCATTTAAAATTTGTTCAATTAAATTTTCACTCGAAGCTGATTTCTTAAAATGACTGTAAGCTTAAATAAACTTTATTAGACAGCGTTAGAAATGTTATATTATTATTTTGTTGTTTTACATATTTGGCGTTGTTAAAATTAACGGACTTTCCTTAATATTGGAACTAAAAAGAAATACACAAAAAAAAATTTGTGTGATAACTAAGACAAGAATAATTTTTTTTTTTTTTTTTTTTTTTTTTTTTTTTGTTTTATTGAATCTTTCTTGTCGAAAACTACAATATGTATTCAAAGCTTAATCCTAATTCTTATTTGTATTTGTTAGCCGTTACCAATGTAACCGCTAATTAATAGCATTCAAGTGCCAAAAAAGCCTGCAAGGCTCAAAGTGTCGGATATTTTCAGCCTCCGGTGACCTTCGAACTTTATTAGATCCCGAGCGAGGTAGTTGGGATGGACCATTAGTTTATCAATGTATTTGTCTGAATACTTTTTAATTTCTTCCTGGATGGTAGCGATGTTAAGATCTCTGTGGATCATGTCATTACGTATATACCATGGGGCGCAGACAATTTGCCGTAATATCCTAGACTGTCTTCTTTGTAGCTTCTGGATGTTTGATGAGCATGCAGTACCCCATAATTGAATGCCATATGTCCATATTGGCTTTATGATAGACTTGTATAAGAGAACTTTGTTGTCTAAGGACAAGTTTGAGTTTCGACCGATTAGCCAATGTAGTTGAGCTGCTTTAAGTTTCATAGCCGTTATTTTCGCTTCAATATGACGAGACCAGGTCAGGCGTCTATCTATATGAATTCCCAAGTATTTAACATGGCTTTCTACCGGAACAGTGATGTTATTTATTTTTACAGCAGGGCACGTTTGTCTTCTGAGCGTGAAAGTTAAGTGGGCACATTTAGCCGGGTTAACCTTTATTTTCCATTTTTCCAGCCAGGCGTCTAGTTCATTGATGTGGGACTGTAAATGCTGCGATGCAACTTTTGGGTCCTGATTAACACTAATAAATGCTGTGTCGTCTGCAAACGTAGAAGTGTGTGTGCTCGGGCTAGTTGGCATATCAGCTGTATATATTATATACAGTAACGGCCCTAATATGCTGCCTTGAGGGACACCAGCAGATATTTTCTTGGTGGGGGAGTATTGGTTTTTTGATCTAACCATGAAAGTTCTGCCAGTTAAATAGCTCTCAAGGAGTTTGTGAGTGTTTTGTGGAAGCATTCGTGTTATTTTAATGATCAGCCCATCATGCCAAACTTTGTCGAATGCTTGGGAAATGTCTATGAACAGTGCTGAGCAATATTCTTTTCTCTCAAACGCTGACCTAATTTGGGTAACAATTCTATGCACTTGTTCGATTGTACCATGCCTTGCTCGGAATCCGAACTGATGATCCGGAATGATTGCGTGTTCATTAAGATAGGGAGTTATACTTAAAAGGAATATTTTTTCGAATAGCTTTGATAATATTGATAGTAGGCTGATTGGTCTGTACGACGTCATTTGACTGGCGTCTTTTCCTGGCTTAGGAATCATAACAATTGTAGAGGTCTTCCAAGAGGAGGGGAAGTAGCCAACTCGTAATATCGCATTAAAGATGAGCAGCAAGATTCTTGAAGCAGACGTAGGTAAGTTTCTTATCATTGAGCCTGTGATGCGGTCAGGACCGGGAGATTTTTTAATGTTGACATTTTCTATCGCTGATTTTACTTGGGGTAATTTAAATTTTATTGGATCGTTAACTGTATCAGGAATAATTGGACGACAGGAACAAGTATCAGCATCATGGGGCTTGAAAACTTTCTCCAAGTGGCTTGCAAAGGCATTTATTTTTTCATTTGTGTTTTTGGCCCAGGTACAGTTTTCCAGTCTCAGTGGAGATTCGTGGCTTATAGGACATTGCATATGTCTTACAGCCTTCCATAAGCTGTAATTGGAGTTTTTTGTGGCATCTAGGCTGTTAAGATAGCCTTCTACTGCAGAGTCGTGTTTCTGTCTCAGTTTGTTGCGTAGAGTTGCCTGGCATAACCGCAGTTGGGCCTTGATGGTTGGGGAACGATTATTTTGCCATTGAAGACAAGAATAATGATGATATAATTGATAAACAGAATTTTTTCCTTATTATTACTTTGTTACTTTTACCTTATTTAAACTCTTTGGTTCTTGGCGTTCTCCAGGGCTCTGTTTCTCAAAACAAATCTACAAGTAAAATATATTAAAAGAGAAAACATTTTACAATATTTGTTTTTGTTTCAAATGTATTTTACTTGTAGATTTGTAACTTGTAGTTTTGAGAAAAAGAAATAACAAAACAAAAACAACAAGGGACTTATAGGTAAAATTAGAGGCAGTCAAGGCGAATTCATCCCAGATAATCTCGGTACTACAACAAGTACAACTCGTACAAAAACCACAAGCAATTTGTTTTTGTAAAATCATTGTACAATGTCAAAAACAGAAATAAAACAAAAGAGAAACAAAGTTAATAAAAGAGAATAAACAAAATTTTGACATCCAACAGTGATTTTAGCTAAAAAAAAAAGTTATCAGCAGGGCTTTTAAGACCACCTGTAATAAATTCGCGTTGGAGGCAGTCGTTTTCGGCTCATATTTCTGTCATTTACATATAAACCGATATTGCTGAATTTAAAAAGCAAAATTTAAAAGAGCATTTTTTACATAAATATATACCAAACAAATACCCATCGTATCTGGGGTGTTCGGAACAACAGACGGGTCCAGAATAAACTATAGGAGTATGATAAATATTGTGGAAGTTAAAAATGGAATGACAAACTCATATACATATCCCCATTTACCTACGGTGAAGGTTATAAAACGTATACAAAATAGCATGATATTTTTACTGCGGAAAGATATGGTCGCACAGTGTTGCTACTTTTGAAATAGTGGCCAATAGTCTTTTTTTATTTTACCGGCAATTTTAATACTAATATTTAAGTTAGCACCTGAGAACCTCAGAAGCCAAAAATTCAGATCTCTACGTTAACATTTTCCCTATAAATTATCTATGATTTTGTAATAAATTTTGAAAATTCAATCGCTTATAACTTTTTTTTTCATCCACCACTTTTAAAATCGGTTTTATATTATTTTAAAAAATGTGTTAAATTTTACATTCATTTAAGGTTTGATGGACTAGAACCTTAGGGAATCCATAATATTTCCTAAAAAGCATAGCACCATTTCAAATTACCTATTCTCTCCTTTATTTACAAACCCATTTCGTTCTGCTTTTATTAGCTCGTTTGGAGTTTGATACATTTTGAAATTTTGTGTGAAATTATTCCTTAATGACATTCCAAATCAAATAATAGAAAGTTCTCAGCCAAAATCCGATAGATGACGTTATACGTTGACTTAGACTTTGCGCAATCTGACAGGTGTCATTTGCGGTCCGCTAGTTATACATATATTCTCACGATAAAAATAGCAATCTACTAAAATCTCTTCAATTCATGCAAAATAATGCATTAACACTAGGGTGATCGATTATTCGACTTTTTTCAATAACCGGTTTTCGAATATTCCGAATAGTTGCTATTTTAAAAAAACCGGGTTTCGGTTAAGCATTTTAAAAATAACCGGTTAACCGGTTTTTATTCGAATACATAAAAATACATAAATCAAATTAGTTTTTGTAATAAAAAGTTAATTAGAATAAAAACAAAACAATTCACGAAGGTAAGGAACCAACAAAATACATAGATATGACTTAAGGTATGTTCAGACCCAACAAATATTTGACGATAAAATCAAAAAAAAGCGTGACCAGTAAATTGATTAAACTAAAGCATTATTTTAAATAATTTCTTGTTATTTGCTAAACTTTATGTCTAAGATGATAATTGCATTTATGTATAATGTAGTTATGATACCCTTAAATAATGTTTGCTTTAGCCAAACGTTTTGCAAAAGCAAACAATTCTTTAAGAAAACTAGTGGTTACGTTAGGAGTCAAATATTTAACACATAGCTTTAGAATTTTTAAAAACATTGGTTTTAAAAATATAGGAATGCAATAAATTTATTATTTGACATATTTTCCTAAATTTATTGTAAATGAGTTTTAATTTGTTGCTGGTTAAGCATGTCTATATGAAGCAGTAAACTTCAGCCATATTTTTGAAAAGTGGCAAACAAAACCTCTTATCCAGGATTATATATTTCAATTATTTTTGTTTCAGCATTATATAAACAATAGTAATATGAACATGCTTTTTGTATGAAATATCTGTCAATTCGTCGATCACACAACTTAAACCCTTCCAGGACATTTTTGATTCCTTCAATTTTATTTTATGTTCTTGGTGTTTTAATAAATAAAACTGATGAATTTTCCCATAACGTTGATTCCGCCGGTATGTTCTTGTTTTAAGCATGAAGATGTCCTAGAACTACTTAAGAGTTTTTCATTCATTATTGGCAGCATATTTTAGTAAAGTATTATTTGCAGTCTCTTAAAAACTATTTGACCCTGTTAAGTTTTACTTGGCGAAATATCACCAGAGATGACATCTTTGTAAAGCTATATATATGTATGTAGTATTTATAATACTGTCCAATTGCTTCTTACTTTTTAAGCTGAACTTTTTTTGTAGTACTTTAAATAGTTTTTGGTTTTTGTTACAAGAACACACGCTTATATAAGCGATTTGTATTTACATTGCTCATAATGTTTTTTTGAGTTTTGTTTCATTTTGTTTTGACAATTTTTATAAAAAGTTTAAGTTTGCAAATATGCAATTAGAAAAATACTTAAATTACGGGTGCATTTATAACAAAAGTATGGAAAACGTATATAAATTACACATTACTAAAATAACCGGGTAATTTTACTAAAATAACCGGTTTATTCGATATTCGAAAAATGGACATTTTAAAATATTCGACTTGGGCAAAACTAAAATAACCGGTTAAAACCGGTCGAATACTATTCGATCGATCACCCTAATTAACACATATTTTTAGATTTCCATCACTTTTTTCAACTGTTACATTGTACAAAGATATAAGCAAAACAATTTTACCAATCTATGGATTGCATGAGTATCAAGTTTTAATGTTTGATTTTAAGTGCATTAAACATACTGGTCACCAAAGCTTAACATTTTCTCCGCAACAATTTAATTTTTACACCCGAAATGAATTTAATGATGCCTAGATGTGGATTATAAACAACGAAGCAACGCATTGATTACGAAGGTGCTGCAAAATTTAATAATTTACCTTTGGATTTAAAATCGATTAATCGAGTTTCGGTTTTTAAAACATCTTGCAAACAACATTTGTATACCAACTTTGAAACGCTTTTGTAATAAATTTAGTTTATTCGTTTATTCTCTTTTTTATATTTATTAAAATTTCATTATCTTTTAACTTAAGTTAAATATTTTAATTGTACAGGGTGTCCCAAAATTACCGAAGGGGTTTGAATTGCTTATAACTTATAACACTTCGTTAAAGTTTGCTATTGATCTGTGCGCAAATTGCTCAGATATGGACAGAAAACCACGAAGACCTCTAATTTTACTCATAAGCACATTGCGCTTGCTTTTTTATATGTATCTGGAAAAAGTCAAGAGCTAAAATTTCCATATTAAGTGAAAGCATCTTAATGATCAATACACAACCTTTCTAAACAATCAGTGGGATTAGAGAAGTAGACGTGCCATACAAAGACGTTCTAGATTTCTGTATATCTGGAGAACGGCAAGAGCCAAGCTTCAAATAAGTAACAATCATTTTGGTTATAAATGCACAACATCCAACGAAATATGGGCGATATGGCATAAGTAGGCGTGGCACAAAATAGATTTTTCTATTTAATAAGAGTTACAAATACAATTCAAAATTTTCTAAATATTCTAACTTAATTAACCGAACAATTGTACCGCAGACCTTTAGCCTGTTGTAGTGAAACAGACCAGAGTCTCTGGCCGCAACCGAACCCGCAACTCCCACTCTGATAAACTAGCTTACTACCAACTAGCCTATCGGGGCACCCAGATTTATTTATATCTAAAGAAAGGTATTTACACAACTTTCTTATCTTAGCGCACCTAAGTGAAGGGTATATAAGAATCGACATGGATGAATACAGCACTCTTACATATTTTTCATACATTACATAATCATCCAAACTTTCTATCTATTTGTACAAACAATTTAGACCGGGATTAAAAACGAAAGTTTAACTGAAAATAAAAAGTACCAATAACTTTTATATAAACACTAATTATTTTTACCAACATTTTTTGGGTTCAGTTAATTTTTATAAGGTAATTTTTCCAAGTGTATAATATTGTTTGAATTTTGTGTTAATGAAAAAGTTTTGTCAATTATTTGTAAGCTTTTAGTTAACATACACTCTTACATTTGTATTAGTTTGTATGTATATGTACAAACTTATATATTCATCTATATATCGGGGGCTTCAATAGGTACGACGAATTTTGTTTTTAACATTTCTCGAATAGAAATGAAGTTGGCTGGGAAATATTTTAACAGTTTGAAACATCGGTCTATATTTTTTTAATTATGCAATCATCAAGAACGTTTGCAATTTGTCTTCGGAAAACCCATTTCAACAGATAGATGGACATCGTTGAACCAACTTCGCTACTCAAAACGACCCAGAATATATAAACTTTATAGGGTCCTAGATCAATATTACATACAGAATACCATCGGCGAATGGAATAAAAATAACAACTGTTTCAGTGAAGATCCGCAAATTGTTAAGAAAATAATATTTACTTGAAATATTGCATAATGTGTGTATATTCTAATTTCTAAAAAAATTATTTCTACTGATAAAGACGAAGTCTGAAAATCTTAAATCTATTCCAAATTTCTAAAGCAAAAACTTTTATATGTTTTTATCTAAAACAATCGCATTCGTATTTTAATTTAAAAATTTCTTTAAAAATTCTAAGAAAAATTTTTCCCGTATTCAGAAATTTTTTCATAAAAACAAAAAAAAAAGTAGAAAAAAGGCGTCTTAGAAATCGCCAACTTTTTCAAGTTACGCCAAACACAAAATTTTATCGGCAGATAGATTTCAAAAGCCCTGGGCGCAACAGTGCTCGCGATTGGCCGCCTCATTTGTGTGGTTAAACCTTTAAGAGCTTTTTTTTTGGGGTACATTAAATCGCTGATGCACCTTTGTGAACGTTGTAAGCTCATTTTCATTTGGCAGAAAAATTACAACATTGTAAGATCTGACCACCGTCTGTACGAAGCTTTAAGTTTAGCTTCGTCACTCTTTTCATCGCATCTGCAGCGAACTTTAAAATCATGTTGAAACAATGACTTTGAGTGTTTTTTCATTTACATTAAGAATAATTTCCGTAAACAACAAGTCTTTTTTTTAAGGGAAAACAAAATACTTCGCTCCTAATGAAATACACTTTACATACATTTATTTGTATTTGTTTCAATGAGTAAATTATTTTGTTGTTGCAATAGTTATTGTTGTTGTTTCTTGTTTTATTTGATGTCTTTTTGTTTCGTTTGAAAAAAAACCGGGATTTTATTTGTGTGTTATTTTTATAAGTCATTTTTGTTGGTATTGTTTTTGTTGTCGGTTAGTCAAACTAAAAGTTTAACTTTTTTTTTAAAACTTTTGTTCTTTTCTATTTTACTCTCGTTTAGTAATTATTTCGAAAATAAACGTGCTGCTACTGTTGCTGATGATGAATTTCATTTCATTTGTTGGATCCTGGTTGTAATGTTTTTTTTGGTGTTTGTTAAGGTAAGTTTTTAAACAAATTTTTTGGTATATTTGTAAATAAGTGAACACAGAACATTCTTTAGTAGTTTGTATTAACTCTAACAATTGTTGGTTGGTTTATTAATTTGCTGGATTTAAATTAGAAAAGAAAGACTTTTTGATGATTATTTATTTAATGCTTGACTAAATTGGATTTAATATCGGATTTTTGAAGAAAAAATTAAAGCTTGAAATAATTTAAATAACATTTTTTATTTTGAAAACTTGCATAGAATTATATTATTCACTTTTTGTTTAAATTTAGTTAATTTTTATGCACAATTGTGATGTTTGGTTGAACTGTTAATCTTAATTTTTGATATTTCTATGTAGTTATTTAGGTTTTCAACACAAAGTCGTGACAGAAAGAATACGAAAAAACAGAGCAAAGGAAGCAACATGTAATATAAAATTAAAAACGATAATAACAGCATATTTTGAACCACCAGTATCACTGGTTAAATATTGATGTTTGACTGTTGGCTGGCAGGCACCGCACATGTGGTGATTCTTGAAACATGTAAATTCAACCCAGGTTCGAGCCCCAGCTCAGCCAAGAAAATTATCAATAAATTTTAATAAAAATTCCCGGTTGTAAAATTCCTTCCTTCAGTAAAAATAATTTAATGAAAATTAAATTTGATGAACTCAAGCCTAACTAGAAATATCAAAAATTTCCTTTTTATTTTTTTTATTTTGCCTTGCAAGAGAATAAGACATACATATATCTTTATGTACAAATATTCATCAAAATGTCTGCTGTGAGCAAGATGCATTTTCAAAAAGGAAAATACACAAAGGAGAAATTAAAAATTTATATCAAATAAAAAAATTTGTGGTATTAATTAAAACATTAATTCAATTTTTACTAGTAAACATTTAATTCATTTGATTAAACGTTTACTTCAATTGATTACATTTTTAATTAAAACTGATTTTATTATCGCTTAACGCTTATGTTAGTGAACAATTTTAGAGTATTTTTTCTGTGTACATTTTATTTTACAAGCTGTTTTTCTGAGTTTTAAAATGTTTTTGTATTAAAACACATTCTTTTTTTTAACATAACATTTGTATTATATAAACTACTGCTAGTTTATATTTAGAATAAAAAAGCAAGGTTGACAGCTTGAAATATAATAGAATATAATATAATAGATCGACTCAAACCAGAGATTTGTATCGAATGTATTTAACAATGTTGTCCTCCAAGGCGCCAACATAAAATATTGACTTCACGAAGCCTAACAATAAATAATCAAAAGTTGTTAAAATACATGACCTTGGAGGTCAACTGACAGGTTCATTTAACGAAAAAATTTTCTCGCCAATTTTTTTAATTGTAATTTTTTCGGTCACCATATGGCCCGTAGCGCCACCCTGTTTAAACCACATCTTGCCCGGAACGTGATGCATATTTTCAATAAAAAAAAATCATTGATTATGGTGTTGAACCATATTGAACTTTAGAAAACTATTTGGTTTATTTTATAAAACTGGCATTTGCTTAAGCAAAATGTGAAACAGATCGCTCTTTCCGTACGGAATAAAAAAATTTTTTGTTTTAATTTTTGTTTTTAAAATGCTTCTGAGATGCTTTTTGTTAATTCTTGAGAGTAGCTTAAGCCAGCTTATGCATATTATAGTTGGGCCTTTGAAGATACATCGATGCCATCAGCATGTAAAGCGCACTTAGCGGTGCATTTTTCTGGTTGTAATAGAGCCAATAGGTTATGTTGTGGATTGCGCTGACTCCTCGTGTGACAATTCTGATTGGAAACAAACACATTTAAATAGACGGTTTTGTGCGCCATTAAATCACGAAGTTGTCTATAAGTTGCGCAGGACGATGACTTATTTTCCAAGTGAATTGGAATAATTTGGTAGTTTTGTTCTAGGTTCATTCACTCTATTCATGATGATCATAAGTGTCAAAAAATGAGCACAGTAGGAAAATTTGTTTGACAGCTAAAAATATCGTTAATTCTATAGGGCTTAATCAACAGCTTCTAAAATTATTTTAGTGGATTTGTATGAGTTAAACTATTTAGTGGAATTTAATTTGAATCGAAAAAAGAAAGATATTTTAAGAACTTCTGCGTTATACACCGAGCATTAATATGTACGTATTTGTAAGAAAAATTAAAAAATCAAGCTTTGATTGATGAATTAATTCTAAATTTAATTTGCAACTTATTCCAGCCATAGGCTTGAATTGATTTTGAAAAAACATTATTTACATTTATAAACGGACATGGGCGGATTTGCAGAAAACAACAAAAGTGTTGACAAAGAACGTTAAAAGTGCTGAAACTTAGTCAGCAGATATCAGTGGCATCACCAGTCACGGTGGCTTTAGAAGAAATCAAAATTGAAGAGGGAGGGGGGTTGCTTAATATTAGTTGAAACGCCGCACATTTTGGAGAAAACAGCAAACATTTTAAGCTTCATTCAAACGAAGACGGATAGAGGTCGATATTGAGGAAGAAAATTCAACCTGCTCTTCACAAATACGTCGAATGCCAAGGATCAAGCAGATGCTATCTAAATATTGACTTGGCACTAAATTAACTTTCTTTTACACTTTGTTTGATTGTGGCATTTATTTATTTGTTTGTAGTTACTATTATTTTTTTGCTTGAAAATGTTGTTTTTATTTTTAATTAATTTTAACTTTTGTTAACACTTTTCTTACGTTCTGGTTTAAACAAAAATTTATTTTTATCTCTTGACATTTCTATACAGTTGGTAAACTTTTAAACGCGGTTGTATTTGTTATCAAGCAAATTGTTTTTATTTTTGATAATTTTGAACAAAAACGCAACAGCATATAGAAATATCTTAAATAACAAATATTTACACTCTTAAGAGCAAGAGATCGAAAGCTGTCGAAACTATTTACCCAATTTGATACGAAATCGAGCGAATTTGCTGTCGAGATTATTGAACGGGCCATAAAAACGTCCATTAACCGTTGAATGTGCTGATGATGCACTTAGCGTAATTGCACTAGTGGTCATTGTACTGAAATAAATTATGCTGATGTTTATTATACAAAAAAAAAAAAAAAATTTTTTCTGAAATTACTAACAGTGCAGTACGTAATAAAACAAACACTACAGTATTAATTTTTTTTATCACATATTCATAAAACTGAATATAAAAAATAATTACACTTTTATATAAAAAATAATTACACTTTTATATAAAAAAGGTAAAATTATAAACTGAAATACATTTACCTATTTAACTTATAACATTTCGTATTACCAACTATGGAAAATATTTTAATTTTCCTCATTAGTTTGATTTTATTAATAATAAGAAAATGGAGCAAATTAACATGTCACTTAAACTTAATTGTTATTTTAATTTGCAAATATAATTGATATTTAAATAATTGAAAAATTGAATAAATTTTTTCACTTAAACTTCTAAACATTTTCAGTTGTGAGTATTAAATGTTTTCTTCATTCTAATAAATTCAATATTTTTATAAATTTTCTTAAATTCAAACCACAAATTAAATTTTTACAAAATTTTCCCACACAGCTTAAATAAAGGCATATAATTAAATAAATAGTTTAATTTTTTTATTTATGCTTGGAAGTTTTTAAAATTTCTTTTTAAATTAAATAACTTCCATTACAATACATTCATTATTTTGACCTTTATATCCAATTACACAAAAGGACAAATAATAAATGGATTTTATAATAAACTTAATACTAAATCTCTAAAGAGGTCGCCTTCACTCACACACACACAGACTCAGATACTCAAGCATTAGTACAGACGGACGTCGAAGCACAATAAGAGTTAGACCAACAACACAGTTTGTTAAAGGCAGAAATTACAACAATATCCATTTAACACCCAGCACATAAATACGCAGCGGGAAAAGAAGGAGTACGGAGGCCTTCTAGAAGGCCTCTGTACCCCTTCTTTAGGATGCACAAGGCCTGCTCGCTCCATTCCATACTCATATCTTTTTTACACACGTTGTCATTGCGGGGAAGGCCTTCCGCTTTCCTTTCTTTCGCCAGAGCTTCTTTAAGGCTTTCAAATAAATGGCTCTTAGCAGGCTTTCCAGAGAACGACTTTCAAAAGGCCTTAGAATAATTTTCATATTAAAGGGTTTTTAATAAAGGTTTATCAAAAGGCCTTCAGTTGCTGGCATTCAATAAGGCCTGCTTATATGCCTTTGCATAATTTACAAAAATTAATAAAAGTTTAGTGTTTTATAACTTTAGTTAAGTATACATTTCGTCGGTCTCATGTAAAAGGGCCCTAACTCGATTTTTTGTAGAAATTGAGTTTTTTTTAGTGATTTCAATACATTTGCCACAGAAACACTTCGACACAAAAATTAAATGCAATATTATCAAAAATATCAGTTTTCCAAGAAATTGAAGAAGCCATTTTACATTATGATACATACAGTTTCTATTATGTTTTTGCCTTCTCCTGTAAAGTTGAAATTATGTGTGTTAGGGACTTTCTACATGAGACCAACGATATTTGTATATTTATTTACAGAATTACTATACACAAAATATATAAAATAAAATTAAAAATATTAAAAAGAACACTTCAGTCTTAGTAACTTAAAAATATAAAATTAAATAAAAAATTAAATATCAGCCTTTAAAACTTAAAAATATAAAATTCACGTTTTTGAACTTTTCACTTTTTAGCACAATTACCTATTTTCTTTAATGAACAACTTATTATTGTTTTTATTTGGTATTTTAATATGTTCCTACCATGTTACTTTGTTTTTATAACGGTATCGAATTCTTTGGCTTTTGCTTTGGCGAAAGCCGAGGCCTTTTATGAGACATTCTTTAGCAGTTACACAAGAATAGTAATTGAAACATAAAAAATTTTTAAGCAGAAATTTAAAAAGGCCTGAAGTAAGAAGGTCTTCTGAGTTTTCCCGCTGGGTAGAGTGTGTGTAGTAGGCTGTGTATGTGTATCTGCGTGTGTGACTGCGTGTAGTTAAATACCAAAAGAGCACATAATTAATGTTTAATATGGCAATGCGGCACAAATTAATTTTATGCCAGATTAACATGTCAAATGAGTTAAAAGGATACAAAACACATTACAACCGCACTCTTATTGTTCTACATTCCCTAAGATTGAGCGAGTGTTTAAGTTTAATGAAGATTAGTGTATTTGTTTGGGCAAAGCGACCAACTGCTGAATACATAGTTACATGACAGTTGGTCAGTCAATAGTTAATTACGCTGAGCTTGTGCATCACTTAACGGAGAGTTGACGTACCTAAAACCTGCTAAAATGCTGCTTTTCGAATCATAATGTTCTACATGCAGTTTATCTCAGAACTCTTCCAAGAAGAGAAACAAAGATCCTCCTTGTTATAAACAATGCTAGCAAAAAAATTCTTTGTGGGATGTCATTAGTTCATTCAAAGATATGTGCTAAATCCCTTAGATCACGAACAGGGCAGCATAGAACTATATTTAAAGGACGCAAGAACTATATTTTAAGTGACAGAGAAAATTATGTCATAAAACGTAGATCGAGGTTAAGCAACAGACTTAATACCTAAATACCTAATACCTAAGAGGGTCTCCACATTATCGATTGCCCAACCTTACTCAGCTGGATTTATAGAAACATCTAGAGCAAATTGTAATTGAAAAAAAGATTGGCTGTTAAGCTGTAACACTTTTTATATTCCCCATAATTATTTTGGATCTGAAATAAAAACTATTATTTTACGGGATTAAAGAACGGTTTTTAGCTTTTATAATAATACAAGGAACCCAGTTATAAATGGAGCTTACTGGTAAGCAAGTTTGTAAGGGGAAGAAGCACAATACCCCCTTCCAAACCAGCATAATTGAGCCATTTTCCTTCGAAAATGAGCAAGGAGTGGTCGTTACAGTCAATGGTGATCGTTATCGGGCCATGTTGAACGAATTTTTGTTCACAAAAATTGAAGAGGAGGATATTGGCAACATTTGGTTTCAACAGGACGGCGCACACTGGTTGAAGAGTGGCCAAAATTAATTTTTTTCATGTTCGCCGATTTGGATAATTTTTTGGTATTTTGTTGTCAGATATCTGAATATTATGATTCCGTCATATCAGGCTGATATATTTATTATTTGTTTGGATAGACACGCTCGAAGTTTAATATGTTCGCTTGTTTAAAATGGCATGCAAATTTACTGTATATTCAATCTTTTGGTACAATCACAGTAAATCATTTGACTTTGTTGTATATTTTCGTAAATGACAATTGTCAAAGATGAGATTTGCATTAAAAAAAGTTGGAAAAAGTGCCATATAAAAAATTTCGTAGAACAAAATATAAACAACATCAAAATTTCAATGTTCATCAGCTTCAATAGGCTGTATCTTTGTAGCGCTGTGGAGCGCTGTTTAGCGAATGATGTCAAATTACAGCTTGAAGTCTCAGCTAAAAGTTAAAAAAAAATTAAGCTGCACATATTTGCACTTTTCCAAAAAAAACAGTAAAAACTATAAAGTGATAAAGTAACAAAACATGAATTTTCGTTCATGCTTGTTGTTGTTGCCATAATTCTTAACTGTTTAAAATTATTACAAAATGTAATTTACATACTAGTCAATAGGTATGTCTCTATCTAAAGGAAGGCCCTTATTTAATGATTTGATTTTGATTTTTTACATTTTATGCTGTCCTAAGAAGCTCAGGAAGCAGCGGACCAGGTATATATTTTCAGGAGCCCATTCTACAATTATAATATTTATTTTTAGTGAAAATTGAGTTGATACAATCAAAATCGAGGGAGTTATGCCACTTTGTCAATACAAGTTGTATGGGAGGTGGGCGTAAAAGTGGGCGGATCAGGTATATATTTTCAGGAGCCCATGCTACAATTATAATATTTATTTTTAGTGAAAATTGAGTTGATACAATCAAAATCAAGGGAGTTATGCCACTTTTTCAATACAAGTTGTATGGGAGGTGGGCGTAATAGTAGGCGGATCATTTTGATTTTTCCATTTTTTCTTGATTCAAACAAAAAATGCCTATGTGCCATGTTTCATTGTCCTTCGACAACTTCTTCGATTTTTAGCCGCTCGTTATATGAACATCAACCAATGTGCGGCGCTACGTGCCACACAGCCGAAACTACACCGACAAGCCAGAGACAATTGACGCTTTAAAGGACAATATTCGTGAAGCCATTGGTGAAATACAGCTGCACACAATCGATAATGTGCTTAAAAATTGAACCGATCGTGTAGGCTACTGCATGGCCAGCCATTTGAATGAAATTTGAGAAAATATTGAGTAGTTTTTTTAAAGCATTTAAAAAAAAAGTTATTTGGCGGACCATTAAAAGCCAAAGACATTTGCATGCGTATTAGAGTAGAGCTAGCAGTGTAGGAACTGAACTTCTTTTCTTCTTACTAGCTAAACCCGGGACATATCGCTTACCCTTTTTTATAACCAAATTCAAAGATTTAATCTGATATTAAAATATATCGTTTGCTGAAATGCAAAACCACGTAACTAAAAATAAATGCGAAATAGTTTTTTTGATTGATGATGATGCATATCAACATCATCTCTGTCCTCTCCAATTTTTACTATCAGATAATAAAAACTAGATATTTTCTAAGCGAAAATCGATAGTACGTAACTACAAGTGCAAGAATTATTAAAACCATAAGAACTTAACTGCATAATTGCTGCTTGACAATAGTCTATAACAAATATTTATTTCCATTTGAGTCATTGAGTCTTAATAATTCATAGTATGTTTTGAATTTGTATAATGCATTTCTTACCATTATCAGCCAAATCAGATCCGTTCTGATTTTCTGATGTGAATTGCAATATATTGTTGCATAGTAGGGGGTAGTGCACTAAATATTGATTTAAATCATTAAATTAAATAAAACTGCAAAGAAATTAGTCTGCACTCTTTTTTACGACCTTTAGTGATGATTGCAATTTTTTAACTACAACTAAAAAATTTTTAGTGATATTGCAAATGTTTTCACTATCACTAAGCCTTTATTAAATTTAAACAATTTTTATAAATACGGGCGTTTAAGTTGAATTAATAAGCCAACATAAATTTTATGAATACAATTTTTGCAGCTTTATCAGTCTTAAAAGTAGTGCCTGAAGAATAGGATATAAAATTAGCTTAAATAAGCTTTTTGAAGCTTGTTTCCATGTATGTATTTGCATATTTTTTGTTAAAATTTATATTCTTAAAAAGCTTTGAGATGTTGATATTATGTAACATAACTTATGTTATTCTTTTATTTTTTTATTATTTTCTACTTAAATTTATTCTGATAAACTGTTTCATTTATTTTGGAATATAAATAAATTACACAAAATTCAAATTGAAGAAAAAGCTAGATGCATTTTTGTAAAAAGGTGGAAAAAGCTAAATTAAATATTTGAAGCTAAGCGTGAAAAAATAAAGCTTAATTTAGCTCGAAAATAGCTGATATGGTCATACTGCTCCCAACTAAAATAATTGTTTGTCAAAGTTTGCTGTCAATCGGTTCACCAGTACTTTAGGATTTTTTTTTAATTTCCTAAGCTAATCTCGCGAAGCTCTATGCTTGTCTGCAGGAAAGAAACTAGAGTCTCTGGCGGGAATCGAACCCGAAACCCCGGCGCTGATAGACTAGCTCGCTACCAGCTAGCCTACCGTGGAACTCGGTTTTAGAAGCACATACAAGGATAGATAGATAAAAAAACAAATTGGAAGGAGAAATATTTAAAATCAACTTGTTTGAATTAATAAAACCTTAGATGCATTTTATTATAAATTTCGTTAATCACCAAGAACTTATTTATCAGATTCAGGGCTGTGGAGTCGGAATCGGAGTTGAAGAGTCGGAGTTGATCTTTATGTTCCGGAGTCGGCGCAGTAGTACCCACAAAAAACTCGCGACTTCCGACTCCAAAATTTTTCGGCATAAAAAATTTAAATAAAAATTTCCAAAATAAAAATCATCTTCTTAAAACACATTTAAAATTTAAATAAATAGTTTATGAATACTGCTCTTATGTGCTGTTTCCAAACAACAGGCAATGGACTGAGTCCTTTTCATATAAATTTTACTACATAATCAATCGCCTGTCATTTGGAAACAGCATATTAATGTTTGCGTACGGTAATTTCTCCTCAAAAACTCTAATTTTTAGAAGGTCGTACGGTAATGAAAAAATAAAAGTTATTATCACTGAGTGTCATATACTTTTAGCAACAATATTATAGTAGGAGTCGGAGTCGCACTTAAAAAATTTCAGCGTTTGGAGCCGGAGTTGGTACTTTTTTCGGACGACTCCACAGCCCTGATTCAGATTATATTTCAGCCATTACTAAACAACTTCTAAGTAATGCAGACGGTATGAAGCAGTCAATGCATTGTTAGTTGTTCAGTAATTGCAATTTATTACCAAGTTTTTGCTGGGTTGTTGCGATCGTGGCAATTTGATAAATTAGTTTTGAACTTATACCGTATTTGAAATACTTAATTTGAATGAATATTGACATGCTTATTTTTATACCCACACCACAATAGTGGAGAGGGTATTATGTATTTGTGCTGATGTGTGTAACACCTGAGTTGATTTAACGATGTCCGTCTTACATGGGCTGGCTGCCCATGTAAACTTGTGCGCAAAGTACAGGTCGCAATTTTAGAGATAATTTAATAAAATTTGGCACATAGGTTTTTATTGGCACAAAGACCATCGTATGACCACGAGGGATGATAGGGAGCAATTTCTGCCTCTCAGAAACTATCAAACTGATTTTATTGAAATTGAAAACATAGATAGATCCCTATTCATGTAGCCATACATATAATTTTATTTTAAGTTTATTTTCTTTTAAGGGAGTACCCTTCTTCTGCATCTTGTGCTTGCCAACGGTAATTATTTTCAAATTAACATACACCAAATTTGAAGACTCCCTATTGCCGTTCATCTAAAATTGAATAACTTTTTTTTTTTGGAATGAGTTATCCTTATTATCCTTATTATCGCTTTTATCCCTTAAGTTTTCAAACACTCCTCATGGTCCTAGAAAATATATGTGTTAATATTTGTGAAAATCGATGCAGTCATTTTCTATTTAATCCAATACAAACAAACTATATACATACATATATAGAGATTATAGACAAAAATACTAAAATTTTTATAATGTTTTTTACTCAACCATATTTAAGAGATTTTGGTTTAAATTAAAGTCTTAAATATTTTATAAATCTAGGAGAATTCCTTCTAGTTTGATATTCAGTTGGTTACGTTATTTAATGAACATTAAAATTATTTAGCTCGTTAAACAAAAAAAAAATCTTAAATACAAATTAAGAAAAGTGACTTCATTAGCTATTGATAAAATCATTTGCAAAAATACAGAGTATCAACGAAATACATACAACTCTATACAATATTGTAAGACAATAAGCTAAAAGTGCTCATTATAATGGCAATGGTCAGACGTGTAGCAAAGTTTTTACTTAGAAGATTCTTAAATATTTATATCCTTAATATAAATAACTCTATATGTATCTGCTTTTCAAGTATTTAATTTTATCTAAAGGATACAAACGTGCTATAAACAAATCTTGTTGGTGATGATGATGCCATAAAAACTGACCCAACATGATTTATAGCAAATTAAGTAATTTACTATTATAATAGCACAATTAATTTATATTACGGCTTATAAAGAAAATCTCATATTAAGCAAAAATTGTTGTAGCAAACATACAAAGATCTCATGTAATCAAATCGTATAATACGTATGAGTTTTCTTAATAAATAATTAATTAATTTTTGGCAATTACTATCACTTTCATTTAGTTTAGACAAAATTTTATTAATTATATTTTATAGTTTATTTCAATAATCATAAAGTTATAATGATTTTGATAAAATTTATATAGTTGAAAATAAATTAATATTAACATTATGCATTCTACACGCAGAGAAAAAACATTTTTCAATATGGCAACTTCCAATGAAACTATTTTAAACGACAATTTTAAAACATATCATGGTAAATGTTACCATATTTCTATAAAGGCAACCATATTGTGGTTAAATAATTTATCCACTAGAAACCATAACCAATTTGGGAACCATAATCATCAATAATCGAAATAACGGACTGATCAATGCGATGCTTGCAGTCAATTGTTCGAAAAAACTCAAAAAAACCTATTTTCCAAAAATGTTACGTTATGTCCGAGTTAATAAAGAAATATTTCAAAGGCAAACACCATCATCTACTCCCAAAATTTGCCTAAGCAGATGCCACACAAACAAATGTCAAATACATACACTGAAAAGAAAAATCAATTCATCCGAACTTGATTCAAGCCAAAGCGGTGTCAGTTATCCAGTGCGGATTCAAGTACGGGTTATTCAAGAGCCCCATACTTAAAATAATCCGAAAACATGATTGACTTATGAATAAATGTACGAATGAGATAAAAGTTATCTTAAATTGTGCTTGATTCAAGAATTTTTAAATTGGCTTTATCATGAATTCGTAGTTGAAATTATCCAAAAGTGAGATTGGATTAATTCTAACCTAAACACTTGGCCCCAGAAAAGCAGATATAGATATACATGTTGGTTTTAGTTTGCTTGTATTCTGCACTTTGTTTACAGAAAAACTATCAATAAAAAAAAACAGCAGCATGTCCGATATGGTTTTCGTCAATATTCTACCAAAGTTTAAATGATTTTGTTATTCGTGCTTAATTCCCAATTTTTATTATTTGATAAAAACACTAAAATTTATTGTATAAAACTGTTAAGCGTATAAGAATTACAGAAACAGTTCTATTTGTAACAATATCAAAGTTTAAACAAAATCATCAACAATAAACAGTGAGTTTATCTCTCCTTACATTCCCCACTACAATTGATTGGAATTTTCCCAACATTAATTGTAGTTAAAAGTAGGTTAAGAAAAAACAAAATAAAAACAAAAACAACTCGCTTTATTTAAAAAGCGGGTTGCCAGTCAGTTTTTTTTAGGCCGTGCACCTGCCAGTTTATTATCAAAATAATTTTCGTGGGAATATAAAATTTAATTTAAATGATTTTGTTATTCGTGCTTAATTCCCAATTTTTATTATATGATAAAAACACTGAATTTATTGTTGTTCTACCAAAGGTTAAATATAATTTGGTTTAAAGATTAATGTTATTCTATTGACTGCCAGCCATCATCAATGGCGGTGAGTGTTAAACGGCAAATCCCTCTAAAGAGATTGAGTGATTGCAATTGAAACATGTAAGGGTAATCTGTCCGTAAAAGCCTGGGTTCGGTTCCCTCCTCAGTCGGGAATGAAAAAAATTATCAATAAACTTTAATTAATTTCATGTTGTAAAATTCCTTTCTTCATATAAATAATTTAATAAAAATTAAATTTGATTAACTTTAGCCTAATGAAAATATCAAAGTTTTGATTAAAAACTATTAACAGTTCAACAAAATAACCACAATCCTAATTATTGTAAATATTTTACTTTGAAAATTTGATGCATTCAACTAAATAATTAAACAAAATTTAATTTGGGAATTTTATCTCCTTATTGTAAATTTTTAAAGATACATTTTTTTATAAAAACACGCGAATGCATGCATATTGGTAATCGAGAGTAGTCCCATTTAGCGACTAGAAAAACTTAAATTAAGAACAAGTTTTTGCTTCCTGCTGCTATAAAAGTTTATTAACACATTGCCATTGGTAATGCAAAGAAATGTTTGCTCATATCGACCCCTTTGCGCGAAATTATCGTATGTTACAAAAACCAAATTTTACAGGACAGCCATTTTTCTACTTGTCTCTGCTTTCGCATGCAATATCAAAATGAAAATATACATTCAATTTTTGAAGCAACGTAGTGGAATTCGCCTACAATATTTTGTCAGGTGACGTCTCTTTGAATGTAGAACAAGATTGCATTAAAAAATCAATTTCAAAAAAATTGGCATATACGATAATTTTGCGCAAAGGGGTCGATATGATGCACAGCAGGGATGCCTTTACGAATAGGCCATTACTTTAAAAGAAATTAATCGAATTGCCGCAGTGAAAGCTTGTAAAACTTATCTGAAGAAATAAAGATTTATTTTTGATAAAAAAGTTCATCAATCTCCGTTTAGTTATTACTTGCAACTATATTTATAATATGTAAAACAATAAAAAACATTTTCTGGATTATAATTTGAGAACAAAAAAACCAGAATTCGGCTTATTTTCTTCTTTTTATTGTTGGTACCAGCACTCAGGGGATGACCCCTACTAATGCATTGAATTGTATTATAAGTAGGAAAAGAGGCTGTGAGAAGGAGTATAAAGAGAGTAGTGCTTTTGGACATTCGAATTGAACTTTTGCATGTTCAAAGTGAGCGGGAAGACTTCCGCAGGAAGGTTATTGCACATACGAACAATTCAGCTAAAGAAATAATTTTTCCTGATATGCGTTATACGATGCACTGGCTAATTGACCACAAAATAATAGGCTCTTGAGATAAAACGCGTATTATGAACGAACATACGAGTTTCGGAAACCGGCCCCTAATTTCATTAGAACATATCTTATTGAAGTTTGAGGCCCTATGCTCCTTATAGGAACGACGGGAATATATATATATCTCATTGAAGTAGCGATACAACAACTAAATGCAACCCATAATAATAAGACTGTCACCAATGAGAAAATTCGCCCTATCCTGCACGCAATCGAGAGGCTCCAAAATAGACAGCCTACAAATGGGAGTTGTACGCATTTCTGGGTCGGATATAGGCGCTCTAAATAGTAAGAAGATCAGATGGAGTTAAGTATCTTTTCACCGTTTTAAAAAACCGAAGAACTAAGGCATCTTATGAATCCTGGGCATTTCCTTGGCATCTATAGTTTTAATATTATTAAAAAAGAAAAATTTCAGAATTAAGTTGTCTAAAAGTTTTTTCAAAATATTAGCAAAATTTCCACTTTTCACAGCTTATATATCTTTAAGTTTGCATGCCTTCATTTGCTGATTAAATCCTTGTGTGTGTATATGTTTTTAATGTATTTTGTGCCTGTATTAGTGTGTCAAGTATAAAGTCGTTATAATTTGCTTAACCTTGTTTGCTTAAGCTATTCTTCTGTATTCATTTCTACATGTGCATTTGTATTATGTAATTTATTGCCTTTACACTAAATTTCACTTACACTTGGAAAATAAACACTTCTCTTTCTATTAGAGTCTCTTCTGCACTTTAACAAAACTAGATAATTATGGAAATTTTAAAATCTTTTTTTTTTTTTTTGAGATTTTTGTTGTTGTTGTGCTATAAGAAATAATGTAATTTTAATGAGCATTTTGTGCTACTTTTTCGTACTTGAATATTTCTTGCAAAAATTTTTTTGTTGTTGTTTATTTTTGTGAACATTAATAAATAAAACTGTTGGGAAATTGTGATAAAAAAAATGTTTAACTTGTAGTATGCGAAAATCATTTTGTAACTTTATAATGACAATTAAGTGGTCTTAACTTAAAGTGGATGATGACAATTTTGCCAAAAACAAAAGAGTCTTTAAAATATTTAATAAAAAATTAGAAATGAGTTTTAAATTTGTCTTATAATTGATTTAAATTATTACTTACTGCCTCTAATTAACGACTGTTTACTATTTTCAATAAAAAAATAACATAATTTATTACAAAATAATTGAAACCAATTTCAACTCTTGATAAATATGCAAAAAAAATTTTAAGCATTTTAAGTAGGGTTGCCAGAGTAATTTTTGGAAAAAGCTGGAAAAATTTTAATAACTAAAAAAAAACGCAGGCTTTTCAAAAGTTTTGAAGGTCAACGAAAAAGTAATAAGAAAAAAGAACTAGTGTGTCCAAAAAGGGGTTTTGACTTAAGAGTGGATTCTGGTACCTAAAAGGGTGTAGAATAAGATGAAATGGGTTTTTCTCAAAACTTCACTTTCTCAAACCTGGTCCATTTTCTCGGAGAAGGTCACATATATGTTTGTATTTGGAGAACGGTAAAAGTAAAAGTTTGTACACCAGAGAACTGCAACGAGCACCCGTTTTCATGATTGATGATACTCGCCTTAAAACGAGTTGCGGTGTAGTTAATACAGCCTTTTGTTGTTGTATGTGCTCGCCAGGCTCGTAAGAAATTGTGTTTTCAACATACGAGCCTTTAGCAAACGCAATGAAATTTATATGAGTTCTGTTTTGTATTATTTCAACATTCGGCAATAACATTCGTACTTCTGATAAATCAACTAATTTACTTTCTTTTATTTAATGTTCTCTATCTGCCCTTCGCTGACCTAAAGTTATAATTGTCTGAGTGCACAAGTGTTTACTCGCAGCAATCGTCATTCGTAGTAATACTTAAAGCAGCGTTGCCAGATGGTTTAGGAAAAAAACAATGATCATATATTTAAGTAAACATGTAGGGCTTAATTCATTATGAAATAAAATGAATTTAAAAGTTTTTATAAGAAACATTTTCGTGGAAAATTTTAATTAAAATATATAACGCATGCGACAGGCTTATGAATCACAATTTTTTTTATACGTCAATTTCATTTATATATAAATATTTTTACAAAAAAATTGACCAATGGCAACGCTGCGCAGTCCGTTATTTCATTGTGCGACGTAAACACAGAATTAACTTTTTATATATTTATAAATTTTTGACAACAAATTTTACCACAACAAACACACAATTATATTCTATGATGCTAAAGATGCACATAAGAACATTTTTTTAAATGCTCAGCGCTCTTTTTTAACGGTAAATATCGGCTGCTAATTAAATTTTTCCTTTAACTAGTTTTCATCCATAAAATAAATAACAAAACATGCACTAAATCATTTAAACGCCTAAAATCGTCTAACCTAGGACAAATCATAAAATCTGGCAGCCACGTTTTCATTTAATGCTGAATTTTAAATACACGAGCATATACTAAATGAATATGCCATGAATGTTGTTGTTATGAGCCGGTCGTAACACCTAAGTCGTGTAAGTTAAATACAAAAAGTTACCGAATATGAAAATAGAAAAAACACGAAACTTAGCTTTGCGTGGTTGTGATATTGTTCATACATTTTTCTAGGCTCTAACTTCTTTATGTAGTTGACACATGTACAAGTAAAAAGTTATTGTGTAGTATTTTCATGCATGAAGCTCGCTTTGTATGAAGAACGAGCCAACGACCCAACCATATCAGAAAAAGCGAGTGTTTAAAAGTATTCGAGACTAAAAATGATTTAGTAAACAGCGAGTGCGCTCGCAAGTATTATGTATTGTTGCAGTTCTCTGTTGTACACACTGCATGTTTTTTTTTCTTTTTTTAATTCCCTTAGCTAAATTCCTGCGCTTGCCTGCAGGAAAAAAACCGTAGTCTCTGGCGGGAATCGAACCCGCAACTCCGGCACTGATAAGCTATTGAAAGAGTGGGCGTGACACCTCCTATACAAAGGCAATATAAATTACAGTTTATCTAGAGACTGGTTACAGTAAAAGTTCTAAAATTCGAACCAAAAAAATGCTTATTAATTCAGAACATCTGCCAAAGAATGAGTGTGGCATCACCCATATAACGACAATATATTTTTCTGTATGTGTGGAAAATGGTACAAGCAAAAGTTTTTGTATTTTGGAGAAATGATTTGGTTTTCAATACAAAACATCTGCCAAAAAGTGGAATTAGTTAGAGATGTTGGAGTGGCACTTCTCGTACAAAGACGATATGGGTTATTTTATTTGTTTTGAATTATTTGGAACTTCTACACCAAAACATTGGTTTAAGCGAGTAGAAATCTAATGAAGTTATAGTTTTTATATATGGGGAGAATGTCAACAGTAAAAGTGTTCAAACTAATTCCTAATTTTAGTTAAGTATTGACAAAAATTAACAAACCATTTCTTACTTAAGGCTGGTTTACACTATCTCACAAGTCTTACGTATTTAATAATACTTTGTGAGATAGAAATCTAATGAGTTTTGTTGCGACTGTCAAAAAATCCAATTTAACATGACAGTTTGTGTTCACACCATCACACAAAGTATAAACACTCACATATGAAATAAAATGCAACCCCGATCCAATGAAAAGTATTATCGTTTAGAAATTTTTGAAAAAATGATGAAGTCGTATGGGATGTCAAATTTTTTTTAAATACTTGACATTTTCATCATACATGCGTTCACACTATCAGTCTTTTATATATAACTTGAGTTTTTGACATGTATAATAGTGTAAACTAGCCTTAGGGTATTAATTTTTTTTACAGTTTTTGAGGATATTATTGGGAATAGTTTTTTTTTAAGTTACGTAAAGCTTACCAATTGGATTGATTTGAAAATATTAGTAGGAATTGATTGATTATAACATATGTACCATATGGTTCATACTTGATGTCTTTTGCCCAACAAATTTGTGGCTGAAAGCTGCATCTCCAGAGCTTCTTTCTATAGTATAACCCGTAGTTTTTTCACAGGTTTACATACAAATTTTTTTGTTTTTTGCGCAAAGTCAATGTACATTCAAAAACTCTACAAAAGAATTTATAAAACCTTTTAAAGACTTCACAACATTACTAAAATTCGAATTATGATTATAAATTGTTTCATCTCTTTCGCAATTTACACTCAATAAAATTTACTTTTTCTATACAGCATTCTTAAATTATACATGCTCTTTTAAGATTATATGGTGAATAACCAACCCATACTTAAAAAATGGCTTCTGAACCATTGAATTCTGCAAAAAAAAAAGTTAAAGGCGTGTTTAATTTTATTTCGGTCAAAGCGTAAATAGACATCTGTAAAAACGTGTATTAAAAAATAAAAAAAATTGTTTAAGGTGTCATGGGTGCCCCTTTAGAATAGTGAGTATTGAGCTATTGCGAGGGTTTCGGGTTCGATTCCTACCACAGACTCTCACTTGTTTTAATACAATAGGCTGAAAGTTTACTTGGTGTTCGGGAGTTGTTGGGTGGTATTATTGATTCCGTTCCACAAGTGCGAAAAGCAATTTTTGTGCGGAAGCCAAATTTGTAATTATTCATTCCGTTTGTGCGGTATCCTTCCGTTGTTGCGGTATCATCTCTACCTTGACGGTATTGCCATATTATTGATTCCGCAATGTAGATATATTTCTTCATTTTGCTAACGCTTTAATTTTATAACGAAAAGCTAACGGACATTTTTTTAATTTAAATATTTTGATTTTTTTATAAGAAAAAATACTCAAGTAAATTGCAAATAGAAGCAATGGTTGATTTAATGAAAAAAAATCAAGACATTGCTTGTGGTTTTAGTCAATGCCTTTAAAAGATGCCGGCGGTTGGAGAAAGGTAATCCAGTTTTATTTTTTACGTTTGGTTTATGTGAGTATAACATTATTGCTGTAGTATCCTTTACGATTGAAAAAGGTGTTTATTGCAATTTGGAGCAATAATTTAAACATGAGTACCATCGACAGCCATCATCACATTTGGAATACCACATTTTTCATAGAATGTCATTTTTGCTATTCTTTCTTCATCTCCATTCGTGCTGATGGATATCCATTTACTGCACAACAAATTTTCTAGCTTGTTTAAAAGTTCATACAGCACTTTATAAAACGTTGATTGGGCAATGTTGATATTGAAATCCTTACCGACACTATGCTGGTAGCTGCCTTCTGCAAAAAACCTCAAACGTGCAGAAAGTTTATCTTTTGCAGAAAGTGATCCTTAACGACCGCTTCCAGAGCTTGCAGACTCCAGCTCAGACAACATAAATATTTTAACGCTGCCTTATTTAAGCGAAATTTTTTTTGAAAGCTGTGAAATAATTAAATTAATTTAAAGTAAACATATAAATAATAGCTTCATCTTGAAATTGTTTTTACTTTTGAACTTTCTCTCTATCGTTCTTTTGTAACACATCTTCAGATTTACAGCGTAAAACTCTTCTTTCTGACCGCATGTCCAAGTAATCATCGTTGAAAAAGGCAATTGTATCCATATTTTAATTTTATATTAACTGCATTTTAAAATTACACATATAATTTACTAAAAACACTATAAAAACACGAATCTTGTCATTAAATGCTTTTTTTTTCCATCAGCTGACACAAAATCAACTCGTAATTAATTAAAACAGGGATGTTAAATTTGCTTCGCGGAAAATGTGTACCGCAGGAATGAATATTTGCAATTTTCATATCGATCGATATTTTTTCCGAAAAATTTTCCTTTCCGTGCGGAATCAATAATACCACCCGTTGTGTTCAAAATTTGGCATTAGAGTTTATTAAGGAATCTGAACATGACTTGATGCAAAGAAACCGCTCAACCATTGTTCACTTTTTCGGCGAGTATCATGTTTTATATCCAAGATTTTCTGTTTTCACATTTTATGTTATTTTACGCTTTGGCAGAATTTTTACGCTTTGCAAATCATATTGCTCTTGTTTGTTTTAATTGGTTTGCTATTTTAACATATTTTTCCATCTCCAATTGGCAGATAAATGGAAATATCATAAAAATTTTTTACTTAAATACAATTTTACTTCTATTAAATTTTGTTAAGATGAAAATTAAAATTATTAAAAAGAAAATAAAAAAAATCACACAAACTTAAAAAAAAAACTTGATAAAAACATTTCGAAAACTTAAAACATCTGCAAAACGAATAAAAACAAGTAAAAAGTCTATATTCAGCTGTGCCGAAACTTTGATACACTCCACCGAGAGTAAACTTATTTCAAAAGTGAGATGTACATAAACCAACCAATAAAAACAAAGTATTGGTATAAAATGAGGGCTTTATTAGTAACGATTTTAGGGGAACTAACGTGTTTTTGAGAGGGGGTTTTATATAATCGTTGCATTTCGTCCCCAATTTATGTTTTTTTGTTTTAACAGAGGTAACAATTTTTAAGTGTGAAAGTGAGCGTGTTTTCCACATACATTCAGACATATTCATATAATTACTCGAGGAACCAGAATCAGAGATCCAAGCCGAACCCTATTTATCGGTGACGGCGGTGCAACTGATTTTGTGCTGTGGCGACGGCTTCATCGGCTTTTATTCGGCTCCAGTCGCTTTTTCTATGAAATGAAATAATTAAAAAAAAAAATTCACTACAAATTTAGGTTTTTATTTTTTAATATTTTATAGAAAAAGTTAAATAAATATTTGCGATAGTGTTTCGCAGTTATAATGCAAAATGAGTTATTTTTGACAGCCTGCATGCAGTCTGCTTCTTTTTTAGTTTATACACGAAAATGGAACTTCCGAAGAGGTCGATGTGGCCAAACCATTCCAAATAAATAGTTGCTAATATTTCTGCTACTCTGGGATAAATATAGTGAAATAGTAAGGCTATTTGGATTTTCCAAAAACCTCTTTCGTTTCAGAATTAGATGATTCAACTTCACTATTCCTATGCGCATTTCACTGGATTCAACGTACCCGAATTAGGCTAAAACGCCTCGTGTCCGGCTTGTTAGTTTTTTCATCTAGCACAATCTAATTTATGGGGTCTTAGATGGATATTAAAAAAATGTTTCATACGGAATGGCAAACTTAACATACCATATTTACAACCAGTTGTGCAGTGTATAAAATTCTTACCATATTAACCAAACCTAGCAAAATCCAGCAACTACAAGAGGAATATCTTAACTCTATAAATGTATTTATATATGCAAGTAAAATATGAAAAAGTATTTAAAGAAAACCTTAAAGTGAAAATCTCCATGATAAGACTCATCATCTATATAAAAACTTTTTAAGCAAGTTCAGAGGAAAACTGTTTTTCCTATTAAAAAGAAAATAAGAAAAATAGTTTGTGGCTAATATTTGGAATATGAGCAACTTTATGGGTAGGGGATATACCTAAAAGTTACTCAACTGTTACTCATACAAAAAAGGTCTACGTTATGCATGTTAGTTTATTTGTGTATTGGTTGCATGTATGTTTGTATTCATATTTACACACATAAGTATATATTTGGAGTAAGAGGATAAAGTTACAAATTAGCTTAGTATCACGGTATTTACACCTGACGTTCCAAATACAAAGATAACGAACTCAAAAGAAAACTTACTTTTACTTAAGTAACTTAAGAAAACTTTCTTCATCTGGCAATTTTTTTTTTTGGAAGGGAATGTTTTCATAAAATTTCTTTTGGATTTCTGGGCTAAAAAGTATATAAAACTTCTGTTGACAAATTCAAAGTGACCTTTTGGCAAAGTAGTCAGTAGACAGTAAGAAAATTGTTGCATTTTTAAATATGTTAATAGGTTGGGGCGGGAAAATGTAAGTTAACACTTTTGTGGATATTTAAGTGAATTTTTAAATAGTTGAGGCCAATAAGTTGGTTACAGTTTTTTAATTTAATTTATTTAAGGTTGCTTTAATTTAAATGGCTATTTCAATAATATAAAGACAATTTTTTATGAAACATTTTAAATTTGCTATAACGAGATCTAAACACACACATCTGTGTCATTAAAATCAATTTTAAGGAGTGGTATTTCTATGGGAGCGTTCGTCAAATATGGACAGATTCAAACAAAATTTGGTAAGGAATGCCGTTTCAATTTATATTCTGAATTAAATACAAGTACCAACATTACTAAATTTTCGGTGGGTACAAACACTGTATTGCGAAAAAGTTAATTTTGGGGGCTATTTAGCAATGGACTGATTCAAGTAAATTTCTACTTATTTGCTAAGAAGTAACCTTCACTTTGTGAAAAATGTTTTTAAGGTGACCTGGGTAGAAGATTGTTGCCCTAGGCCCTCAACTATTAAGAGAATTGGGGAATTTGAGTGCAACGGAAAAGCGAAGCATACTAAAGGAGGCCTCAGCCAATAGTCAGTCAGGTGTTACTGATAGGATCTTTAGTCAGCCCTGATCACAAGAGATCCGTAAAATTTGGGTGGGATAACACCAAAAGTGAAATATGCTTAATATGATCCCTTCAAACCCCCGGGGGATGTATTACATGGACAGCTGATTAGCCAGCCGGACGGGTGGACTAACATCGTTAGATCAAAAAGTGATTGCGGCAATGTTTATGCACGCAGAGAAAAAATATGGTTGGGCATGGTTAGGGAAACAACACTATGTTTAATATAACAATATATTGTTGTCGTACACAAATAATTGTTACTTTTCTTTAATATCAACAATATTATTGTTACTGTAAACATATCAACGTTTATCGCAATTATAAATTTGAGTATTGTTGAACGAAAAATAATTATTTTTCTAACAACTAAATTATGATAACTTTCAAAACATATTATATTGCTCACAACCATATAATGATATTTAATAGCCATATCATGATAACTTTCTATACATTTATCATATTATGTTGAAGATGCAATCAAACCATTTTTACTCTAATAATATTATGTTAGCGCCATTTGTAAAATAATTATGTGAGCGGTAAAACAATTTAAAGATAAATTCCCATAAAAAAATAAGCTTAAAGAATTTAAAAAAATTAAAATATTAGCGGAGTTCATTCAGTTTAGTGATTTAATAGTGCAAATGGAAATTATCGTAGTTTTTTTGTAAAATCCAACAACAAAACACATAGAGATTTCGTTATATTTTATAAAAGTGTTTTGATATTTCTGTTGTTTTCTTGGGCAACTGCGTATGTCTTAAAACAAAATTTTCAGGAGAGCCGAAAACCCATTCTAGATTAAAAAATCGGAATTAATACATCCTTTTTCAAAAATTTTTAGAAACATGTAAACAGCAATTAAAATTAGGCATCGGAAAAGAAAAATAAGAAAAAATGGACAAACGCGGTTGCCCATGAAAACCACAGATTTTGGATTTTCTCTTTTGCAAGCCTTTTATTGAACTCCGCTATTTGATTAACATTAAGAAAAATTGTAAAAAGCCACAAAATAAAAATCGATGCAAGAAAATTTTAATTTATTTTATATTTTTATGACAGTTGCTTCTAAATTTATTATGATTAACATGATAATAATATGATTACTTCTTAGCTTATTATGATTAAGATGACAATAATATGAATAATTTCTTAGCTTGTTATCATTAACATGATAATAATATGATTGCTTCTTAACTTATTATGATTAACATGACAATAATATGATTGCTTCTTAACTTATTATGATTTACATGACAATAATTTAATAACTTCTTGACTTAGTATGATTAACAGAATAATAATATGATTAAGGGAAAAATATTATGATGTAATATTACGAGTATATTTAGTCATAATAGGTTTCAATAATAATCATAATATGGTGACTACAATCATTAATCTTATCATAATATGTTGCTCTTAGAATATGTTTACCACAACCATGTTTTTTCTCTGCGTGTGTTTGGTCATTTTTTTGAAAAGCCAAAACAAGGATTATATTTCCTACTTATAAGTTTGTTTGAGCTTGAAATTGATTTTATGAAATCCTCTCAAATAATTTGTCCTGATTTTTTATGTCATTTTTTCATCTGTAGTTTGTTTTTTATCTGTTTATTGCTTTTGTGTTTTTTAATATGTTTTTTATGAAATCAAACAAATTCAAATTCTTTTTGAAAGGAATATTTTATATTTAATTAGTTTGTTAAAAAAAACTGTATCTAAACAATTTTAAAACACAAAATATTGGTTTCTCTCAAAACTAAACAAACAAACAAACAAACAAACAAACAAACGAATGGGAATACTTGTGAAAACATTTAAACAATACTTTTGTTCAAAACTCAACAATAAATAGACAAACTTTATCTTTCTCTATTTAGATAAATTCTGATTTTAAGTTTTTGTTTTCTTTATTTTTCTATGAACATATTTTTAAACACTGATTCCATTAAAAAAATTGATTTACAAAATTGAAGCAAAAATTTTATGTCAATAACACCATTTATGTTTCAAGTAGGACTTTGCTCTACTTCACGGGAAACCGTTAAGGAATAATAAAGAAATAAATTATTTCACTGAAGGAATGAATTTTACAACATGAACATGATATAAATTGGACTGTTTTGGTCTTCGGGTGGAGGTGTGTCCTTGGGCGGATAATCCTGCTTAACCTATATTTAGGACGTCAAATATTTGTTAAGTGTGAACTAGAGGTTTTGCCTGCATCACCGGGAATTAATTGCGGGATTTCCGGGTAATTTTCAAGAAGCACTTTTTTTAAAACTTTAGTAAATCTGTGTGGAACTCGTGTCCTTAGTTGTTTTATCCAACTTAATTTAAGCACAATATTTAAATATGCTGCAGATGGAACTGTTTTTTGAGAATGGGCATATGGTAAAATATTAACCTATCTTCAGAAAGTTTTATTGTCTAAGCAAATTGTGGTCGTCTACACTGATAGAAAAATTCATCTTCATATTGATGATACCCTAACATCAGAATTGTGACATCAATTTTACTACAAACGACCTCAATGATGCAAAAAATGACATCAATCCAATGACTAACGTCTTCGTACAATTTTGTCATTTTTTACGTGTCGTCTAATTTATGACTATAGTGACATCAATTCGATGCCACATTTTGTGTATTATTAACATTATTTTCATGATTACAATGTATTATAAGAAGCAAAAATTCCTATATTCTATTTTTTTAAATTATTTGGTTAAATACAACAAATATTTAAAGTATAATGATTACGAAAACCATATGGGGCATGGTGCTGGTGTCTTATAATTGAGAGTACTGCTGTAAACAAAGGTCATAATTCAACAAACGTGAAACTGACATCTGTACAGGGTCAGTAAATTAAAATATTCTCACACTTTGACTTAAGTCAATTCCAATGACTTTGACTTAATGACAAACTGCCATTAAATTGATGCTAATGTGTCCTTTCTCCGATGTTACTGCGTCATCCATGTCCTTAGTGCGATGACGCGTCATTTCTGTGATGCCGATGTGTCATCCCATTGATGACATATTTTAATTTTGAACCTGATGACACTTTGACCAAGTGATGTTTGACATCACATTGATGAAAAGTGTCATGGGGTCAAAAACGAAGAGACTTGTACTGAATTCAAAATACATCAGCGTTATGACGCATTTTCAATCATTTGTAATGGCGTTTTCTTTTCTAAACAAAATATGTTACATAAGTGTTACATGTGACTTGGCAACATTTTTAAATGCTCCCCTAATTTTTGAAAAGTGTTGCATATTTTATGTTTACAAATGAACACAAATTTCGGCATAAAACAATTCGCCTTGATCTAGTGCTGCACTCATGCCCCTTTACTTAAAATGAGTGTTGAACATGTAGCATTTTTTTTTAATTTTAAAGGGAACATTATCAGACAAGAACGCTTGACACTTTTAAAATAACACATGTTTTTCAGAAAAGAACATAAGAAAATGTAAAAGGCAGAATAAATGCAGAATTTTACTCAGAAAAGAAATTTTACAATAATATTTTGCGTTAAGTGCGTAGTTAAAGTGATTTCCGGGAGTGTGTTTTATATGGGGCGTATGATTAATTAAGACTCGATCTTTACAAAATGTGGTGGTGTGATTTCGAGTCTTACTTAAATAGATAATGCTTAATTGCACCACAAAAGCATTACTCCTTACGCTTTTAGCCATTCTAATATGATTTCTGAGAGAGACATATGTAGCGAATTTGTTGAAATTTAATGACAATCGGTGCATTCCGCCACCAATTTATGTTAGTTTTTGTAATTTTTTAGGAAGGTTGTTCCATATTTGCTTGAATAATTCTTTTTGCACTGTACCGATTATGCTGGAATTCAATCTCAAACTGCCTAGGAGTACTAGAAACTATTTGACACCCAAATGGCTAAATCAACTTAGAATAACTGTAGGCCTCAGAATATATCCTTGCCGTTAGGAAAAAATATCTTAGGTTAATGGTGATAACCGTTCTTCAAAGTTAGTGCTCGTATTCGGGATTACTTACTTACGTACTATTAACTTGTATTAACTTGTATTTTATTTTATTTTATTTTATACCCTTGCGATTATTCTTCAATTTAAATGCACTATTTTCTTCGAGTGAAAATGAAAATTCATTTTTTTTTTACTATATTGAATATTTTTTTAAACAATATTGATGAAAATTGATTTCAATTAAAAAATTTGTGATACACTAAAAAAAATCAATATTAATAGTACGGTGAGTTAGAATTTTCTTGAATTAAGTACAGAAAGATTGATTCAAGTACGGAATTTCAATCGCAAAATGCTTAAATTATCCATATTCAATCCCGATTTCGTACTTGAAATAATCCGAAAAAGATATTGATTTAAGTAAAACTAAGAATGTGCTTTATTCATGTATTTTGAAGTCCTGAATTAGAAAGACAAAATTGTTATTATTAATTTACTTATACCTTACAGAATGATAAAACACCAACATCATGCCCGATTTGGTTTTTACTTTAGAAATCTAATGTATATATTTAACCAAAAATATAAACTAAATGAGAAGCAAGAGGTAAATTTCACTTTTTAACCCTTCGTGGCACAATGAGTCTGGCCAGACCTTTTTCAATGTGTTTAGAAAATCAACACATGCGTAACCCGGAGGGTGGAACACCACGAAAAGTTTAATCTTTTTTTACTTGATTTAAGAATTTAATACTTATTTAAAGAAATTCCGGGATGGATTTTCGAAAGAAATCCCTTTTAGGATTGTTTTGAGAACGTTTTAGTGTTATTCGAACTTGAATTTTTGAGTAAGAATCGTTGATTTATCCCGAGTGTTTTTCTTTCTATGTATTAATATACAAATAATAGTATAATAATAGTTCAGAAGTAATTTTGTTGATATAAATAAACATTTATTAAATTGTTAATTAAAATTGATTTTATTTTTTATTAATGGTTCAATTGAAAAAAAAAATTGGCGGAAATTTCCAGCAAATTTAAGTTTTTATTTGTAGCAAATTGTTTCAACGAAATTTAATATATCGTCGCAAGAATTAAAGAGCGCTGTAACTGACAAAACATAAAATGTTCACCAGAGCCAAAAAACCTGTATGAAAGTACATAATAAATTTCATATCAAAAAAAACTGTACAACTTAGGAACATGAATTTAAAAACGTATTTTTTTTACTTTTTCTCGCTTTATATATTGACTGTAAACATTTCCTCTCAAGTCAATTATTCCCGGTGATTCTGCGGCTTACAGCAAACTATTTTTCTTCCACAGACCTATAAAATGCTGTAACTGCAATCATTTTTTTTATGGAAACAAAAAAGTGAATTTTTTTCATCATACAAATATGGGGCCGGGACCAATTGACGCAGTATTTTTTTCTGATTAAAATGATTAATTCTTTCGACGATATATGAAACTTTTTTTTTGTTAATTAAATGGGAAAAAATAACGAGCATTTGTATTTATTAAACAAACTTGGATTGATATAAATTAAACAATGATTCCAAATATCGTTTTTTGGTACTTAAGTATTCAAAATTGTAACCCGGAATATCGCAAATTTGAGTGCTGACTTCGAAAAATGACTATCACAATTGAATTCAGCGTACCCAAATTAGCTTAACTGGTAGGGTGCTTAGCTTGTTGAAAAAAGTGTCAAATTCGTGCGCAGTGTAATTATAATAGCGTACAGTGTTATTAAATAATATATACTAACATATTATTTTGTTTCTGTTTTTCTGAAAAACGCTTCGAGAAGTTTTTTTTGGTTGGGATCATATAAAACATCTGTTAAAAAATTGGGTTGGGAAATGAAGAATTGGGCGTGACATTCCTTATAGTTAGGCATATTAAATATTTATATATGGAAAACGGTACCAGAAAAAGTTATCCTATTTGATACCTAAAGCTTCGTGTATACACAAGTTTTATGATTTGAGGTAAACCAGTACATAATAGAATTGAAAATATGTACAAACATATGTACTGCAACTTCAGATCAGGGTACTAAGGACAGCCTTTTGAAAAGGGAGAAGATTTTAAACCCGTACTTGGGATCTTTCTAAATTTCTTAGAACAAATGTGGCAAGGGTTTAAGTTGTCTATCATTGAATTTGTCATAAAATTTAACGAAATTTTAACAGAGTGCCTTTAATTGGAAATGCTTTTTAATTTTCATGCAGTTTTTGTTTTGTCAAATATACATAGTAATGATTATTTTTATATATTTGGTTTTGGTTTTTTTTTTATAGATTTGCATAAAAATAAAAGCTTATTTCCTAAAGCTGTGTTTTCTGTTTGAGGTTTCAGAGTTGGTTTTAGCTTTTTTCTCTGTTTTAATTCTTTTGTTCGTTTTATCTTTTTTTTTTACTTTTAAATTGTTTGTTATCAAAAAGTTCAAATGAATGTGATCTGTTTGTGAAGTTAGTTAGTTGTCAATTAGCAGGGCAATATACAAATCAACAAATACATCCAGTTTTTGCTGTTACTGCCACTTGTAAAACTTTCAAGCAACACATCAGTACAGGACAGACAGACAGTTATACTAAACTAAATCAAAAATGATGAACTTTTTTTTTGCAAAAAAAAAAAAAAAACAAAAACTACTGCTACAAACGAACTTATAACGGAGTACCAAAAGTGTTGGGAAATTTTTACTTTGAAAACCCAAACCGTTAACTGTCTTTTACTTGTAAACGCAGGAGTAAGAGAAATAGTTGGACGAATTGTTATGCAGAATTATTTCTATACATACGTATCTTCCTGCTTCAACATTAGAATGCTTCAAAAAACATTTTATTTCAAGCATTTTTGTTTTTAAAAGTATGTGTGTCATATATTTTCCTTAAATTTTTTGAACAAAAAAATGTCCCAGGTTCAGTACATTTTTTTGTTCAAAAAATTTGATCTCCGGCTCATCCAGGAATGAAAATTTTCAATAAATTTTAATTTATTAGCATGTTGTTGAATTCCTTTCTTCATAAAAATAATTTAATAAACTTTAGTCTAATCAAAATATCAAAATTTAGATTAAAAACCATAAACAGTTCAATAAATTAACAATTTTTTGGGCAAAAATAATTGTTATCTTCTAATTTAATTATTTTTGCAGAAATAATTTATAATTTCTAAATTTTATTTTTGGGTAGAAATAATTGTTTTTGTATGACGTTTACTTTTTATTGAGATAGAACCTGGCTTTCCCTCAACAATAAATTTAAGATCATAGAAATCTTATTAGAAATAATTTTTTTCATAAAGTTTTTTGGAATTTTCTTGAGATATTTTTGCGTTGTGTAGCAACTAGGGTGTTCAATCGATTAATTTTTGTTCGATTAATCGAACAATTTTACACGGTTAATTGTTCGAATAATTAAAAATTGCTAATTTCGATTAAAGGATTAATCGAAGAATTTATACCAATTAATCGAATAATAATATGTATATAGTATTTCTGTTAAATTTATAATTTTTTAAAAGTTGTAAGTCGAATAAAAAAACCAAACATATGCATCCGTTGGAATAAAAAAAAAAACAGTCATGCTAAGTGAGCAATTTAGCTTTAATTTTTTGTTATATTTTTTCAACACAATTCAAAAATTCATTTCACAAAAGAAAAAAACCACAAAGATTTATATTAATTTAGAAATCAAAATGAAGTAAGATTGAAACCGAACGATAATTTAAATGAAAATTCTATTTACAAAATGGCAGTAGTTTCTCGTGGTTTTAAGTGTTGTTCTTTTAAAAATTATAGATAATACTTAAAGAATAAAGCAGGGACCGAAAATAACAGTTCAATTGGAATTTCAAAACGAAAAAAGCATATGGATGTAAATGACGAAAAACTGATTAAAGCATACCATACTGATTCTTCTGAACACGTTTCAATAATTTGTTTAGTTGAAAAAGTGTTATTTACACTAGAGTGGTCGCTAACTGTATTAAACATAATTTTTTTCTATTTTTCCATGTTCTCGATGGGTATTCATACATATTAGGACTATCGATGAAGGCTAAGCCTTCACTGATGCCCGCGAACGAGCATAATCGTAAAGCCCGAATTTTATCCCTCATAACTTGGAAAATATTTATTTAACATAACAGTCTAAGAAGTTGTTATTAGTGAAGTTTCAAACTACTTTGGCCTTAACAAGTTTTCTCTAAATTCCATATTTCACAAAACCTTACTAAAATAAAAAGCAAACAGCAGTATTGATGCGAATTTTTTTATTTAGAACTATTTTACCTAACACACGTCAATTCGGCGTCAATATTTGTGTTTATGTGCGTTTGCTTAAAAAAAAATAGTCAAACGCATATCATTTGTTTCTAACATACCTACGCGCTATCTCCATTTCTTAAGGGGCCTCCTATAAAAAATTTCAATACAGACTAGGAATATATTAAAGAAAAAGCCCCATTACTGCCCAGCAGCCGTTCCTAGGGGGATGATATGTGTGACCGATTTTAATTAGTTTTTTGTCCTTAGCGTTTTCTAGAGACATACTTTCCCTTTATCCCCACTCCCTTACAAATATTGCGTTTTATGATATTCTTAAATTTAGTGGAAATTTTCCGTCTTTTGTGAATAGAATGAAACATTAGAAGTAAGTCAATTCAAATTCACTCCTGCTTTTAGAGCTTTTAAAAGGCTTTCGTGGGAACGACATTTCCTTCATCTGGTTCATATTAAATATCAAAAACTAAATTGTGATAATTTTGATGGTTTGTAAATAAAATTATTCTTTGTAACTCAGCCATTTTATTTTTCATTTCCTTAGCTTAAATGTTTTTAATTTCTAAAACTAAACTATTAAATTTTATTCCTTCTTAAAAAAACTGCATCATCGACTTTTTTTTAATATTTGCTTTCTATTTTTTACTTTTCTATAAAGAATTTAATATAATTGTTAGTAATATTTCCTTAATGTGAGGCATAAAAAAACGTTAAAATGAAATTGAAAACGAAACTGTAAAAAAACTAGAACCTTTTAGCAAAATTAAAACCATAAAACTCTAGTTATTGACCTTTAAAAAAGTAAAAATTATGCTTTTACTAAAAGAAAACTAAAAAATTTGTTACTAACACTTTTTTGCTTGCAGAAGTGGGGTGAATAATAAAAATTATTAAAATCGATAAAAATTAAGCAAAGTTTTTTTAATTAAAAGTAGAAAAATGTTACAAAATGGTTAACAGGTAAGTTAAAAAATTTAAAAAAATAATTATATCGATGCATTTGCGTAAAAAGGGCTAATCTCAATTTTATTACGAGGGCCAGTCAGTTTTGTTTATATCAAAGCGACAAATCAAAAAGGGCCAAACTGCCGCGGCCTGTATACAACGAGCTGAATTACCAGGGTCAAACTGCTCAATAAACTACATATTTAAAAAAAATTTGTATTTTAGTATTTTTAAATGTTCTGGGTGTGATAACACTGGATTAAATTCTGTAGCCAAAGTAAGCTTAAAAAAAATGAACATAAAAAAGGTAAATTCTCCAATTTTTCGATCTAAAATTAATCGACTGAACATTCTAATACAAATACAAAAACTGAAAAAACATAGTCAGACACCCGTGCTCATTTAAGTTCATCATTGTCTCATCGAGTGGATATGACTACTTGAATGCAAGAGCATAAGAATGCGTGTGATTTGATTTTGAGCAGTGGTATGGCGTGCGCATCTATGAATACACGTTCAATCTTAAAAATCACACATGCACAAATAAAATGTTTACGGAACGACCCTGTCGGACTTTGAGTTAACTTAAAACTAACTTATTGTCAACCAGAAATGAGTCACAGGTAAATACCTCATTTCCCTTGTTAAACTCTATTCAGTTTTTACACGTAGTGTCAGCACAGCTAGTCAGTACTCACTCTGCATAAGTTTCAACTAATTATGAGTTAGATTGTAGTGCATAAAGTAAGAGGGCACTATGAGTTAGGTATAAACCGAAAAACTAATAGTTGGCATTTAAAAGGCAGCTTGTAGTTCATCAGAATAAGTCAACACTTACTCATTCTGCATAAGTTTCAGAAAATCACAAGTTAGCTCATTCTGTGTTAGTTTGTGGTGAAAAATATAGTAGGACACTGCGAATTAGCTATGAATTGTTTATTTATTATTTAAAAATATTATTATGCTGTTGTTTTTTTGATTGGCTGCATGTCCAAGTAAATAAAACGAGTGATTTTTGAGTATTCCTTTAAACCCTTAAAGCCTTTAAGACTTGAATTTATTAAAGAAGGTTATTTTGAATGAAGCAGCTGATTTAAGTCAACAAATAGCTCGTCTAGAAAATCTAAAAGTAGAGATAGAAGATGGCAAAACTGTTGCAATAGCGTTCAAATTGTATCTTACAGTTATAGATGGAAAAGTTTAACATGCTCTAACCGGAACTAAGTCCAATCAAACTTGTCCAATATGCGGCGCTACTTCGAAAGATTTTATTAGTGTGAAGGATTATACTTCCGAAAAATTTAAACCAATTGAAAGCAACTCAAAGTACGGTCTCAGTCCATTGCTCTGCTGGATTAGATTTTAATAAAAGTGATGTAAAAAATGGCAGATAAAAGATAAAGAAGATAAATAAGCAGTAAACAAAAAAAAAAAAAGAAAATCCAAAATGCATTTTGGACAGAACTTAGTCTTTATGTTGATCTTCCAAAAGTTGGTGGTTTTGGTAGCACGAATGATGGAAACACATCTCGTTGTGCATTTACCAAACATGCTTTATTTTCAAAAATTACTTCAGTTGATGAAGATTTCATATTTCGTCTAAGGATTATACTAATGTGTTTGTCCTGTCAGTTTCCTTTAGATTTATATAAGTTTGAAACTTAACTTAACTTAACTTAACTTAAAACTGCTGAATATTTCCAAAATAAATACCCTTCGTTGCCCATGACACCAAATGTACATAAAGTTCTTGTGCACTCTAAACAAGTAATGCAGAACACAGTGCTTCTTGTTGGATATTTTGCTGAAGACACTGCAGAATCACGGCATAAAATATATAAAAGCGATAGCTTATGCCACGCTCTCAAAAAAATCGTAGTGATAACCTCTTCGACGTATTTTATAGATCAATGAATGCATCAGATCCTTTAATATCATCCCTTCGAATAATACACGAGTTCACCAAAGAAAATGTGCGGCCCTTTTACCAGAAGTTATCGAAATGTTAAAGTTTGAGGATCCCCCTGAATTATCTTTACAGGATCGGCAAGTGGACTTACATGAAAGTACTGATGATGAGTATTGCGCATTGAAAATATGAAGTTTATAAAATATAAGGAAACTAGGATTTCTATTAAAATAAATTGGTTTTTCTTGATCATTCGATGAAACATCTGAATTATATTTAAAAAAGATTGCTTTTCGGATTTTTTCGGACTATATTGTGCCCTAATAAGAATAAAAAGCAAACAAATTTTTTTATGTTTGCGAAATTTTACGAAAAAAAAAAATATACAACATATGCATGAAAGGGTTAAACGGGTTTTAAGCCTTATAAATTGATCCAAACTTAAGAAGATAAGCGTAAGCTTGTTTGTAAATGTGAAATGGTTGGATCTTGTTATACTCATCAAATTTCAAGAAAATACTTAACATTTTGTTATTAAATTTTAATTTTGTATTTGCGTTTGGTGCGGACACTTTTTTAACGATCGCTAATACAACATTTCTTGATATTTTTCATGATCTATACGGCTATGCGATGAAGAATTTGATATTCGCAAAAAGTTGTTATGCCCTTAATGTATTCCCTTTCCACCTATCGTGAAGTGTATAAACTAGATTCGGCAACCAGTGAAATGCGTAAAGAAACGAGCTTTCCCTCAACAATAAATTTCAGTGTATTTATAAAGAATACAAATTAAGAATTTAGCACGTCATAGAGAATTCTTAATATTTATAAATTTTATATTCCCAAAAATATCTTTAGGACAAAGTTTACCTTATCAAATTGCAAAGGTCTTTTTCAAAATGGCATTAACGCGCATAAATTTAAAAATGGCAATAACAAGAAGAAATTCGGCATGTGTAATTTTCTTGTCATGAAGAACAATTAACTCGATTAGATCCCATATAAGAATGACAGAACCAATTCCTATGTATAAGTAACTTCGTGTTAACTGCAACTGGGATATTAAGATCGTTTAATTAAACTCATTTCATACTAAATTTAAATTTTAAGTTAATTTTCTTTTATTTATTTAAACGCTCTTTTCTATTACTATCTATTCCAGAGTGGACAACATATATCGCTCCTTTATTGCAACAAAGTCATATCTCAAAAAATCAAAAAATATTAGGTAACATAAGCAAAAGTGTTCCTTCATAGCTTCTTTGTATGTTAAAAAAAATCAGAATTATATCTCAAACTAAACTGAAGTTATAGCAAATTAAATTGTATTAAATCTGCATATAAATTAACATTTTGAAAATTTTAATCGCATTTTGCCAAGCTTTATTTTTTATGAGATATGACCATGTTGCAATAATATGTTTATATTAAAAAAAGTATACGTATCTATAATTTTTAATTAAAAAAATATTCAACATACGCCTTGTATTACACATATATTTACTTTAATCTCCAAATTTACTTTGTCTTTAAACATTTCATTTGATTATTATTATTTTACTAACGAAAATTTTGTTTTTTAAAACAGTTTGTATTTTTATACAAATATTTTACCTTGTAACCACTTATTAAGCTATCATGTCCGTTGGAATTGTATTCTAAAAATTTAAATTCCTCCCCAAAAAAATTTCCAGTAATTGATGGTTTAGTAACACCAACCAGTATGTAAATTACTTTTATTTTGGTTGCATTATAATACTAGTACTTTTGAATTCCCAAATAAAGAGAAATAAAAAAAATCAGTTAACAATCGTCTAAAACAATAGAGTTTGTCTAAATGTGTTAGTTTGGTTTATTGGCAAGGCGTGTTTACCAAAAAAAGAAATCGGTAGAAAATAAAAAATAAATACAAATGGAGTAGGTATAGAATATAAAATAAATTTCCATTTAAATTTTTCAATTTGTAAACTTTCAAATAGTTAAATAGAAAATTATAGAGTGTGTTGTTAACAACTCAACATATTAAAACCAATTTATTTATTTCAATATTTTATAAAAACCTTAAACACCCTGTAGGCGCATATGTTACTTTATGATTTAGTTCTTACGCACAAAAAAAAATCAGTGTTAAATTCTCGAAAACAAGGTTGATTTTCCATTTTTCGGTAGTGATTTTACTTCGTAGTTACTTCATTATTTTACAATAACTTTCGAACAACTTTATTTTCTTTTAAAATAACTATAATTCATGTTATTTAAAGATTCCCGTAAAGTTAGAGCAAACTGACATTCATATTGAAATAACAGTATTTTAAGTTGAAATAACTGGAATTTCATGTAAAATCGAAATGGTTTGAGTTTGAAATAACAGTGAGAAGAAGCTACAGAGCCACATAAGCATTAAGTTAAGAACGTTCGAAACGCTTACCTATAGAACCAGAGAGAGAGAATAAAATTATTTATTTTCCAGTAACACATGTTCAACTTTTTTGTTTTTCCCTTTGTTCACAGAAGCACTCACAGCTAAGAGACACAAGCAGAATGTCCCCATATGGTTTTCGTCATCATTCTACTTTGAAAATTTTATGTATCATTTAACTAAATAATTTTAACAAAAAGAATATGGGAATTTTTTTCTTTTTATAAATAATTTTTTCTTTTTATAGTACATATTGTATTGTTTCTAAGCAAAAAATTAAAACAGGATGTTTTGGATTCAATTATGAACAATGTTATTTTAACATTTTTTATTTAAAATTAATATGAAACAATGATAATTTTAAATAAAGTCCATACTTTTGCAGAAATTTACTATGATTTTTAATCAACATTGCGCCATGTTAATTTAACATTGATATTTTTATATACGCTTTGACCAGACGTTGTCTTTCCAAGAACTTTTCGTATACTTTAATAAGTTTTAGCCATCAGCACTTTCAATTATTCTTGGATATCTTGAGTAATTGATATACTTTTAGAAGGCCCAAAGAAAAAAGCCAATAAACTAGGCAAACGCAGTAATAGCTTGATTTACCGGCTCTAAATGAAAAAAAAAAACGAAATATAATTCGATCGCAAAAAATTTTGCACAGCAGCTTCTCATTGGGATAAGCTGCAGATAAAAAATTATTTTTCCAATTCAAACAAAAAATTTGTAGAATATTCAAACAATGTATTTGCATTTTGTTTACTGAAAAAAACACTGATTTTTTCAAACAAATAATTTACAGAATCAAACAAAAAGTTAACTGAAATTCATAAAAATTTCAAACAAATAATTTTGCTGAATCAAACAAAAAGTTTTGGCACAAGCAATGGCTAAAGAAGAAGAAATGTACCCGAAAACGGCAGCAGACCGACTCGATATGTTTAACTAAACTGTTTTAAAAAATTTAATACGGGATCTTGTTTTTCATTCTGTTTTATTTTGTTTCTTATAATGTTGTTGTTGTTGTTTAAAAAGAGTGAAACATTTTTTTACCTGATATTGTTTTTGTTTTTTTACTACAAACCTCGTCGCGCTATTTTATCATCTTTCTTATTTTTGTACTTTTTTAAAGAGTCCAAAAATAGACTGTATGTTTGTGTTTTTTGTTGTTGTTCTTTTATTTTACATAAAGAAGTGTTGCTTACGATCAATTAAAAAAATTCAAAAAACGACAATTATGAAAACTTAAAAATTTGAAACGCGTATATTATATTTTTGAATAGCTGTCAACATTTTTGTTGGTTAAATAAAAATCAAACAAAAATATTAATTGAATCAGTAAAAAAATTTGTAGAAATTAAAAAAAAAATTTTCAAACAATCGTTTGTTTGAAAATAATTCGGCAATAACTTTTCCTGTGTGTGCGAATAATTAAGGATTCATCTCTACATTTAGCATTAAAAATATAGCAATAAAGGGTCTCATCGTTACACAATTCTTAAAAATAAAATTGAAAATTACGAAGTTTTTTAAAGTAAATTCTGCAAAACAAAATGGCTGCCCCAGAAGATAGTCTATTATTGCGAATGTTGCGGGTTATATTCCCTCCAGAGACTCTGGTCTGTTACATTACACAGGGCTGGATGTCTAACTTACTATAAGTAAATTACATTGGAATATAATATTTATTTGTAAGTTTTAATAAATATATAAAAAAACAAAATACGTAAAAAAAATTCCAATGATTTTGTCACAACGTTATTTATACTCAACCCTGTATATAAAAAGTACTTACATAGTTTTATAGCCAAAGAAGGAAAAAACATAATAAACGTTTTTAAATGTTTGATAATTGTAGATTTTACGCTGTATTGTCTTAAAATAACGCTATTAAATATTTAAATGTTAAATTGTTATTTGTTTTAATAGAGTCATTATTTTTAATAGAATTTTTTATGAAACTTTGTGTATTTATACAAAATAATTTAATACCTGCAAACTTTTTTCGTGATTTAGGACTTTAAAGAGAATCGATAAACGACAAATTCATGTTATTAGTTTTAAAGATATTTACCAATTTTTGCTTAGGAATTATTAGAAAACTACGAAATAACCATTATATCCACCATCATTATTCCAGAACAGGTAAAAAATATTTCTCAACAAATAACCCTTCAGAAGACGTTACACAATTAATATTAATAATTGCTATTGCTATGCATTATTAAAGCACGAATTGACTCCATGGATATATAAAAAAAACAAACAATCACTTATAATATATAAAAATAAACTTTTAAAGTTAAGAAAAAAAAAACGGAAAAGTAAGGAGTTTGACAGCAGATTAAAGAGAATAAGTAATGTTATCAGGAAAGCCTGTAAAGAGCCAATGAATGATTTTTAATTTAATCATTTTGAAAGAATTCAACATGAACCAAAAAAGTGCTGGACATTTTTAAATGAAAATCTGGGAAGAAAGACTATATAACACTTAATAAAAAAAGAATCAATATTTTCTTGATGTACCAAAATTATTAACACAACAAATTTACTACTAACCTGGTGATAATATTAACGGTCTTAAGCTAAGATCCCACTAACAGCGCAATTTACCAATTTTTTTCTTATTTCATGTGTCGATAGTGTGAACGGTCAAAATTTTTTAATATGCGATAATCTGTGTCGAAATTGTTCTGACTGTGGACAATCAAAATTATCCTTGATGCGCCGATAATGTGAACACTCTTTTGGAGCAATCAAATTGTTTAATATATACCGATTTTTATCGGCCACATGAGCGCCGATCACAGTCGCCAATCAGCGTCGATACAAACTGCACAAACTGGCTACTTAAATTTTACTTTTTTGAGCTTTATTGTACCAAAATTGCATTTGTTTCATCTATTATTCAGGGCTGTGGAGTCGTCCGAAAGTCGTACTACCTCCTACTCCGACTCCAAACGCTGAAATTTTTTAAGTGCGACTCCGACTCCGACTCCTACTATAATCTTGATGCTAAATGTATATGAGACTCAGTGATGTTGACTTTTATTTTCATAACCATACGGCCTTCTAAAAATTAGAGTTTTTGAGAAGAAATTATCCTCCGCAAACATTCATGTGCTGTTTCCAAATTACAGGCGATTGATTATGTAGTAAAATTTATATGAAAAGCACTCAGCCCATCGCGGAAACAGCACATAAGAGCAGCATTCATAAACCATTTATTTTAATTTTAAATGTGTTTTAAAAAGATAATTTTTATTTTGGAAAACTTTATTTAAATTTTTTATGCCGGAAAACTTTGGAGTCGGAGTCGCGAGTTTTTGTGGGTACTACGACTCCGACTCCGGCACAAAAACCTCAACTCCGACTCTTCAACTCCGACTCTTCAACTCCGACTCTTCAACTTCGAATCCGACTCCACAGCCCTGCTATTATTTATGTATTAAAACGTAAAATAGTACATTTGTACTGCTAAATGAAAGAAAACAATTCGCTTTAAACAAAACATTGCAGTTGTATCAATGTTGCCATCCCTGGTTTGAAGACAACTGTTTACAAAACAACAATTACAAAAAAAAGAACAAGTGCAGTAAGTTTGAATAAAATTGAATACATTTTTTATTACATACATATGTATTAAACCATTAAACGCCAAGACCATTAAAAACAAAAAATATTGAAATTCATTTATTTGTTTATATTTACAGTTAATAAATACAGAAAAAACCTGGAAGTGTGTTTTTAGGGGTGTACTCGGACGGGCACAATGGCGTCATGAGTGGGCTATTTTTTAAGTATGAACATTTTAAAAGCATACTTTTTCAACACATAGAGCAAAATCGCATTGTTCACAAGCCCATCTTATTCATTTATGACACTCACGACATCGTAACTGATTTTTTTATCCGTTAGTTGCAACACCAGCAGCCAGCGACCATTTGGAAACATTCAATTTCTGAGTATAGTTTAGCTTATTAAAATCGAGCAATATTGCGTTGAAACTCAAGCAACTCCATTTGAGATCTGTTTACAACATGATCTAAAGGGTTAGGAACGTTGTCCAAAAAATCAAGCACGACTCGGGATCCAAGAATGAGTTTTGATCTTTCTGCACTTATACTTTTGACCCCACAGTAAGTATCGAATTGGTATAAATAACCGGAGCTGCTCGTTAGCATCCAGTTTTTAAAACCAAATCTCACTGGGTTACCTCTTATGAATTATTCTGAAGAGTGGCTACCAAAAAAATTGGCTTGATGAATTTGAATATCACAAGGTATCTTTGTCCACTTAGAAGCAAATTTGCTTGATTTTCAAGACTTCATTGTTTGTCGCAACTGCTGAAGTGGAATATAATATTCGCTATCACTGCCGAAAAATACTACGACTTCACCTGGTACATCATTTGGCATGCGATCAACGATCTGGTGTAATAAAAGCTATATCGAACCTTTTGTGATCAACGTCATCTAGCTGTTTAAATTTATACAAGCTTTCCCATAAAAACTTGAGGGTTTCATATCTTAAAATTCCATTGATTAATTTGCCCAAATAGCACGATAGTGTACCGGTTATTGTCGCAATTGAGTTTTGCCCGATATGAACCAAAAAAAATTGTCACAATGTGCGACGATAATGTGACCACCTAAGAGTAAATTGTGCGCCGATATAGCACTATAAAAATCGTCACGGATTGTGCTATTTGAGCCGATTGTGGGATCTTAGCTTTAGAACGACTTTTAAATTCACACATAGCACCGTTTTTGAAATCGATCAGATAATTTCAGATTTGGATTTAACAAAAACCTGTGGATATATTATATGAATAAGACCTATCACTTTTTTGGGGTTGTCATTGGAGGGGTCAATTGACACCATTTGACCAGTCACAGATCTATTCTCAATGAACGTGCTTAATGTCAGTTACTTAAATGTAGTAGTATTTCAATAAAACAAGTCCTAGAATTAAATTTAAGAACCAAATATTAGAAAGTACCAAAAAATGTGTCCCAGCAACGTTGAATACTGTACTGTAATTCATTACTTTTTCTACATTTTTGTTATTCTTTCACTGGTCATGAGTCCTTTCTTTTTGTACTTGTTCTATTTTCAGAAATCCCAGGACCAAGTGACACAAATTTCCCGCAAGGAAGGAATTAGGTACGGAGGCAGCTATAGTGAATGTGGTTAACAATTTATGCAAAGGTTTAGATAGTGGATGTAGTGGTGTTGCTGGAATTTTTTATAATCTTTCAAATGCTTTTGATTTGGCAGATCGTAATATCTTAGTCGAGAAGTTAAAATATTATGGAGTTATTGCAGACGCATTAAGAATTTTAAACAATTACTTAACAAACCGTAAGCAAAATGTTGCAATAGAAGATTGCAAAAGTAAAATAGATCAGGTTGTGCTTGGAATACCACAAGGACCAATGTTATTTAGTGTCTATCTAAATGGCATGCAGGACATGATATATGTCTATTTTAACCTTATTAGTATGAAGCAGTTGTGAAAGGAGAGTTCGTAAGACTAAATAAACTTGTGTTAAATACTGAAAAAAGAAGACTTTTGAGATTTCGTCCGTATTTAATAAACAATTAAAACTTATGCATTTTTTTGGTGTAAGAGAAATTTTTGAAAGCGTTTCAATTAAATATCTTGGAGTTTATTTTCAAAATAATCTTGTAACGACTTTATTTTGGGGTATACTCAGCCTCTGTCCAGGTTCGTTACAAGAAAATATGACACGTGTTGATTTTTCGTTTTAATAAGAAATCCAATAAGTTTTATTTACTTTTCTTATGCTAGTTTAAAAGTTCATTATACAATAAATTACAAATGGTCGCGTGGTGTTCCTGTTTGTCTTGCTCCAGCACTCCCTCCCGAGTTAGGTCCAGTGTAGAAAACTGCGGTGTGTCGCTTGTTACGGAGAGTTTGGGGAGAACACTTCTGGGGTTATCACTAGGGGATACTTCGGGTTGTACAAGGATCTCACTTTCGTGAAATGCTCTACTGGTTATTTTGTTTGGTGTTAGAAAGACACGTGGGGAAAATTGTCTACCGGGTATTTGTTGTTTACTAGTATCTCACTGGGTTGTATTACTAGTGTTTTCACTCTGTGTTAGAAAACCACGCGGTGAAATTGTCTACTGGGTTGTGTTTACTAGAATTTCACTCTGTGTTAGAGAACCACGCGGTGAAATTGTCTACTGGGTTGTATTACTAAAATTCCACTCTGTGTTAGAAAACCACTCGGTGAAATTGTATACTGGGATGTGTTTGCTAGAATTTCACTCTGTGTTAGAAAACCACGCGGTGAAATCGTCTACTGGGTTGTATTACTAGAATTCCACTCTGTGTTAGAAAACCACGCGGTGAAATTGTCTACTGGGTTGTGTTTACTAGAATTTCACTCTGTGTTAGAGAACCACGCGGTGAAATTGTATACTGGGTTGTGTTTGCTAGAATTTCACTCTGTGTTAGAAAACCACGCGGTGAAATTGTCTACTGGGTTGTATTACTAGAATTTCACTCTGTGTTAGAAAACCACGCGGTGAAATTGTCTACTGGGTTGTTTTACTAGAATTTCACTCTGTGTTAGAGAACCACTCGGTGAAATTGTATACTGGGTTGTGTTTGCTAGAATTTCACTCTGTGTTAGAAAACCACGCGGTGAAATTGTCTACTGGGTTGTATTACTAGAATTTCACTCTGTGTTAGAGAACCACGCGGTGAAATTGTCTACTGGGTTGTTTTACTAAAATTTCACTCTGTGTTAGAAAACCACTCGGTGAAATTGTCTACTGGGTTGTTTTACTAGAATTTCACTCTGTGTTAGAGAACCACGCGGTGAAATTGTCTACTGGGTTGTTTTACTAGAATTTCACTCTGTGTTAGAAAACCACGCGGTAAAATTGTCTACTGGGTTGTATTACTAGAATTCCACTCTGTGTTAGAAAACCACTCGGTGAAATTGTCTACTGGGTTGTTTTACTAGAATTTCACTCTGTGTTAGAGAACCACGCGGTGAAATTGTCTACTGGGTTGTTTTACTAAAATTTCACTCTGTGTTAGAAAACCACTCGGTGAAATTGTCTACTGGGTTGTTTTACTAGAATTTCACTCTGTGTTAGAGAACCACGCGGTGAAATTGTCTACTGGGTTGTTTTACTAGAATTTCACTCTGTGTTAGAAAACCACGCGGTAAAATTGTCTACTGGGTTGTATTACTAGAATTCCACTCTGTGTTAGAAAACCACTCGGTGAAATTGTCTACTGGGTTGTTTTACTAGAATTTCACTCTGTGTTAGAGAACCACTCGGTGAAATTGTATACTGGGTTATATTACTAGAATTTCACTCTGTGTTAGAAAACCACTCGGTGAAATTGTTTACTGTGTTACTAGAATATTACTTTGCTTGATCTTGGTTCTTACCTGATGTGTTCTCGAGCTCGGCTGGATAAAAAAGTGATCTGTTCAACGTTTATGTTGCCCTTTTTATACTAAATTCTGAATAATGTTTTACACTAACAATAATCAGTACCTGTAGTTGTTATTGTTATGTCTCTTTACTTTTTGTTGTTTGTTGTTTACGTGTTGAAAAATGCATGCTTTGTTATTGTTATGTCTCTTTACTTTTTGTTGTTTGTTGTTTACGTGTTGAAAAATGCATGCTTTGTTATTGTTACTTGCTTTGGTCATGTGTGTTGTTAGTGTAGCTTGTTTACTTGTTTGTCGCGATTGTGTGTAGTGTTGTTGTTGGTTATTTTATAACTCACATTCCTGTCTGTTATGTACAGCGATTACAGTGTGAGGCCAGGTGAATTTGGATAAAAAGAACTAAGGTGCCTAACAGGGTGTGACCGAGTTTTGGCCCACAAAACTTGTCGTCACACTCCCCCCTTTCTTCCGGAAAAAAAATATTAAGCAACACCATATATTTTTTTTTTTTTCTTAGTTGTGTTATTTATTTGGTAGACCAATATCTTACGGTAGCGGAGCCAAATTTAGAAATTCTTATTCTATAAGTTTTCCCGCCGACTTGCCTTAGGAAATTTAACCTCCCCTTTCGATTTGGGTCTTGCATTAGATGTATGACATATGTCCATAGTTCTGTTGGTAATGGCTCCCCGGTGTGATTGCCTATGTGGTTTCCGAAGTCCATACCTTGAGACACGTGGCCTACGCTGAGCTCTTCAATGGTGACTGAGGTTGGGGATTCAGTCGGGGCCGATGGAATTTCTCCTAAATCGCTCCAGGTTGTGTCGGTGTTGATGGAGATGATGTCGTCTCCATACCATTCTCCCACCGCCTGTTCCAGTTCCGTCGTAAGGTCGTCTGTGTGTACGTGGGAGACTGGTTGCGAGCAATTGGTGGGGAAGAGTTCATTGTCGCTGTCCTGGGTGAGATCGACTACCGGTATTGGGACCAATTCCTTCTTTTCCTCCTGTCGCGGGTTGGTTGTTTCGTTGGCTTCCTCGGTTTCACTTTCACTTAGTGTCAGGTCTTTTTCTAGCAAACTTCTTTGCTCGGCGGACAGTTGCCATTCGGTGCCTTGTTTTTTTGTTGTTGCGTGAGTGGAAATACTTGTCAGTTTTACCTTGGGGTCGGTAATGAATATGGCTCGCCTTTGTTTGGTTTCTAGAGCCACATAGCGCTTCCTTACTTGAAGGCGGGTCCTCTCGAACTTTTCATCTTTGGACACTTTGGTGGGTTTCTTATTCATGGTACCTGTAAGGGGTTTGGTAAGGAGGTTTGTGTTAGGTGATTCTAGATGTAAGGAAAATTTGTTAGTAGGACGACATAAGTATTTCACTACGGACAGCACTCAACATTGAAGGGTTTAAGTTCCCCCAGATGGGCAGTTCTTCTCCGCCCCCGCTTGTCCACTATTTCTGCGATTACTGGAGAAATGAATCCTCTTATCTCGTATGGGCCGTCATATCTTGGAGCCAGTTTTGCGGCGAAGCCTTCCACTGCTTTTGACAAAGGGTGTTGTTTTACTAGGACCTGGTCTCCTTTCTTGGGCTTCCATTCTCGTCTTCTGAGATTATAATATCTTCGTTGATCTTGGGCGGCTACTTCCAGATTCCGCTTTACCAGTTGGAAAACTTCCTTAAGCAGTATGGCTCGTTCACTCGGTTCGATGCCTACTCCTCCTGTCCCACTGGTAACTTCGTCGTACAGCATACCTGGTAATCTTGGCTCTCGTCCTTGAATAATGTAACTGGGGCTATAGCCCGTTACCTCTGAAACGCTTGAGTTGACTGCCAGCATAACTTCAGGTAACTGGTCATCCCATGTCCTCTGGTTGTCTCCTGCGTATTGTGCAATCATCGTTTTCACTGTGCGGTTTGCCCGTTCCGTGGGGTTTTCCTGTGGTGTATAGGGTGCTGTTAGTTGGTGTTGTATGCCGTAATCTGATAAGAATTTTGTAAATGATCTGCTCGTAAACTGGGTTCCGTTGTCCGTAACCAGACATTTTGGGGTTCCAAAGCGACTTATTATTCGTTCTCTGAGCCCCTTTTTTACTACCTCACTTGTAGCTTTTCTAGCTGGCATCAGTTCTGTCCATTTCGAGAATTTGTCGAAGAAAACCAACAACATTGTATTGCCGTGTTTGGATCGTGGTAGGGGTCCTACAAAATCCGCGCAAACAATGGCCCATGGCTCTTCTGGAATTTGTGTTAACATCATTCCTGCTGGTTTTTGTTGGCTGGCCTTGTACCGTTGACATGAAGCGCAATTCCTGACGTATTTTGTTACTTCCCTGAATAGTCCTGGCCAATAGTAGCGATTACAAACTCGGGCGATGGTCTTTCGTATTCCCATGTGCCCTGCCCCTGGTTGGTCATGGTTTTCCTGTAGGACTCGCTGCCGGAGGTGCTTTGGCACACATAGCTTCCAAGGTGTGCAGCCTTCGACCTCGTCCCGACTAGGAATATGCCGGTATAGGTTACCGTTCTCGACAATATAATCGGAGAACTTCTCTGGATTTTCTTGTACTTCCTTGATTTTTCGCTCCAGCCAGGCACATTTCTCGTTTCCGGCTTCTATAGTTGTGGTACACAGAGTATCTAATGGCTCCCTTGATAACGTGTCCGCTACCACATTACTCTTTCCTCGCCGGTATTCTACCTCAAAGGAATACTGTTGTAGCTCCAGCGCCCATCGAGCTATCCTTCCTGTGGGGTTCTCTAGACTATTTAGCCACTTAAGTGAAAGGTGATCTGTGATGACTTTAAAATGGTAACCTTCTAGGTACGGTCTCATTTTCCGTATTCCCCATACGATTGCCAGGCACTCCTTCTCTGTTGCGGAGTAGTTGCATTCTGCTTTGTTTAACTTCCGACTGGCATATGCAATCACTCGTTCCTCTCCGTCTATTTCTTGAGTTAGAACCGCACCCAGGCCGAAATCACAAGCGTCAGTTTGTAACGTGAATTGTTTGGAAAAATCCGGGCAGGCAAGAATTGGTGCTTCTGTCAGATGTTCCTTCAATTGTTCAAAAGCTTCTTGCTGTTGTTGTCCCCACTTCCACCTTATACTTTTTTTTAACAAGCGGGTGATTGGTTCCACTATTTTTGAAAAGTTTGGGACAAATCTACGATACCATGAGGCGACTCCTAATACTCTTCTTACACCTCTCACGTCCTTAGGCGGGGCCATTTCCTTAATTGCAGCAATCTTATCCGGGTCCGTTTGGATTCCCTCTTCTCCGATCATATGGCCAAGATACTTAATCTTCTTTTGCATGAACTCACATTTTTCCTTATTTATTTTTAGATTCGCCTCCCGTAGTCTGTGGAAAACTACTCTTAAGTTGCTCATGTGTTCTGCCAGGGTCTTTCCTGTGACAATAATATCGTCCAGGTAGGCAAATGCATAGGGTTCCATCTCAGGACCTATGACCTGATCCAGTGCACGCTGGAAGGTTGCTGGGGCGGAATGTAATCCGAATGGCATTACCTTCCATTGATAAAGACCTCGGCCGGGTACCACGAACGCCGTGTACATTTTGCTTTTTTTTTCCATTGGGATTTGCCAGTAACCATTTTTTAGATCAATGGTGCTAAAATACTTGGCCTCCCTTAAACGCTCTAGAATTGAATTTATTCGGGGCAGCGGGTAAGCATCTGAGATTGACCTGCTGTTTAGCTGGCGAAAGTCGCAACACAGTCTCCATTTGCCATTCTTCTTGGGTGCAAGTACGATTGGTGAACTATAGGGGCTGTGTGATGGTTCAATGCATCCTGTTTCCATTAACTCGTCCACGAGCTCGCCTATAATTTGTTGTTTTGCTGGATTCGTAGGCATGTATCTGTGTTTAAAAGGTATGTCATCTTTCATAGTAATACGGTGTTCGGCTATGTTAGAAACTCCTTTTATTCCTTCAAACATTCCTAGCTCCTTTTCCAAAAATATCTTTACCTGTTGCTCCTCTTCGTCTTCTGATATTCCCGTGAGTCGCACCCTCGGGGCATCTGTCGTCATTTGGCCTCCGCCCAGCTGGATTTCCTCCGTTCCGCATTTCAGTGTTGTGCCCATGGCCGCCAAGAAATCCATCCCCAAAATTATGTTATCCAGCATGTTGGGCAATATTAATAGGTCAATTAGTAATGTTTTACCTCCACACGTTACTGGCACCTTCACGCCTTCCTGTACTCTAGTTCGTGATGCGTCAGCTAACGAAACCATTACCTCGCTTTGAAATCGATCCTTTCCCTTTGTTAGCCTCTCTGCGCATTGTCCATTGGTAAAGCTCCTAGACGCCCCAGTGTCGATCATCGCCTTTTCTTCCTGTCCATTTACGTTGATTTTCAAATACATGTGTCCTTCGTGAATATAAAATGAGCTGCGTCTCGGGTCGTACTGATAGGGTTTATCGCCACCGGCCTCACCTACCCTTACTGATGAGGCCCCTGAGAGTTTCCCGCCTGTCTTCTGCAGCATTCTATCGTTTTTAGGTCTGGTCGCCCACAGTCCCAACAAAATAATTTTTGTTCGTTTTGGCAATTCCTGTAAACATGCCCTTCTTGACCACATCGTCGGCATACAATACTGGGGTTACGTTGCCTGGCCCTATTTGCGGTTTCCGGGGTGTTTCTTAAAGTGATCTGTTGGGGGTTTACTACCGGCCTCCTCGTCTGTGGCACCATTGTTTTTGCTCGTTCTGCCTCTACTTCTTCGTAGTCCTCTGCCAGTCTAGATAATTCCTGCAGGGAACGGAAGTCTTGCCGTTTTATATACATCCTGTATCCAGTCGTGGTATTGCCGTATAGCCTCTCTAGTTTTTGTTCCTCACTATATCCGGCTTGTCTCATCAGATCCTGTAGTTTTATCATATACGTTTTGAACGACTCACCCGGCTGCTGTTTTCTGGCCCGTATCGTGTCTTCTAATTTATTTAGGTAGCCTGACGGTAAGAAAAATGCCAGGAAGTCGCGTCTGAAGTTAAACCACGAGGTCCAGCGCCTATTGTTGTTGCGGTACCATGACAGTGCGAAGTCCCTTAGTAACTCTGGCATGGTACGGGGAAGTAAATTCAATGGTATTTCATATACGTCTGCCAATTCCTCCACTCGTTCGATCCACGCGATGGGATCCTTGCTGCCGTCAAACTTAACAGACCACTTCCTGACTTGCTCAATAGCCTGCAGATACTCTGCTCGTTCATCCTGCCGTTGTTCATTGTACGGTGTCGGTGCTGGTGAAATATTTGGCTGGTTTCTGTACCTGTCACCTGCGTCTTCGGTATCGCATACCCGAATTTGTGTTCCGCTACTGCCGGGTATTGTTTCCAGATTAGCTGGCGATGCTACTTTGCCATGCTTACGCTCCAATTGCTCAAGCCGTAGCACTTCATCGGGTTGGTGCTCACCGCTTTTGATTAATTGAGAAAAACGTTTTCGTAGTTCTTCCACTGTGCCACTCGTTTCTAACTCGAACTCTTCGGCATAGGCTACCAGCTCTTCTCTTTTTAAACCGTAGACCCAGTTGATTTTCACCATCTTGCTTCTTTGTTACTTTGTGTTGTTTTCTTGTTGAAGTCCCTGCTCGGGCGCCACTTGTAACGACTTTATTTTGGGGTATACTCAGCCTCTGTCCAGGTTCGTTACAAGAAAATATGACACGTGTTGATTTTTCGTTTTAATAAGAAATCCAATAAGTTTTATTTACTTTTCTTATGCTAGTTTAAAAGTTCATTATACAATAAATTACAAATGGTCGCGTGGTGTTCCTGTTTGTCTTGCTCCAGCACTCCCTCCCGAGTTAGGTCCAGTGTAGAAAACTGCGGTGTGTCGCTTGTTACGGAGAGTTTGGGGAGAACACTTCTGGGGTTATCACTAGGGGATACTTCGGGTTGTACAAGGATCTCACTTTCGTGAAATGCTCTACTGGTTATTTTGTTTGGTGTTAGAAAGACACGTGGGGAAAATTGTCTACCGGGTATTTGTTGTTTACTAGTATCTCACTGGGTTGTATTACTAGTGTTTTCACTCTGTGTTAGAAAACCACGCGGTGAAATTGTCTACTGGGTTGTGTTTACTAGAATTTCACTCTGTGTTAGAGAACCACGCGGTGAAATTGTCTACTGGGTTGTATTACTAAAATTCCACTCTGTGTTAGAAAACCACTCGGTGAAATTGTATACTGGGATGTGTTTGCTAGAATTTCACTCTGTGTTAGAAAACCACGCGGTGAAATCGTCTACTGGGTTGTATTACTAGAATTCCACTCTGTGTTAGAAAACCACGCGGTGAAATTGTCTACTGGGTTGTGTTTACTAGAATTTCACTCTGTGTTAGAGAACCACGCGGTGAAATTGTATACTGGGTTGTGTTTGCTAGAATTTCACTCTGTGTTAGAAAACCACGCGGTGAAATTGTCTACTGGGTTGTATTACTAGAATTTCACTCTGTGTTAGAAAACCACGCGGTGAAATTGTCTACTGGGTTGTTTTACTAGAATTTCACTCTGTGTTAGAGAACCACTCGGTGAAATTGTATACTGGGTTGTGTTTGCTAGAATTTCACTCTGTGTTAGAAAACCACGCGGTGAAATTGTCTACTGGGTTGTATTACTAGAATTTCACTCTGTGTTAGAGAACCACGCGGTGAAATTGTCTACTGGGTTGTTTTACTAAAATTTCACTCTGTGTTAGAAAACCACTCGGTGAAATTGTCTACTGGGTTGTTTTACTAGAATTTCACTCTGTGTTAGAGAACCACGCGGTGAAATTGTCTACTGGGTTGTTTTACTAGAATTTCACTCTGTGTTAGAAAACCACGCGGTAAAATTGTCTACTGGGTTGTATTACTAGAATTCCACTCTGTGTTAGAAAACCACTCGGTGAAATTGTCTACTGGGTTGTTTTACTAGAATTTCACTCTGTGTTAGAGAACCACGCGGTGAAATTGTCTACTGGGTTGTTTTACTAAAATTTCACTCTGTGTTAGAAAACCACTCGGTGAAATTGTCTACTGGGTTGTTTTACTAGAATTTCACTCTGTGTTAGAGAACCACGCGGTGAAATTGTCTACTGGGTTGTTTTACTAGAATTTCACTCTGTGTTAGAAAACCACGCGGTAAAATTGTCTACTGGGTTGTATTACTAGAATTCCACTCTGTGTTAGAAAACCACTCGGTGAAATTGTCTACTGGGTTGTTTTACTAGAATTTCACTCTGTGTTAGAGAACCACTCGGTGAAATTGTATACTGGGTTATATTACTAGAATTTCACTCTGTGTTAGAAAACCACTCGGTGAAATTGTTTACTGTGTTACTAGAATATTACTTTGCTTGATCTTGGTTCTTACCTGATGTGTTCTCGAGCTCGGCTGGATAAAAAAGTGATCTGTTCAACGTTTATGTTGCCCTTTTTATACTAAATTCTGAATAATGTTTTACACTAACAATAATCAGTACCTGTAGTTGTTATTGTTATGTCTCTTTACTTTTTGTTGTTTGTTGTTTACGTGTTGAAAAATGCATGCTTTGTTATTGTTATGTCTCTTTACTTTTTGTTGTTTGTTGTTTACGTGTTGAAAAATGCATGCTTTGTTATTGTTACTTGCTTTGGTCATGTGTGTTGTTAGTGTAGCTTGTTTACTTGTTTGTCGCGATTGTGTGTAGTGTTGTTGTTGGTTATTTTATAACTCACATTCCTGTCTGTTATGTACAGCGATTACAGTGTGAGGCCAGGTGAATTTGGATAAAAAGAACTAAGGTGCCTAACAGGGTGTGACCGAGTTTTGGCCCACAAAACTTGTCGTCACAATCTGTCACGGAATCTGCATATTCAAAATCTTAAAAGTAAAATAGTATGTGCTCTGGGATTGATTTACAAGTTTAAAAATATAATACTATAGCAATCTGTAATACATACTCACCTAAATTAATTGCCTATGGTATATGCAAGTAGGCAGAGTAATGAACTAAAATCACCGCAAAGGACTCAAAAAAAGCTTTAAAGGCTGTTTACAATTTGCCTCTTCTACAATGTCCCTGTATAAAAATATTTCCATAACAATTTTACCCGTAAACTTTTTTTATAAGTTGCAATTACTTCTTTATGTTTTTAAATCAATTCATAATATCTGAGAAAACCAAGAAGTCGGTTGGAAGCTACAGCACTACGCGTTGAATATACGGGTTCTTTTGAGTTTGATAATCTCCGTCAAGTTATAAGAAATATTGAAAGAATTTCTATATTTTAAAAAAGAGTGAAAAACTACTTGCTACGCAATTTAGAAACACTTCTCATATAATTTATGCAAAGTTAAATAATTATATGTGACCTTCTCCAAGAAAAGGGACTATTTGGGTATTGCAAACACTAGTTTTCTTAATGTTCTCATTTCGTAAATTTATATATAAAGTTTAATTAATGCAGATTAACAAGGCCTTTATCTGTGTTATTGCACCACATACAATTATCTATGTAGCTTGTTTTAGTTATTAATTTTACTCCAAAAACATAATTAAAAAAAACAATACTACACTTATTTAATGGTTTAGTGTATTTTTTTGTGTGGTAAGCCACGCAAATGTACTCCATTGTCTCTTATAAAATTCCTAGAATAGAACAAATTGTACTCATATGAAAATAAATCTCGTAAAGTACTTTTACTTTATCACATAAAGGTCATGTGAAACCGTTAAGTGTTGTAAATTAAAAACAAGGCAAGGTTACCACCCAATTACAATTGTCTCTCGTTATGCTCGTGATTGTATAAGTGCATGCATGTATGTGTGTGTGCTTAAGCGGATGTGATAACTGTAGCATACATGACACTTTACACTGTTTCGTATTAAGGACGAATGTAACTGTAAATCAGCATGCTTTACTATAGAGTTACACTAAAACAAATTCTTTCATGTAAGTAATTCAAACGCTCTGCTGGATGTTAGTGACAATGAAATTGTATGTTTATGAGGATGTACTGAAAATATACTATGCCATTGTATTGTACACATGTAATTAAAATTTCAACTGTATGGTAGACATATTCTATTACCATTTTGTAAATGTATCTGTAACATGCATAAGGTTGTTAGTTGTATTGTATACTTGTATCGTATGAGAGTGTTAATTAAGTGTCATGCTTTTTATGGATTGTTTACTTGCGCATTAAGATTTAATTAAATATTTCTAAAGGTAAATTGCAAAATTGTTTTTATTTTTTGTTTATTACAAAATAGTGTTATATTGCTACAGAAAGTCGAGGTCATGGTTGGAATTCTAAATAAATGAATTGTTAAATGGGAAAATGTTATAAATGATAAATAAATCATAAAATTTAGCAAATATTTTGTAAAAATTTTAACGTATTTGTAGTACAAATACATACTACACAGAAAACATTAAAAATGGTCTCTAATCACCAAATTCATAGAATCAAGCAAACAATTTACCAAAATGATTATATAGATTTCTACAAATTATAAAAATTTTAAATTGTGAGTTTTTTTTTCAATAAATGATATTTTTAATTTTCATTAAAAAAAATGATCAAAAAACTTTGGCGTTTTAAACAATATGTTAATTGATTTAATGAAATATAGCTCAGGTTTTCACAGTTCCCAGCAACAATTCTACAAGTTTAAATTATTTTATTTTAAACGAAAAAATCAATTACGGTTTGTTGTTATTTAATTAATATTCTTATTTAAAATTTATTTTAAAACAACTAAAATGTTAATTTAATCAAAATTATATTTTTAATTTTCTTTCAACATAAGAAATACTTGATTCAATTATCACATTAATTAAATTGAAATACTTTTTAAACAATTTTTTTAATTAGTATTGTGGTTATTTTGTTGAACTGTTCTATGGGTTTTAATCCAAATTTTGATATCTTAATTAGGCTTAATTTCCATTAAATTATTTTTATCAAGAAAGGAATTTTACAACATGAAATTAATTAAAATTTATTGATAATTTTTCATTCTTGGCTGACCTGAAGCTCGAACCCAGGCGTTTTACGGACATGTTACCCTTACATGTTTCGATTCGAGGGGTTTGCCCTTTAACACTCGCAGCCAACGACGACTGCTGGCAGTCAATAGTCAAACATCAATCTTTAAACCAAATGGTATTTAACCTTTGGTAGATCGAAATTTGCTTTGACGGATTATCGATTTTAATTGATTTTACATGTTCTGCCTAACCTCTGTTTTTTTGTACCTTTCGTCAAGCATTTTTCTTGAAGTCCAAAGTACATTTTTTGTTTTTTAATTTTTTTTGTCTTTCTTTTTTCTTGTTGACCTTTGTCAGCACAACTTGAAGGACAAATGTAAACATAGAGCCCGTGACCTAGCTTTTACAATTATTAGTATTGTGGTTATTTTGTTGAACTGTTCTATGGTTTTTAATCCGAATTTTGATATCCTTATTAGGCTTAAGTTAATCAAATTTTAATTTTTTTTGGGATTTCCAAACAGGCTTTCAAGGTCTAATTATTTCCCATATGTAAATAAAAGATTTATTTCATATTTTCCTCCGACGTTTCGTAGGCTGTTTTCCTACCTCTTCAGGGATTATTTTTATTGAAATCTGGCAACAACAAATTATAAAAGGCAATAATAATATTTAGTACATTAACAGTACATTAACATACATTAAATTTAATTTTCATTAAATTATTTTATTTAAATTATTTTTTTTAATTGATAAAAAACAACTGATAATTTTTTCTGTGCATGTTTCACGCTGGCCAAAATAGTGTTTTGCTTTAGAAAATTTAGACATTAGCCAATGGCATATGGTATTCAAAAAAAAAATCTATTTTGTACCACTTCCCAATCGCGCCCATATTTTGTCGGATATTGTGTATTGATAACCAAGATGCTAGTTCCTAATTTCAAAGCTTTGGGTGCTCACCAGATATGCAAAAATCTATAAACTCTTTGTAAGAGAAGTGCCACCCCACTTATGCTATCCTGCACATATTTTTTAAAGAGGCTGTGTATTAAAAACCCAGCTTTGTGTTTAAAATTTGGAATAGTTCTCATACCATTCTTTAGATATTAAAAAAACTATCTTGTGCCACGACCACCTCCAATCCCGCCAACATATTGTGAGATGTTGTGTAATGATAACCAAAATGTTTGTACTTTATTTGGAAACTGTGGCATTTTTCATTATCCAGATATAAAGAAATTTATAATGTGCTTGCATGGGACGTACGCCCACTTATCTGATTCCGCCCACTTTTTGCAAAGATTGTGTATTAATATCCAAGATGTTTGTACCTAGTTTGGAAACTTTGCCTCTCGCCGTTCTCCAGATATAAAAAAGAAGTATTGAAAACAACAACAACGAGGGACTTAGGGGTAAAATAAGGGGCAGTCGTGATTTTTGCTTATATCTCAGTCATTTATGGACTGATCTGGCTGAATATAAACGAGCATATCTATTATAAATATATACCAACTAAGTCCGCATCATATCTGGGGTTTTCGGAAAGCCCATTTCAACAGAGGGACGGACGGTGAACCGAGTTAGAAATTCTACTTCATAATTTTGAGAGTTGCAAATGGAATGACAAACTTATATATACGCATTTGCCTTTGGTGAAGGGTATAAAGAATACAAGTAAAGGGTTTATCCTGATGGATCTAGTTATTTAAGTTCTATCCTAGTTCTTTTAAGACTCCCCGTAATGAATTCGCCTTGTAATAGGGGTGAATGAAATATAAGTCTCAAGGGAAAATAATCCGCGCCACTTAAAATCAAGGAAATTCGGTGTCACAACAGCCAGAAGACTTCACGCATTTTAAAAAGGACGATCAATCTAAACAGTAAATAGAGCAATCAACGAAAAAGTCAGCATGCTGATATTTATAATTTACCACTCGTAAGAACTATTTTTAGAAGCGGCTGGAAAATTATAGTCAACGTATTTTACATCTAAGACATTGCGATTGTTTCGATCAATTAAGAAAAATTATGCTCAGCTAAATGTAAAATACTTTAATTCACCCGACTTTAAAAGTAAGCCAATTGAAAATCCTCTTAAATAAAGAATAGTAAAGAAGTTATTCCTGATCAAATGTTCAGATGTACGATAGATTACACACTAGAATGGCGGAATAACGAGCTAAAAGAAACGAAAATGAAAGCTACTAATTGAGCGTAATGAAAACTATTTACTTTTTTTATTCACTATAAAATGTATATTTAATGCATATTATCAGCCAGTGATGCTGCAAACGCAGACATTGAAATATTCTGTATCTGAACCAGTGATGTTATACACTTTTTTGATAAGTTCTTACGCAGCCCAAAAAAATCCCTATTTTTCCCTACGCGTTAAAAAAATTATCTCTAGACAACTCTTCACAATTTTTTAATGATAATATATCAATACAAATAAAATCATTTTTATTAATGTATATAAATTCTATTTAAAGTTGTTCCCAGCTAGCATTTGGATGATCTTTTTTGTAAAAATCATATAAATGTGTCAAATCACCCGTCACTTTTCAAATTGATTGTGGTTTTAAAAATGTACTTCTCTTCTATACACTCTTCTCAGTAGCTGGAGATATTAAATCTCTCTAAATGTTATAAATTTTAAATCAGTCGCATGGCGATAGTACTTCGAGTTACACGTGGTTAAACATAAATGAACATAAATAATTTCCCAACGAAAAACTGCAAATTAAAGAAATTTGGTTTTCTCACTTTCTCATTTGCCTCTATTCTGTCGCAAAGCTAACCAGCACTCATCTGCCAATTATTTATTTTCCTTTTATTTGTCGTAAAGATAAATTCAATCAGCTGACTCCCAACTTTAACATGTATTTTGAGAGGTGTTACCAACTCAAAACAATGTTTTTTGTCGGTATATTGAGAAAACCAAAATTCTTAATGGACAGTTTCATGGTCTAATAAATTTATGTCGAGATTAAGTAACAGGCAGTTTTTCGACACATCGAAAAAACGACCATAAGTGTTTTTTTATATTTAAGCTAGATGAAGCCTCCTTTGTTAACTTTTTAATATGAAATGTTTTTTGTTTAAAAATAAAAATAATCAGCCCAATTATGAATAAAAATTCCCCGGGAGTTTCTCCCATTTTTCCTATGTTTATTCAATTGTAAAAATGGGAAAAGGGAAAAAACTCCCGGGGAATTTGTATTCATAATTGGGCTGAATAATGTTATTTTTTAACAAAGTCGCGTTTTATTTCCTTAATAAGGTTAGATTTATTCTAAATTGTATATATTTTTTCATAAATACTGCAAAAAACATCGAGTTTAATAAGTGGGGCATTATGACCCAACCCCCATGCCTGTGCAGGTAAAATCCACCCCCCACGGCGCGGGTTAAAAACTAATTTATCCCTTGAGCGATTGAAAACAGATTCATATTGGATTCATTGCCAAACGAATAAAAAGATTGGCTAAAAGACAGGCCCAAAAATTATTGTGAATAAATGAAAATAAATGTAAGTGCGAATATTTTCTTCTTTTGTTTGCGAGAACCCGATATCTTCTGTTTGTTTAAAATAATAATAATAATAATGGTTAAATTAAAAAATTATTTAAAATATAATCAAAAAACACTGGCCTCGAGCTTGAATAATTTCACTTATTTACAATCAAAAACTATGTATATACATAATTAACGATTGAAAAATAAGACGGCAAATACTTAAAAAATTATTGTATAAACTACCATTATATTGTTAAGAAAGAGATCAGAAAAATTGTTTTACAAATTATTCTTTGAGATGATTAATCGGGGGTACCGTTTTCTCACAACGAGAGTATCATTTAGCATCGAAAAATTAGTTCATATGCGGTTATTTTGCTCGTGAAGCTGATTTCTAAAATATTTGATTATCATACAAAATGCTTGCTGGGTAATACATGCCTATATACATATATATAAATACATACTTTTTTATGTATATGAATTATTAAATCAGTTCTTTTTATAAACTAAAAATTAAATAAACAAAAACAAAACATAAACAACAAGTGATATAAATTCACATAAAATCTCATTTATGTACTTTTGGATTTTGTTTGGATTCTAAAAAAATTAATTGTTTGCCCTTATCAATTTTGAATATTAAAATTTTTACATATTTTTCTTAACCTTTTTTGTGTTTTATTTAGCTTGAACAAATAAAAATATGCAATGTTATTTAAGAGAAGAAAAATTTTACTTTACTTCACATATTATATTTCACTATGGTAATTTATTATTCACTTTCCAAACTATCTCATAAATAGATTTGTATCTTTTTGTGTGTGTTTCCGCTTTCTTTTGGTCTACTTTAACCACATTGCGTAAATATATTTAAATACCGAAAGAAAATAAAAAAACAACATTAAACACTTAACAAATCAAAACACTATAAACTATAAGCAACCAACTAAAGAAACATGACAGGAACATAGGTTTTGCATGCATAAATTATCCTTAACATCACAAAAACACCTGCCTGAATGCCGCTCAAAATACTCGTCTATTTTATTTATTATTACTTTTAAAACACTCTGCTCTACAACAAATACTAGCGAAAGAAAACGGAAAACCACATTACCCTAAGGGGTTTGTACTTTGTAGATAAGTATGTACATACTCATGGAAATGTTAAGACAGAGGACTTTATGGAAAGCAGAAAGTTTGTTTTGTGATTTAAACAAAAAAGTAAGCAAAATATGATTTATAATCATGGATTGGTTAGAAAGGAGCTTAATTTAGAATAAAGTGAACTGAAAATAACTGGATTTTTACAGCCCGGCACACGATGTCGATCGACAACTGAAGCAAGCGACAACAGGTCACTCATTATCTTAAGCGACCCACTAACTATCGACTTGTCGAACGACATGCTTTACATTTGTAACGTAGTCCATTTATTAATTGTCAAACGATTGTATTGCCACATCAACAAGGCGAATTCATTTAAGGTAATCATCAAGGCGAATTTACTTCAGGTGGCGGCGAGACTACAACAAGTCAACAACACAAAAAACAACATGTATTTTGTTTTTATTTTTCGGTCATGTAATGTCAAAACAATGTTTACAAAAATTTTCGCCGCAGAAAGCAAAGGAAATAAATTATTTGTACAATTAAGGAAAAAAAATATTTTTTAACTTAAATTGTTTATAATATTCGCAGTTTGTTTAGTCCAAATGTTAATTAGAAAACTGTTGTCATTAACAGTTAAAGTATTGTGGAACTATTGACTGAGGAAGACTCCAAGTGTGCTGAAAACAAAAACTGAAGCACGTATTGCACAGAAAGATTATATTTTGCTTACATAAATATAAAAAAATGTTTGGTTCTTCCCCAGGAATACATGTGTTTTGGTCATGGCAAATCTAAATGGTGACATTTAATACATGTCCTGGTTTAGTAAGTGCTTTTTGTGCGACAAGACACCGCGCACGGCACTGAGCTTAAGCATTAACATACATACATTCATAAATGAAAAGGATGCCCTAAGTTATTTTGCAATTCAAAATAAAAAGCAGAACACAGATTGTGGCTTATATCTATGTATATAGTTTAAATCAGCTCCAAATAAAAAGAGTAACTAGGATGATTTATGTGGCCAATATTGGTGTTTTTTGTAAGCCTTTGAATAGATCTATCTTTATATACAAAATTTATGTAAAAACTCATTAGGAAGCGGGGATGAGTTTGCGAAAATACAAGTTTTAGGTTACCATAATAATTACTATTAAGGGAAGCTGTAGTTAGCGAAGCCGGTGTTTGTTATTAAATAATTTTTTTTTTACACTTATTGCAAAAATCTACACTACAGTGCACCAGGTAAATGCTTGACCTACTGCACTTCCGCAGCATTATTATGTAAAATGTGAAAACTGTAATGGGAGTTAGAGTTATTAATTTTTATAACAATTTTTTATATTCCAAAATATGTATTAAAAAGCTTTGAAATGTAAACAATATTGGCCATATACCTTAAGAATTTAGAGAAAATCGCTTATTTATATTAAAACTTAAAAGGTGCATAACTCGAAAACTATGCGTTTGCGCCACTTTTTCACTTTATATTTTCATCTTATTTTAAAATCTTATATCACCTAATAATCTAGATTTTGTCCCCAGAATTTAAAAAAGAATGTAAAGAAAAAAAATAAAATTTAGGAGGAAATTAAATTTATGTATAAAACGATTAAAACAACAGTTAAAACACTTTCCCCCTGTTTATTAACCGATTTGGACAAAAAATACTCTATTTGAAAGGTACTTACTTACAGAAGTGCATAACACATATTTTATTTAATTCTTTTCAATAGTTTTACATAAAAATAACATATAAATAAATAACATAACTTTTTGTCCAGTTTTTATGATAAAGCAAAATGATCCCTGCATACAACGTCGTGCCTCCAAAAGTCCATACCACAAATTTTGCTCCATTTGAGCTTGCGGTCCTCATTGGAAATACGAAAGAAACTTCCATTTTCGGGGTTTTGAATTTTTTTACATATTTTGCAATTTTTGATTTTTTTTTCTTTATATTTCCACAGTTATTAAAATTTAGGTACAATTATGTTTTTTACAAAATAGACAAAATATTCTATATTTTATAAATTTCTTTTTTATTTTACAATTTTAATTTTCACACAATTATTTAAAAAGTAACAAACTAATTTTTAAAATTAAACGTCAACAACATAACTTTTGACAGTTCCGGCCTGACTAAAAAAAAAACCGGCTGTCTTTTCGACACCACCTTTAGTTAATTCGCCTGGGGTAATCATATAAAAATGTCAAAAACAGAAAAAAAATAAAACAGAAACAAAAATTATAATAAAATTTTGACATTCAACAGTGATAAAGTTTAAAAAAAGTTATCAGTAGGGCTTTTAAGAGCACTTGCAATGAATTGGACTTGCACATCAACAATTTCACAAACAAAACGCTAATCTGAAAGTAAACAGAAGCAAAACTTATATGTTAATTTTTTAACAAAATGCCTCTCTCGACAACTACAACACAAGTGATTGATTTTGACATTTATGAGGGCATCATATTTCTTATTCGCGAATTTGTATAAAAAACAGTTTCGTTCGCTTGTATTATCGATCGACTTGTCGTTCTGAAGATTGTTAGTGGGTCGCAAATCAGTTGGTTGTTGTCGAAAATACAAGCGAACGATGGAGGTCGACATCGTGGGCCAGGCTTTAACTTTTTTTTTGACGATCTTAGCAATATTTTACCATTCGTTGGTATCGAAGCCTAAATTTTCAAAAAGGATTTTTTATGATTGTTATATCGTTGTCCTTTTTGTCATATTCGATCACAAAAATAATACTGTTCTTATGCAACCCAACAAAAAGATAAGAACATTTAATCCCGTTCGGTTTTTATTAAAAAAAAAACACAAACTCATTGTGTTCGTTTAGCTCATAAGTGTTCGTTGATTTCTGTTGTGCTTTGCGCCCTTTTGGCTGGTAAAAACTAAAAGAATATACGAAAAAATCAAAAAGCCAGAAAAAAATTTTACACAAACGAAACACATACACAATACACGCACAAGCTAACATTATAGAACATTAAAATAGAATGGTTGTCTACAGTACCACTATAATTGTTCTCTTTTTTAACGAAGAAACAGAACACTATATAACGTTCGGTTCTTTCTTGAAAATAGTTACGAACGATATTAAGGATAATGTTTGTCTACACAAATACTAAATAAAAATAGATATCGTTCCTGGGTGTGTGAGGCGAACGCTAAATAATGTTCGGTTTATTTTTGAACACTGGTTTACACTGATCTGGTTGTTGCACTTTTGTACTTATTGTATACTCAATTAATAAATAAAGGAACATGGTAGTTTGATTTAGAAAAAAAATTAATTATGTTTTTTGCTAATGACATCGTATACTATTAGATCATGGGATGACAGTAAAGATTTAGTGAGGATTTCTGATTAGTTTTCTTCCTGGAAATTGGGGATTTAAATAAAAGACCGGTCATATTGATTCTAATTCAGAGTACTAACGTAGTATTAGTTGATTTAAATTAATACATTCTTATTTTGCTTGGTGATTTAATTCTTATGGTTTTTACAATAATGAAGGAATGGTTTGGAGGATGTTGATGGGGAGCCGGAGGATGAACTAAACTGAACTAAGCTTGAAACAAATAAAAAAGAACTAAACCTATTCAAGCGCGGCGAATATTAACAATATGATATGTATGTTTAAGCAATAATAATTCACAATAGGCTAAATCAGAGCCGGAAAATATATAATCGTGATTTACTTTAAACTCTAGTGATAATGCAATAATAATGCACTACTCATGATATATTTTCATAATAATGCAAAAGTAGTTCATTAATTGGTGGTGTTTAAAAAATAGTGTACTACGTTGATAAGAAATTAATTTAGTGTAAAATAGTGCATTAAAAGCGGCAAAGTAAAAAAGGTGTTAAAATATTTTGCGATCAATTAAGTGGCAATGGAAAAGAAGGTCTATTTAAAACAAGAGCTGGCTGGAAAAGTGAATACAATTTTACTTAATTTGCACAATTTAAATTTCAAAATGTTTTAAGATGATGAATTTTGTGCAGTTGAAGAAAAATTAGCTTAAAAGACAATTTTTTGGCAATGGCTAAGTTTTTATATGTAAACAAAAATCTTCTGCACAAATCTGAAGCACAGTTGGTTTTTAGTTCAGGTACCCGATTCGTATGTATTTCAAAGTTTTAAAAACAATAAATAAGAATAATGTGTTAATTTTTACCCTTTTTCAATATCTTTATTACACATAAATCATAAAATTCTATTAAAGAAACGATCAAGGAAGTATCAAAAATAATAAATTAAAAATTTCTTATAAAACAAAGAGCAAATAAAAGTATCAAAATCATCACTTTAATTTCAAGCTAAATGCCAACTTTTGCTCAGGTGTCTTAAAATAACGATTTATGTAGATTTTCCTTAAAGTTTCTTTTCAAAAGTTTCTAATAAAAATACCATTTTTTTTATTAGATATTTTCATAAATTTTAAAATAATATTTAAGTAACCAAATTGTTGCAGTAGTTTTGCTTTGTTTACTTTGGCTCAACAAAAAGCCAAATAAAATAAGGAAGAACAAAAAAATATGTATGATGCATAAAAGAATTCATAACTTAAATATCATTTGCTACGATTCTTTTTTTATGTGTAAAACATTTGTGCCGACTGCCCTGTGTTGGCCCAAAGTCATAAATATATTTCTGATGTTGCTGGTGCTTCAGCTTCAGCTTCTAAGGCTGTTCTTTTCTCCTGGATGTTAAACGAGCAATTTTTGGCATCAAATTTCACACTTGAAACAAAAGCAGCAAAAAAAAAATAAAAAATAATAATAAAATAAATAAAAAGAATGTTAAATGTGCATGAACACATAATTTAACACATTTTTAAGTCAGCAGCAACAACAGCAAACAAACAATATAAAATATATAAAATTGTTTGAAGAAAATAAACCTGAAAAGACATAAAATGTATAAATTTTCTGGCCAATATTCTTTGTTATTTTTTTATTTTTTTCCACACACACATTTTTATAGATACACATACATTCGAAGATATCCAGCATTAAGGATGTGTGCGTGTGTAGACTTAAAAGCTTCGAGGCATTTTCATTGTTTGAAGATTTTTTTTGTTGGGAAAATTTTTGCCCTGTTTGTTACAGCTGTTGGTAATTGTATATGATTTGGCTATGTAGTATTAGATATTTTGTATGTTGGTTGTATTCGAGATACATATTAAAATTTTAAATTCACTTTGGGTCCTCTTCAAGAAATTTCATAAAATTTTATAAAGAAACATAAATATTCGGCTTGTTTGGAAGTATTAAAGTTAAAATAATGTTTTGAAAGATCAAATTTATTTGAGATTAAAAAACCAAGAAAAATTGTAATCATAAAAATTTATAAATGTAAGTTTTGCATGAATTTAATTGCTACAGACAATCTCTCAATAATGCAAATAGTTTCCCAAGTCCCTTGGAAAACATTTAATAAATTCAAGAAATCCATATAATTTGGTCCCCTTGGCAATTAAAAAAAATAAATAAAATTATAGCGTTTCAGCGTGCAAGATAAAATGCAAATACATCGTGCTCGCTTAAACGCTATAATTTAAATTGTTTTCGGCTCTCGCCTTTATAAATTTGAATTAAAAAAAAAAATTAAATAAAAATGGAAATAATTATTTGCTTTAGTTATTTCTTATATATACATACATATACATATATAAATGCCATCTTGCTTGCCAACGTTTTATAACTTGGAGTTTGCTTTTTTACCCTTTAAAATTTGAACTGGTTACGTAAATGTGTTCTTGTTTTTGAAACAAACAACTATTGTTAATATGAACTCTCGTTTATTTGAACTTTTTCTCTGGTTTCTTGAATTTCAAATTATCAACAGTCGACTGTCGTTGCTATTTTTATTTGTGCGAAAAATAACTTAAGATCGTTTATATAGCTGATGTTTTTCAGCGCTGATTTCCCTTCAGGTATGTGATTGAAAATGATTTAGAAAACATAAAGACTTCAAACCGAAAATTTCATATTCAGTATTATTAAAAATTCTTCTTTTAAATTTCTATTATAAATATATTTAAATTAAAAATTATAAATATACACTGTGGTTCATCAGAATAGAACAACACATTTCAAAATAAACTGTATAGATTGCTTGACAATATTTCGTTTAAATGTGCTAAATTCCCTTTTAATACTTTGGATACACTGAAATGCGCATATAAATAGCTTATCCCATGGTTGCTTAGGCCATACCGTCAGGAAACTTCATCCAAAGATTTTAGAAAAACTAAAAATATTAAACAAATAAAACTGTTAAGCAAATAAGAATTATAAGCAAAAGTTTTACTTGTAATAATATCAAAGCTTAAACAAAAACAACAACAGTGAGTTTTTATTTTCTTTAACTCTTCCCACATTTATTGAGGAGGTCCATAACAAAACGCAATAATTACATTTTTCAAGTTTTTTGATTGAATCCTAATCTAAACATTGAAATCTTTATTACCTTTATTAATTTTTTAATTGTTCTGAGCAAAATGCAATAATAACATCTTTGCATACATCGTTGCATGAAATTTAAAAAAAACAACTTTATAAATAAAATATGCTTTTGTGGTTGCTCTTAGAAAACTGTAAAACGTAATCTTTTTAAAGAAAAAAGCAGAAATTCCGGCCCTAGTTCAGATAAAAACGCAATATTTTCATACAGTTCAAAGCAAAATGAAATAAAACTATATAATTCGGACCAAAACGCAATAATATGTTATCAGATAAAATAATTAACTTGTGATTAATATTATTTTTTGTAGACAATAATAACTCAATAATTGTTTTTTTAAAAAAATTATGTTTTTTTTATGTATCTTTAATTACATTTTGTCGTTTATCCAAAAATATGTTATGATGTAATTATTGCGTTTTGTTCTGGACCTCCTCAATTGTAGTTGTATGTAGGTTAAGAAAAAACAAAATGAAAACAAAAACAACTTGCTTTATTGTTTTCGCAAACAAAAATAAAGCATGTTGCCAGTTAATTTTTTTTAGCCGTGCACTTGACAGTTTATTATCAAAGTAATCGAAATTCTACAATAAAATTTTTTTTTGTCAAAAAAATCTGTTTAGAACTTTTGATTTTATTTATAAAAGAGATGAAAAATTTTAATTTATTTAAGAATTTCATAAAATATTTGTATGGGAGCCCCCTAAGAAGTGAAGTATTTCTCGAGAAAATGTTAAGGACAAGAAACTAATTGAAGTCGGTCGTACTCCTGGGCAGTTATGGGACTTTTTTCAATATATTCAAGTCGGTAATGAACAGTTTGTATGGAAGCCCCCTTAAGGAATATAGACAGCGGGTAGGCATGTAAGAAATAAATGATAGAGATGATAAATAAAGTAGAGTTAGTAATACATTTGACCCATATAGGAGCATACAAATATGGCGGTTTAATAAAATTCTTTATTTTGGCTTTGCATTTCGATTTTATTAGTAATTTAAATAAACGAAACAGTTTTTGAGTTACGCGAATATATGTTGTGCAACCTCATCCGTTTTCAAAAAAACGGTATGTCGCCAACACCTTACCTAAAAATGGGTAAGCACCATTGGATTCAGCGTAACTGAATTATGTTAAAACGCCAGGTGCCCGATTTGTCTCAAAAAAAAAAAAAATAAAAAAATTCAAATTTTAGTACAGTTTAAATTAAGGGTACATTTTTTCTAAAACGAAACTTTAATAATAAATTAAGAATAAAATGTTGCCTGCTTAAATACTATTTACTTTCTTTGTTTCACTTTCTTAAAGCCAAAAATTTCCCGCCACTTTTTATCACTAAAAACAAAATTTTGCATAACTTTTTTATAAATTTTTTCGGCAACATAATAAAAAATCAACTTAATAACTTTAACAAAAACCAACAAAACTATTTATGTTTCATATCCTGTATTTGTGTGAATGCATATGGCGTTAAAAGTAAATGGTCACATATACACACATTCATACACACATATGTATGTACGTACATGCATGTTTGCATGCATGATTTTGAGGCAAGTGTGTTTATTTTTTAAATTCAAAAAGATATAAAACTAGTACCACTGATATAAACACAAACACACATACACTTGTATATACATTCGCACTTTGAAAATTCTAATCCAGCCAGCAATCCATGAAATTGATCCCACTCATTCAGTGGTAGAATAAAGTATGCAATTTCAGTTTATACGTTTTAACAAGTGCAATCATTGATGCCACTACAATTGCTGATGCTGATGCTCTTGTTGTTGATGTTTCTTTTTTTCAGAGTTGTTGTAGTTGCTGCTGTTGTAGTTATTTTTATTGCTGCAATAGCAGGCAACGTCTTCTACTTGTGGGAACTTAAATTAACTTTATCTGCCAGTTGGTAGTGCCAACGAGAATGCACTTTAAACATCAGCAGCAACTTTGCTGTTGGTGTTATTCGTTATTTTTTGTTGTTTTGTTAGTTGCTTTTTTATTATTGCTGCATGTGTATTAATGTAGTTGTTGTTGTCGTTCAATATAAACATTCTTGAATACATCCGTATGTGAACAAACCCTTGTGTACTAATAAATACACTCGTGGAAATAACTATGAGAATCGCATACGAATTTTGATGTTGTTACTACTGACGCTGTTTTGCTTTTTTTAAGTGAGAAATAAAGTTTCTTAACTTATATTTAATTTCTAAGACATGATACCTTTTTAATATTTTAAGACAGTCTTTTTGTCGGAATTACTGTTGAACAATTAACTTTCCGATGACTGTTCCCAGCTAAACAAATTGCAAGGCGTTGGCCTCCTACTAACCCGCTCCGTGGCTCTTTCCCTGATCGAATGGAACCCCGTCTCTTCTAGAATAATTACAGCTCGCTTTAACTCCCGCTCTAGAAAGACCAAAATTGTGCAGGCTTATGCACCAACAGAAGAAAGCAATATTGAAAGTAAAATTGAATTTTATAGTTTGCTGGAATCTACTTTTGCTTCCAATAAAAAAGGAGAACGGTATATTCTAATTGGCGATCTAAATGCCCATATATGCAACTCAAACTCAAACATGTAATGGGAAAACATGGAATTTGTCGGCAAAATTAAAATGGAGACATGCTTATTGACTTCTGTTATAACAGGAAACTTTAAATTGGTAGCTTACTGTTCCCACACAAGTTATGCCATAAAACAACATGGCGCTCTCCAAACAAAATTACAGAAAATCAGATCGGCCACTTCTGTATAAGTAGACAGTGGAGAAATAGTCTTCTTGACGTAAGAACTTACAACAGCGCAGATGTAGGATACTAAAAGAAAACCAGTCAGGCAGAAACAGAAACTAAACGAATGGTGGTCGTATCTCAAAGATAGTTTCATAGAGACCAGTAGCTCTGTGCTCAAACCCCAACGTGTAAGGAAATCCTAGTGGATAAGTGATAATTCGCTCGAACAGCGAAGATCGACAAAAATAAACAGAGAACAGGCAAACCCACTAACAGCAAAGACAAATCTGGACATACAATACCGAAACTTGCATAAACTAGTCAAGCAATCATGTCGCAATGACAAGCGCAAGTGGGCAGAAGACACTGCCACACAGGCTGAAGATGTTTCCCGAACCAACAATCCTCGTATCAAATATCCAGAAAACTGACTGGAAAATGTTCAAATGCATCCCGGCCCATCTGGGACAGCACAGGAAAAATGGTAACAAATGAAAGAGACCAACTTACAAGGTTGCACTCCCATTTCCAAAGCATCTTTAGCCATGCCGATACAACACCAAGAATACAAATGGAGCCCTCATTACCCACCGAAAAAACTGCCAACACACAAGACACCACCATATGCACAAACCCGCCATACATTAAGGATATTGTCTCAGCCATCAAACAATCAAAAAATGGCTAAGCTGGAGATAATATTCCAGCAGAAGCTCTCAAAGCTGGCCCTAGACTATCCGCGGTAGCATTCCAACCGCTCTTCCAGGCCATATGGCAAGAAGAATAACTACCCAATGAATGGCTCCAAGCACTACTCATTAAAGTCCCAAAAAAATGCGACCCATCTCTGTGCAAAAACTACAGAGGTATAATACTCCTATCGACTCCTTCCAAAATTCTGCCTGGAATACTGCTTAACCGCATCAAAAACAAGATCGAAAGGTCTCTGCGTCGTAACCAAGCAGGCTTTCGCCCAAATAGATGCTGTACGGATAATACCAAAACGTTAAGGATAATTCTAGAACAAATAACTGAATGGCAACAAGACCTCCACGTTTGTTTTGTACATTTCACCACTGCATTCGACAGTATCTACAGGGATAAGATATGGGATTCCTTTAAATCAAGACACATCCCGACAAAACTTGTTAACCTAATCAGAGCACATTACGAAGGTTTCAAATGCCGCGTACTCCACAATAAGCTTTGGTTACCAAACATAGAACCCATGACTAGTGTTTAACAAGGTTGTTTAATGTGTTTAACAAGGTTGTTTACTGTTCCTAGTAGTACTAGATGACGTACTAAACAAGACGCTAACAGGAAATCGGGGTATTTCCTGTGATATGTTCGGCCACCTAGAGCAACTAGCATCTTTTTTTTTAAATTCCCTAAGCTAAAGAAACCAGAGTCTCAGGCGGGAATCGAACCCGCAACTCCGGCGCTGATAGACAAGCTCACTACCAGCTAGCCTACCGGGGCAGAAGATATTGCACTTCTGTCAACTAAAAGATCAGACATGCAAATAAAACTCAACATGCGGCCTCCGGATTACTGTAAAAAAAACCGAATTTCTCGCCACATCCCAAACTGCTCCGTCGTTCAACATTAACAATGAAACCATTGTACAAACAAATAATTTCTGCTACTAAGGTACCAAATGGTGGCACCAATGAGGATATTCAGTCCCGCATGAACAAGGACAAGGGGACCTTCTTCCAACTGCAAAAATATGGACATCAAGCTCAATATCGCTTAAAACAAAACTAAACATTTTCAACTCAAATGTAAAGTCAGTCCTGGGCGCTAACGGCAGTGTGAAAAAAAGACTTGAGACCTTCACAAACCGCTGTTGGAGGAAAATTATAAAAGATGTGAAATAATCCTGCCGAACATCATTATAGTGGAACCCACAAGGGACTAGTAGTCAGGCAAGACCAAGAACAACATGGCGATGCAATACCAACTATGAAAATAAATCCTGGAATGAACTTAAACAATAATCAAGATATAGAAACAACTATCGATCTTTCGTTATGGCCCTTCGCTCCACCCGGATTTAAAGGAGATCATATTATATCACTTTTTAGGCCTTTAAGAAGGTCTACAATTTCATCCCTAATTAATGTTTAATCATTTTAGGTGTTTTAGAATGTCTTTTTAAAATATATTTTCAAAATTCTTGTTTTCATTCAGAGATAAGGACTGCTTAAATATAAAAAAAAAATCTAATATCAACAGTTATTTTTTACCCACTTCGCATTATAAGCAAATATGATTGTGCTAAGATTAAGCTTAAAGGCTCAGTTAGCCGTGAGAAATAGTAACAGTTATCTTACCGTAAAAAAGCAAGACCAATATATTTCTTACAGATTGAGACGTAACATCTACTGCATACTATAATCTTCTAATTGCTTAACACGCTCTAAAATTAGTTAGCTAATTTGCAAAGTTACTGTTACTCCCGGCTAACTGAGTCTAAATTCTTGAATATTTTTAGAAGGCCTTCTAGAAGCTTTCAAAGTAGATGCGAAAAAGCAAGGCCTTGGACTCCAATGATACGCCGTGGAAATTAAAATTAAGTTGCAATTCCTCTTAATAACTTCCTTTTCCCTTTGGTTGCTAACTCCTGGATGAGATGATCACATTTGCACGTATTGTCTAAGTAACATCCAACAACTTTTTTGGCGTGTAAAAGGAGAATTTAAATCTGTAAAAGTTTTCATAACCAACTTTATCAAGATACGTTTTATGAAAAAATTAGTTCAGTTTGTTATCACACATATTTTTGATACAAAATTCGATTTTTATATCATAAAGCGAAACTAGTTTTTAATCGATGCCAAGCAAAAATTTTACTTACCTGTAATCCAGCGAATAACATTACTAAAAACTTAATTATTTGGGTAAAAAGCTCATTAATAGCTCATTAATTTAATTGTGAGTGCTTCTGTAAACAAAGGGAAAAATAAAAAAAAAAAAAAATGAAAAATGTGTTACAGGAAAATAAATAATTATATTTTATCTCTCTCTCTCTCTCTGGTTCCGCGGGTAAGTCCTTAGAATGTTTTTTAAATTGTCTCTGAAGCTTCTTCTCACTGTTTCGACTTGAAATAACTTTTATTTAACGTAATTCGAAGTGTTATTTCAATATAAATGTTATTTTCTTTAACTTTGCTGCAATGTAAAATTAACATTAATTGTAGTTATTTTAAATGAAAAAAAAAATGTTCAAGGTTTCATTTAAATGTGCTAAATTCCCATTTCATTCTATTGGTAAACAGAAATTTATTGTTGATGGGAAAAGCTATTCCCATGCACATTTCATTGTTTTCTTAGGCCAGAACGTCAGGATACTTCAGCCAAAGATTTTAGAAAAACTAAAGAAATTATACAAATAAGACTGTTAAGCGAATAAGAATTAAAAGCCCCAGTTCTAAATGCAACAACATCAAAGCTTTAACAAAAACAACAAAAAACAGTGGGTTTGTTTTTTCTGACAATGTTAATCGCAAGTTATTGTTAAATCATGTTAAATTAACATGAAGTAACTATGAAGCAAAATCATTACCGACAAATGTAAAATCAACCCTATTTTCGAGGATTTTACATTGTATATTGTTAAAATAAATATAGTGTAGTTGCGGTAACAATGCCGAACCATATTTTTTTCTCTACGTGTTGATTTTGATGCATTGGCTTTGCCGTGATGAGTCAATCCCAAGTTTATTTTGATTTAGTCAGTTTTATTTCTATTATATTTATTTGGTTCACAGTGCAACAAAAACGAGTATTTTTAACAACTGGAACAGGAAGTTAGAAATGTAAATAATAACAAAAGAGTATTGACATTCTAAGAATTATATAAGTTTTTAAAAATTAATAACCACTAATAAATTAATATAATGTTCAATGCGAATTATTTAGAAAATCTCAGTTCGTATTTTTTTATTGATTACAAAACAAATTTTTTTTTATTTATTTGATGTTGAAAAGGATTTTTATAAACAAAAAAAAAAAATTCTGCAAGTTTTCAATAATGGGAAAAACCAGCATAATTGGAAATATATTTCTTTTACCTTAATAATAATTGGATTTTTTTGTGGCTTAAATTTGAAAAAATAATCATTATTTCGCGACCTTTGGAAAACAAGGTTATATCTAAAATATAGTTTAGCTGCAAGTAGAACCTGATTAATACAAATGTGAAATGTGAAATGTGAAAGGTATAAATAATTCGGTGCAACCAGTTTTTGCTAGTGCTGATAGCGTAATGACAATATTGTCATATGAGTACAACGGTGCCTAAATTGACGGCCTTTTTATTAGAAACAAATATAATATATATTTCACAGATGGCTCCAAGTCAAGCGACTCTACAACGTTTGCAGTACCGCAACAAATAATAACGGGCTACATTGACATTTGTTCCGACTTTACCGCTGAATCACTTGCCATACTTTTTGCAGCAAAATTCGCAGCCCAAAACGAAATTAATCACCGACAGCCTTTTCACCATTCTCGTCTCAAAAAACTCGTTACACGATTCTCCTTAGATTAGAACAGCACTAATTCAACATCCCAATAAACTAATGTGGGTACCATCCCACGTTGGTAGAGCTGGCAACGAGTATGGAGATGCCGCTGCTACAGAGGCTAAACGTAGACCTCTTCGTAAAGTCACAAGTTGTGAGTACCGTGATACTTATAACACAATCTCTAACTATTTGGAAGATACTTATAACCAAAATAGGTCGGATTATCAACACATGTACATGTACATTCTCCATTGGAGAGAAACACGGAACCCTACTTACAGTTCTTCCAGAACAAAATTATCCGGATTAACTTTAGCAACGAAACTCTTAACTAATGGCTGTGATAGTAACATTAAACTAGTCTGTAAATTATTGTCAGTAAATGGTCTACTAACTCAATTTTAAATAAATAGTTAGCCACGGAGTCGAAAGCCTATGCTGCTAGTACTCCTTTTTTCTTCACATATATTAGTTAAAATTATTGAATTATGTAATTAATAAAATAATATGTATATGTACACACAGAGAAATATCAATGTTAAATTAACATGCCGCAATGTTGATTAAAAACCATAGTAAATTTCTGCAAAAGTATGGACTTTATTTAAAATTATCTAGGTTTCATGTTTATTTTAAATGAAAAATTTTGAAATCAAATTGTTCAATATTGAAAGCATAAAAAGCAGTTTTGCATTAAAGACAAAACAAATAATAATAAAAAATAAAAAAAAACAACACTATAAAATGAAAAACATATTTTTTTTTTATTTTCATGTTTAAAATAATCTCAAAAGAGAAAAAAAATTCCCGTATTAAATTTTTAAAGTTGAATGATGACGACACCCATATCAGGCCATTCTGCTAACAAAGGGGAATAAAAAAAAAGTGAAACATGTGTTACAGGAAAATTTATAATTATATATTTTTTCTTTCTCTGGCTCCGCAGGTAAGTTTTGAATAAATGCATATGTTGTCTCTGAAGATTATTCTCACTGTTATTTCACACTCCTCAAACCAACTTGATTCAAACCAACTTGAAATAACTTCCATTCGACGTGTTTCGGTTTGTTATTTCAATATAAATGACATTTTGCTCTAAATTTACTGTAGTATTAAATTAACATAAATTAAAGTTATTTTAAAAGAAAATAATGTTGTTCGCAAATTATTGTAAAATCATGTACACTTAACATGAAGTTAAATCACTACCGAAAACTGTAGAATCAACCTTGTTTTCGACGATTTTACATTGATTTTTTTCTGTGTATAGTTGAGTCTTATTTGTATACAATTATATTAAGTCAAATGATTATTTTCATTAAATTATTATAACTATTTGTGCTATTTACCCCCCTTTTTTCTCAAACACTTTAGCACATTTGAGAAATATTTTTCGACAAATGATTGAACATCAAAAAATATAACATAAAATTCCTTAAATTCCTAATAAATAGCCTTCTTACAAAATTTCACATGTATGTAGGGTTTAAAATGAAAACACTCTTGTTTTAATGAATAATTAAATTAAAAATTTTAATTCAAATTAAATGTATTGTAATGTGCTTAAGATTAGTATAAATTACTCTAAAGGCCATGCCAGATAAAACTTCATCGCTTTGCGTGACGTTTCTAACTTTTGCAGAAAAGCGTAACGCAAAAGGTTTATGTCACAATAAACACTTTGACAACACACAAAAAATAATTAAATTAAATTAAAAATAAATAAATAAAAATAATTATACTAGCAGACTGTCAAAGCGCGCAAAAAGATGAGAGTGGCCTAACTTTTCGCTTCGCTCTGCGTTAAAAGTACTTTATGTGATATGTTTAGTTTAAGTATTAATATTTCATCTTGGATATCAAAGCGAATCTCTAACGCAACGCTAAGCAAAAGTTTTATATGACATACCCTTAAAAACTTGTCCTTCAATCCACGTCGACACTAACCGGTCGCTCGTTAGAGACACACCCTAGTTCTCGTCCGATTCCATTCGTTTTTTTTTAAATTGCAAACGATTGTAAATAGCTCACATGTAAAATATTTTTACAACTTATGAAGAAAATAATTCAAAAAGAGTTGTCTGTCGGAAAGGAAAAAAATTTACATAAGTTTATATTTAAAATTAAAAAAAAAGTTTCAAATGCACAAATTTAATTTATTTCATTTAGCGATCTGAAATTAGTTTAGGGTATGTTTAAAATTTTGCAATTTTTTGCGAATTTCAGCCATGTTCACAATAGAAGCGATATGTTCCTGTAATTTTTCTGATTCTTTACAGCTTTGAATATTTAAAATAAATAGTAGACTTTGCAATCATACCGCTATTTTCAAATTTTTGCAAATTTCCACAAATTTAAAAATTTTTACCGAATTTTCGACAATCTTTAAAGTTTTAGAAACTTTAAATAAATTTTATGGGTTGTTTGAAATTTTAAAAATTTTCGCTATTTTTGCAATTTTTTTTTTTTGTTATTTTCCGAAATTTTGTTTTTTTTTACATGATTAGCGATTTCAAATAAACTTTAGGGTTTGCTTACAAGTCTGAAATTTTTCGCGAATTCAAGCCAAGTTCGCGCGAAAAGCGATTTTTCCTGTGATTCTTTACAGCTTTAACGATTTTCAATAAATAGCAGACTTTGCCATCATGCCGCTGTTTGCAAATTTTTAGGACTGACCGCTCATTTTACAATTTTTACTGCATTTTTTCCATTCCTTATAGTTTTAGAAACTTTTGATCCATTTTACAGCTTGTTTGAAATATTAAAAATTTTCGCGAATTTTCGCTATTTTTCAATTATTTTTTGTTATTTTCCGATTTTTTCCTGTGATTCTTTACAGCTCTAACGATTTTTAATAAATATTAAACTTTGCTATCATGCTGCTCTTACCAAATTAGAGATATCTTATTCAAATATGGAATTTAATTCCATAAATTTCCAAAAACACAGTTTTATTAAATACATTAATTGTTTTATGTTTACAACTCCGAATATAATGACACAGCTTTTTCAAATCAGGTATGTTATTTTATTCACAGGGAATTCATGATACGAAATTAAAATCCATGTGAATAAGAAATTTCATTCGGAAATTTTCACATGTGTAATTCACGAAAAATAAATTTATTGTAAATAAAACTCCCTTCAGTTTGTTAGATATCTCTAATAGTGATTAATTGAGTTCTAATTTCTTTAACACTTTTGCTATTTAAAAAATGTTAAAAAAGGCTTTGATGTATTAACTGCACATACTATAAATATATATAAACGAAATCAAGAATATACATATGAAATTGATATCAAATGCATAAAACCAGCATCACAAGAAACAGCTGGTAAAAAAAGTTTTGTTTTTCTTTCTCTCCCTCTACCAAAAAAACTTTTCTTTTCTTTCTTAACTTGTTGGTTAAATAAATTTAAAAATTCCTCAGAGCCTTTTACAGTTTAAGGGTTAATTTAACCTCATTTTCAAAGTAAACGGATATCGTACAAAAATGATAACAAAAAAAAAAAAAAAAAAAATTAAACAAAAACACAACAAAAGTTCATTTTCAGATGTAATGAGCTTCATTTATGGCATCAACTTATACAATTGTGTAATAAGAGTATTTTTTCCCATTATTTTTTCTCGGGAAAGCGGGATAAAGTTTTGAAGTTCCCGGGAACACAAGAATTTTAATATTTTTAAAAAATTTTTAAGATTTTTAAAGTATTTGGAAATTAAAACATTATTAATTCTCAGATTAATTTTTTTCGTTGATTTTTGTTGAATAAAAATTTCGAAAAATATCGATTTAAGTGTGCATTACAAAAGTAACAATTGGCCATTATTAAATCAATAATGGCTAACAATTTATATATTTCATCGTATTTTTGCTTATAATAATAAAAATAATGCTGAGACAAATTTCCATTTTTATTGTAATGTTGTATCTGTTGCCGTAGCGATGCCACCTGACTGCTGTAACTTTTTAACGACAAAAATTTGTCGTTAAAGGAGCATATAGACGACATGTTTTTGTTATCTGACATGTCAAATGTTTGTTATTAGTGTGAACTTCACGTTCTTTATATAGTCCCTAAAACAAAAGAAAGGATTTCATGAACTGCGTGTGTTTATGTTAGTTTTGTTGAAAAATTCAAAATTTTTAAAAACCCTAAATTTAAATTTTAAGGAAGTCTAGACGAATAATTTAGGTTAGGTTAGGTTCTTTATATAGTCCCTAAAACAAAAAAAGGATTTCATGAACTGCGTGTGTTTATGTTAGTTTTGTTGAAAAATTCAAAATTTTTAAAAACCCTAAATTTAAATTTTAAGGAAGTCTAGACGAATAATTTAAGTTGTTGAAAAAACTGCAAACTGTGTTTAATTTATGAAAAAAGCATTTTACGGCAATCCTACATTAAATTCTCGGCAAAGCGGGTATAGAATAGAACAGAATTTCCCAGAAAATACCGAGAGGGGTATTACGTGGCTAGAAACCCTTATAATAATGTGTTCGGTAACATTTCTTTACAATCTGCTTCATTTGGCTCGTTGGCTGCTGTTCATTTTGGTTAAACTTTTTTTTTCCTTTTTTAGTTTTCATCTTAATTTAAAATGTCCGACGAGGACAGTTTTGTATTAATAAATGTGTTTATTCCGTTCTGTAGCACTCTGACAACCCACCTCCTTAGTGTTTAGCGTTAAGCTATTTATATTACTTGTGTGTCCTGGTATTTAATTTTTGCAGTTCATTTTCGGTTTTAATTATTCTTACACTTAAATAAATGTTGCTGTCATGTTCTATTATCCTTTTGTCCACATGACAAACGATGTCTGCGTCGTGCGTACTTAACAGTGTAATTCCACAACAATCATTTATTTTATTTGTTTTTTTTTTTTTTTGTATTTTTATTAAATTTAATTGAAAACAAAGCAAAGAAATTCCATCAAACAATAGTCTTTTGTTTAGTTGGTTGGAGGGTTTTTAAAAGAATGAAAAGAAAAAATGTAATATAAGTTTTGTTTTAGTTTTGGGTCATTTATTTCAAAAGAATTTTAAGGCAATATTTATGTCTGCTTCATAATTCATATTTAAAATTTTTAAATTTTATGAAGACATTTTTCAAAGCTGTTGCAAATTTTTATCACGATTGTTTAGGAAGGTCATACATTTAAATGTAATAATTATTAATTTTAAAATTTCTAACACCATTCCAAAATCTTTCAAAATTTTATTATTTTATGAAGTCGATTTTAAAAAAAATCTCGAAAATTCCCGAACAAGGGATTACCGGGATTTTTGTCCCGGGAAATTTCGAATGAAAAACACTAGTTATACTATTATATGTACATAATTGCATTTGTAACTCTTGTTATATTAAAAAACAATATTTATATAATCTTATTAAAAAATCCGACGGGAATGTTACCATCAACGGCAAGTGGAATACGTTTTTTATACTATTAGGACTGAAATTGTTTGAAATTTTTATGGAAAAACATGATTTACCAACTGAAATACCCCGGTCAATGGTCCAGTAAGATCCCGGAATTGACACTTTCGGACAATTTACTCCGGGAATGCGTTAAGTCGTTGATTTAAGCAAGTGAACCAGAAAATTTGGATGGCATGGAATATATTCTAATATAATCTAAGGCATGGTGGTTGATACATTTAGCACCTTTATAAATACATATATATCCAATTTCATCATTCTATGTCAAAAACTGCGCATTTTTTTTGTGCAAAAGGTTCAAATGGACAGCATTGGTATACTAAAAGGTGGGTATAGGACCAAGTTTTTCTTTAGGAATTACAAACATCAGCTCAAACTCATAATACCTCTCCACTATGGTGGTGTGGGTATAAAACCAAAAAAATTTAAAGTTTAATTTTGACTTTAGATTTAACAACAGCTGATGCGCCGATTTTAATGAAATTATAACTAGAGAAATACATCTCTCAATGAAAAAAAAATTATAAAATATCTCTATCGGTTGAAAAGTTACACACTTTTGGCCGGTAAAATGATTGTGAGCCACTGTGTGCCTGTTGGGACTGTATTGCAATTAAAAAAAAATTATCTAATTAAAAATGAAAATAAAAGGGGACAAATTAATCAACAATTTGAGAAAATTTGGTATTTGTTAGTATTGTAAAAGAAACCCAAATACGTTAAGGGGCAAATGAAGCGTGTTTTTAGACATTAACAGGGTTACGTCCTTCTCCTGGTGCCAAGAAGTAAGTGCTTAGAAGTAATGTCGAATAATAACAAAGTTCAAAAAGTACCAGATGAAAAGCAAAAAGTACTTGCATATTTTATTTTATAGGGTTTCATTCACTCAGGACCCTGCACCTATAATATTATGTTTCTTAGTTAAATATTTTAAAAAATTTAATAATTATCATATGCAGCACGGAGAAATTACTGAGAGAAATTTAATTTTCCATATTTCTAAAGTCGAAATATTCGAAAACCGGCTTCTAAAAAATATTGAATAATCGAACACCCCATTTTTTATTATTTGATAATTGAAAACTAATGTTGACTTTACATATGTGTAAGTAACAAATTTAAACGCATATTATTCCGAAAATATTAAACAGATTTTCATAAACTATATATTGTGCACTTCTGTAAGTAAATATGTTACAAATGATGTTCAAATGTTCAAATCAGTGGACGTACAGAGGAATAAAGTGTTCTTAACTGTTTTACCTTTGCCAATTTATATAAAGATGTACGTTTGGTTTTACATAGTGTCGAGCCCTTTTTTTCGATTATATCGAAGGCGACACCATGAAAACTGTCGTAAGTGACAGGTACTATGATCAACTGAATCTCAGCATGGTCTTACATGCAATCGAATGCGCATTTTATAATTTTAAAAATAAATAAATGCAGAATATGAAACCAAATAAAGTGCTGCACTTCTTCAGAAAAAAGAATTAAAACCCCTTTCCTGTGAAATTTAGCTTTTGTCGCTTACGATATAATCACTGAACCACCTTAATTGCACTCTCGGCACGTATATTGCAAGGCTGATGATCTTTAATTTTAGACGGGTTTCTTATCCAGTGCCTTAAGAAACATTCATCAAGTTTTGTAAAGTTTATTAAAGATTTACTACACCAACAAAGGTTTAACTGTCTTATAAAAACAGCTGGAGATGATTTCGTATTAAGAGTCATATAAGAAAAAAAACAAAAAAATTAAACAAGTTAAAGAAAGGTACTTTTTCTACTTAAATTATCGCTATTTGAACAAAGCTTTGCATAAGACTTATGAAAAATGGTTTGCTATTGAAGATTATATAAGGATTCAAACAAAAATAATTTATTTAATACACGAAAAACCGTTTTAACAAAAAAAAAAAAACAAACTTAAAAAACCAAACTTCAAGGCTTTCGGTGTCAAAAGTTTTTCCACAATAGAGCAAAAAAAGACAACATATTTTTTCATGCCTCACACGGCTATGCGCTGGTATTTTTGATATTTTCAAATTGCAAAAATTATATCCCTACCGTAAAAGTTATAAAAATTAGTTACTTTAATTTCACACCATACCGACACGCAGAGAAAACACAATTTTCTATATGGTCACCTCCAATAAAACTATTTTAAGTGAACTAGTAAAATGCGTTTGAAAATAGCTTATCCCACTAAAAATAAATTTCAGTGTTTTTATCAAGAAAAGAAATTGGGAATTTGTATTCCCAAAAATTACTTTGAGATAAAATTTCAAGCATATAATTGTCACCGACAATCATCTAATGGTTAAATCCACCATTACGAAGTCACACTAGATTTTGGTTGCCTTCGAATATTTTTTGTTTAATGATAATAAAAATATGTTTATCAGTTATAATAGCATAAGTGTGTGTCAACCATAGCAATATGCTCTTGAAAATAGAAAAATACTATTATAATAAACAAATAAACAAATTATTGTTATATTTAATCACAAAATGTTTAGAGGCGACCATAGTATGGTTGTGGTTTCTAGATGGATGTCTAAACATAATAACGATAATATGATGACAATATTATGGTTAATATAACAATTATATATGTTTTAGTTACAGATGTACGAACATATGGCAACGCTGATGGTTTTGTTAAAACATGATCTTTCAAGAGTAGATATTGAGAACCAGAAGTAATTCGAAATCTTTATAAGCCTTAGGCCCGTTATTACAACCTTTTATTCAAATTTCTCTTAATTTCATGTTAGTAAAAGTTTGGATTAGGAAATTTCGTGATAATTACTTCCCTGTAACATAAACATAAAATTATAAAAACGTATGACAATACTGTAGCAAACACCAAATACTTTTGCCATTTGATGTCATTCAACAGACTTGGTGTTGGTGTTGTTATGTCTCTCTGATACGGAAACTCTGAATGCAAAACCTAACGTTAAAAGTTAAAGGTAAGATGATCTTTCCTCTAGCCTATTGTTAATTTTTGGCTTAAAGTAAAGTTATAATAATGAAAATGGAATTATCTGCCCGATAACATTCTTAATCTTACTATCGGCACGTTGTGATAACACTGTCCTTAGAATGATAAAAATAAATCAATTTACAAATAACAACGAACGACCGGCTTTTTTGTTTTCTTATTATCAAAATTGATTTTATATAGACGGTATTTCACAGTTTTAGTTTCATAGAAAAAATTAATATAAGAGTAACTCACGTCACAGTTTTAAGTCTTGCAAAAGTGCGAAGTTTTGCACCAGTTGAAAAGTGTATAAATTTTTTTTTTTTTTTTCTGTTCATTGTTTATTTATTGAATCTTCATATATTAAATATGAACTAACAATAATTAATCAAATCTTATCCTAATTCTTTATTTATGTCCTGCCAGTGCCAGACAAAAATTTTTTCTTCTTCACGGGTTCTGTTCACATATATAGGTGCTTATCGCTCTTCCAGTTGGGTAAGTGCTGCAGTGTCTCTTCTTCTTAATCGAGTGTGGCCGCCATGATTTAAAATATTTCGAGCTAGTGGATTTGGGTGTTGTTCAAGCCTTTTTAAATATTTTACTGCATATTTTGTAATCATAGTTTTTACTAATGGCACATTGAGATCCTTATGAATGTTTGAGTTTTTAACGTACCAGGGAGCTGCTGTGATTATTCGAAGAAGTTTATTTTGACGCCTTTGAATTTTTTCGATATTAGAGGCCGAGGCGGTGCCCCATAGTTGAATACCGTAGCACCAGATAGGCTTTAAGATAGAGTTATAAAGTAGAAGCTTGCAATCGAGACTAAGGACAGAATTTCTTCCAATAAGCCAATGAATTTGAATGGCTTTTAGTTTCATTTGAGTTAATTTTGCCTCTATATGGCATTTCCACGTTAATCGCCTATCCAGATGTAAACCGAGATATTTTACATGCGAATGTTGAGGAATTATTTGATTATTGATTGTAATAGGGGGGCAAGCTTCCCGGCGCAAGGTGAATGTTATATGTACGCATTTTTGCTCATTTACCATTATCCTCCATTGTCTTAGCCATATTTCTAGTTGAAATATATGATCCTGTAAATAACGAGATGCTTCATAACTGTTTTCGTGTACGCTTAGAAAAGCTGTATCGTCTGCAAATGTTGAAGTTTGTGTGTAGTTGTTTGTTGGCATGTCCGAAGTATAAATTAAATATAAAAGAGGGCCAAGGATGCTGCCTTGTGGAACTCCAGCGCCAATTGGCTGAGGTGAACTTAAGAAATCTCCTTCTTTAATAATAAATTGACGGCCGACTAAGTAGCTTTCTAACAGTTTGTGAGTGTTTGCTGGTAAATTTTGCTTCAATTTATGTAGTAAGCCTTCATGCCAGACTTTATCAAAAGCTTGCGAAACATCGATGAAGAGTGCTGAGCAATATTTTTTTTCTTCAAATGCTTTTCTTATAACATTTACTATTCGATGAGTTTGTTCAATTGTGCTGTGTTTTCTTCTAAATCCAAACTGATGGTTTGGAATACATCTATTGTCATTTAAAATTGGTGTTAATTTTGAAACTAATAATTTCTCAAACAGCTTTGACATATTTGATAATAAGCTAATAGGCCTATATGACTCAACTTTTGTATGATCTTTCCCTGGCTTTGGTATCATGGTAACTAAGGAAACCTTCCATTCTTGCGGGTAGTATTCAAGCCGTAAAATAGCATTAAAAATAAAAAGTATAATTTTCTTTGCTATGCGAGGTAGCTCTAAAAGCATTTTATTACTGATCTTATCAATACCAGGTGCCTTCTTAGTGTTTAAGTCACAAATAGCCTTTTCGATTTCTCTTATTTCAAATCTTATGGGAATAGATGCTCTGGCAGCAATAGGTGGTAACTCGGCCGCAATATCGTTAGATAAATTTGGTGTAAATACGTTTTTCAAGTGACTCACAAACAGATTTCCTTTTTCAATATCGTTTCTTGCCCAACTACCATTCAAGTTTCTTAATGGTGGCTTTGATATAACTGGCCTTTTTAGATTTCTAGCTGCACGCCATAATGAGTAGTCAGATTGTGGAGTTGCATCAAGTTCCTTAAGATATTTTTCTAGAGAAGCCGTTTTCTGGGTCTGCAGTAAGTTTCTAAGCCTTTTTGTGCACTCTTTTAATAAATTCTTAAGTTGCGGTGATCTGTAAAGTTGCCACTCTCTTCGAACTCTCCTTTTTTCAGTCAAGAGCCGCTCGACATCTGTGGAATATATTTTAATATTTTTTGTTTTTTTGGGGGCAGTACTAGAATGTTGAACAGCTAGTTTCAGATAACTGTCAAAATTCACAATAGAGCGATCTACATTCTCCGGTGTTCTAAGCGGAATATTTTCCGTGCAATGGGTACTGAGATATTTTTTAAATTTTAACCAATTAATTTGTGTGGCTGACGTCGCAAAATAACCAGTCGGAGATACAATTCTATTGGGGTTCATTATAGTAATAACTGTAGGTGTGTGGTCGGAGGATAATTCTAAGGAAGCTTCAACATGAATAGTTTCTGTGGAGATGTTTTTAACCACGCCAAAATCTATAACATCTGGGATTTTTTGCTGATCAGTAGGCCAATATGTTGGCTGTCCGCTCGCGACCACATTTAAATCCATTTTAGAGATTGCATTAAACAAAACACGACCCTTTGGTGTTATAAGTCGTGACCCCCAGAAGGTATGTTTAGCATTATAATCACCAGCGGCCAGAAAACAGGGTCCTAGTGATTTATAATATTCACAATATTGGCTTTCTGATATTGAAAATCTAGGTGGAGAGTATAAAGATGAAATTACTATGTTTCGATTTAGCTCTTCAACACAAACGTTTGTTGCTTGCAGATAGTCCTCACGATGATCACACATTAAGTAGTGTTTGACTCGAGTTTTTATCAAAATGGCAGAACCTCCACAAGCTCTATCTCGAGGGTCCTTTGTATCATACAGTATATAACCATTAATTTTAAAACTATTTCTTGAGGTCAAATGAGTTTCAGAAACCATCATGACATCAATTTGTTTACTTTTAAGAAAATATTCTAATTCATTTTTATGTTGGCGGATGCCGTTTGCGTTCCAAAAACAAATTTTTAAACAGTTCATGGCTTGTTGAGTACAGCTTGCAATAACATCGATTGCATTCTGAGAATTTCCTGCATCATATTACCCATTGTGTTAGTAAAATTATTTACTGTTTGCACTAATGTTTCCATGGTTTTTTCTAGACGACTTAAATTAGGAGTTTCTTCGTTACTTGGCGCAGCACCTTGCATTGAAACATGGTTTGATTTAAGGACGTTAGCGTAAGAGGTTCTGTTACTACCAGGCTGCGGAGCCTGAGTGTCATTAGTGTTTACTTGATTTGTTACCTGCGTTTGAGGGGGATTAGGTTTCGGTCCAGACGACTGCTTGACGATAGTGTATACAGGGCATCCTCTATAATTGGCAGTGTGATTACCGCCACAGTTGCTGCATTTCTTTACGTTGGGGTCGGTTTTAGACTTATCGCACAGAACTGTACCATGTAATTCACCACATACTACGCAAACAGGGGGTAAGTAGCAGTATGCCTTAGTATGACCAAATTCTTGGCAGTTTAAACACTGAACGGGTCCATTTCTTTTGTGCGGCTCCTCTATCGTTATTTTCCTGTACAGGATATATCTCAAACTGTATATAGGATGAGTTTCGTTTTTTTTTAGCTTAACATCGCCGGGCTCTAACTCAACTCGAAATAGTGGTTGTGGATTTTTTTCCCTATTTTTGATATTTACAACATGTTTTATTTTGAAGCCTTTCTCTTCAAGGAATGTTTTTATTTCTTCAGGGTCCACATATGAGTCAATTCCCTTAATCACTACTTGAAGACCTTTGCTGCTCTTCAGTTGGTATGTATAAAAACTTTTTTTTAATGTCTCAAATTGGTTAGTAATTTTGCGAAAGTCATTCTCATGATTTACTTGAATTTTTGTCTCGTTTATACTACCACGTTTGATTGCCGTTACGTAAAACGAATTTTCACCAATTAACGAAACTAAACTTTTTATTAGCTCGTTTGAGTTTTGCTCCCTAAGATATATAGGGGGAGGCTTGGACGATCTTATGACATTTGGTGCTTCAGAGGATTCATCCTCCAGAATTGCAAAACGGTTTTGAGAATTTATCTTATCAAAAGATGGTACTTTTGAGGCCGAAGCAACTGCTGCAGAGGTAGGGCTGCGACCCCGTTTAAGCACTGTAATGTACCTGTCCATACCAACTTGTACTTGAGGCTTTTGAAAACTTTTTACTTGTGATTTTTCCATTGCTTCTGTGTTTGAATTCATGGTAACATTTTGCAACACTTGCAGGCACTAGCGAGAGATTAATATTTTTTAATGTCTCAGCATCAACCGTCTTTGTAAAAACAGAGGGCGAAAGGGAACGTGTACGAACAATTGGTTTAGCCGTTAGGTAGTTAATATTGTTTTGTTTTGTTTTATTTGTTTCAGGATTGCACTCTTTAGCATTAACTGTTACGTATGCATTTCTTTCATCTAGTTTTATTGTTGTTACATTGTGACTGCTCATGCAAAAAGTTGTTTTTGTTTTTTCACCGTTTTGCTGTGCTTTTTTATTTTTATTATTTATTGTATTCCACCAAAAATAAGAATTTTAAACTAAATGTTTTTGTTCAGTATATGTATACATACATTTATACATATATATTTTTTTTAATTTTGTTTATTAAATTTTTCGTTTTTGATAATAGTTCACTTTTATTTTAAAAATTTATTTAAAAAAATGCGTCCATTCGCTAAATTGTTATATTAAAATGTTATTAATAATTAAAATTTTAATGCGGGGTTAAGAATACGCGTCTGTATCGCAACAAAAACAAAACTGAGTGTATAAATTTAAGCAACAAGTGCATAAATGCAGACCGTCGCCATCTTTTATTTGACTGTATTTTTGATTGTCTTCATAATATTCTACTATTTTTTGAATTTCGCAATCAGTCCATTTTTTATACATCTTGAACTTTGATTTGTTTTATATTTTGCAGCATTTCTGCACTCTTCATTGATGTTTCTCAATCTTTCGACAAAGTCTGGCATGAAAGCTTAATACATAAATTGAAGCTTAATTTACCCGTAAACACACATAAACTGTTAGAAAGTTACTTAGTCGGTCGAAAGTTTAGTATAAAAGAAGGAGATTTTTAAGATCAATACTGGAGTCCCACAGGGAAGTAATTTAGGGCCAATATTGTATTTAATATATACTTCAGACCTACCAACCAACAACTTCACCCACACATCAACTTTTGCTGATGACACAGCATTACTTAGCATCCACGAAACTCGCTACGAAGCATCTAGATACCTACAGGACCATATATATCAATTGGAAAAATTGTTAAAACAATGGAAAATAAAGATGAACGCACAAAAATGCATACATATAACATTTACTTTGCGTAGAGAATCATGTCCCCCTATTAAAGTCAATAACCAAATAATACCACAACATTCGAATGTAAAATATCTCGGTATACATTTAGATCGACGTTCAACGTGGAAATGCCATATGGAGGCAAAGTTAACTCAAATGAAACTTAAAGCAGTTCAAATAATTTAGCACATTGGAAGAAATTCGACCATAAGTCTAGATTGTAAACTCCTTATTTACAACTCTATCTTAAAGCCAATATGGTGCTATGGTATCCAGTTATGTCCGCTCCCTGGTATGTAAAAAACTCGAACATTCACAAAGACCTCGATGTACCATCAGTAAAATCGATGATCACAAAATATTTAATTAAATACTTAAAAAGGCTCGAATTGCACCCAAACCCATTAGCTCGAAATATTTTAAATGACGGTGGCCACACTCGCTTAAGGAGAAGAGACACTGCAGCACTTATCCGATCAGAAGAGCGCTTAACACCAATGTGAACCGACATAATTTTCAAATTTCGTTTTTTTTGCATAAATGCCTTTATTGGCAACACTTGCATCGTCTCCTCAAATGTCATGGTCACATAAGGTACCGTTCCGAATTTATAGCAAGAATAATTTTATCGTAAGCGACAAATTTCATACAAAATTTATATAAAATAAATTTAAAAAAAACTCCCTCCTGTAAAATTTGATTTTTGGCGCTTACGTTGTTTTCGCGATAAGGGCTTGATATATTTTTAAAAACAGTTTTTTTTAAGCTTAATTTTTAAACAAAGATAATGTGTTTATACGGTTTTATAAATGAAAACTCTATGATCAATTGCCAATAAAGGCATTTATGCAAAAAAACGAAATTTGAAAATTATGTCGCTTACGTTATTTTCGCAGTAAGCGCTCGATATATATCGGTAGCTAAAATGCAAACGGCCCTCAATAAACAAAAATATAAAATCGCATAAACGCAAATGTTCACAAAAACTTTTCGACCAAAATAGGCGATTTTTAAGCACAAAAACAAACGAAACTATCAACAAAAGCGATAATATGATAAACGCTTAAAGATCTTATTAACCGTTAACTAATTGCTTATTAATGAAAAATTTATAAATTAATTATTTGCATTAAATTTTTGCTTCCCCTATAATGTTTTCTAAATGATGTATATCAAGGCCCATTGAAAAGGTCTGCGCAAGAAGCCTGATGATCATTGTTTATGTTTTTTTTAGTTGTCAAAAGTTGTTTACATGTTGCTTACATGTGCATGTATACGTTTGTTTACGCTTATGGTATGCCACACATACACGTTTTTTCTTTTTGCTTTGTATATGTGGTAGTAAATTTTTGACAACTAAAAAGAATCGTTTTTTGTTTTTGTAGAAGAAAGCAGACCTGATAGATGGGCCTTAATGTGTATGTTCCATTTAATTAATATTTAATTCTAAAATTAAAATTTTATTTTTTTATAAAAACTAAAAAAATCCTAAATGACCGTAATTTTGAACGTATGATTAATATTAGAAAAACAAACACATATGTATACGCTCTCATGTACTTTTAAGAAAATAAATTAAACTAATTATTAGCATACTTTCGAGGGCGAAATAATTATAATATTTTTTTTTCTCCACAAATTTATTTTTACCGGCAAATCTGTTGATTATAAAGAAAAACGTTATATGAACGGATTAAAGAAATTGCATTTCTAAATTTTTTTGAGTTTGTTTTAGGCAAAATCGGACAAGTGGTTCTCGAGTTATGTTAAACAAAAAAACATCAAGATAAGGAAAAAATTTAAAATGTCATAAAAAAAAACTGACACATGCGACCGCCAAACCCTTTGAGGGTTTTACTGTACTGACCTAGTACCATCATTCTGACTTGGAATTTCTCACCCCCCAGATTGGCTGTTGTACTGTTAGTTCATATATTTTATGAATTTTTAATAAATAAATACGAAAACAAAAAATTTAATTTGGATAAATTAAAAAACTGACAACCTAATTTTGGGTAGCTGCTCTTTTGTTACTTTATTAGATAAAATGCTAGATTTTACGAGACTGGCAACTCCATTCAACTAACGTTGATCATATGCTTTGTGCAAGAACTTGCTCTGATTTTTCGCACTTGCACATGGCTAGTCAGCAAGAGTCAGTGCGACATTTTTTTCTATAGAGTTGTTGTTGTGTTCAAAAAAAAACTTCGCATTTTCGATTTCTTTCAAGACTAAAAATGGTGACGTGAGTGACTTTATGTGACAGTTTCAGTTAAAAGGAACCTATGGGCAAAAATGAGTTTTGGAGAAAAACGATTTTGAAGTTAGCAAGTTAATTTTCTTTTCTTATTAAAGGTGTATTTTAAAGCTTACTTATGAATTATTGGAAAACTGCGGTTTGCTGCATAAGAAAGAGCGTATTGTCTATTTTAAGAATCAACAAAAAATTAAAAATCGATTTTTCATCCATAGGTCCCTTTTAACTGAAACTCTCACATATTATTTTATTAAATACTTGATACTGCAATGTGTTAAACTGCAACAACAGCAAACATAAAGCATAGATTTTCGTTAACAAAATATGGATTTTTTTATTTGACTGCTCTCAGTTTCCTTCCTTTGAATATCTATTCAATGGATTTTAGTTTATTTAGCTTTAATAATTTATTAAACTAAAATTCTTTTCTCTTTTCTTAATTTTTTATTATTTCTCGCTTTTTTCTTTTGTGGTAACTTAAACATTTACGAAAATTTCATGTCTTTTAGTTTTCATCATTCAAAAAAAAAAAAAAAATCCTTAAAAAATAGAACTACAATAAAAGCATGTTTACCACAAGGGTTGCTGTCAGTTGAAGGCAAGAAATGTTATGTAATATAAAATGAATGTATTTATTTATTTATTGCAACTATTACATTTTGATCGCCCTTTAGCTAAAAAACATTATAGTTTTAGATAAAGAAAGGATAAGATGACTTTCTATAGCGAACAACAACAATATAACAAGAGGAAATAAAAATAAAAAAGCCATCAAGACGATACAGCCTAAAATGAAAATAAGAAGATTGTAATTTAAGTAAATGTTTCATTTCTTACACTTTTTTCTGTTTTCTTTTAGCTTTTATAAAAAAATATATTAGGGGGTTTCACTGAAACCACTTTTTTAAATTTATCAAGTCTATGTACCAAAACATTCCTCATTTTCCTTTATGTAATGAAGGTAATTCTAAATAAAAATTCGTAACATTATTCTTCGATGCTGCGTGTTTAAAATTTAAAGCAATTAAAGATTAATAAAGACTTATTCCACTTAAAGAAATTACTCTGCTCGACACAGCAAAAGTTTCCTGACTTCTCTCCTTTGTTTTTAGTTAAATTGAGAATGCTGATTACGATGTTATCATTAGCATCGTTTCTAGCTGCTTTAGTTTTAAAGATATCTATAATGACATTTAGTATTTGCATAATTAACACAATTTTTTGTATTATTTTCTTAATATTTTACGAATGGGCCTACAAACTTTAAAATGTTGTTAAGTTTACTCCCTTTATTATAAACCGTTGAGTTCTTTTAATTACAAATGAAAATGATTAAGCAAACTTATTCAACTTATAAAACTTTATTACAATTAATTATTATGCCCACAAAATTTATCCAATATTGTAAAGGTACGGTCACATATGGCAAACAATTTTCAAATTTTGTTTGCAGGCATTTTTTTAAAATTTGTTAAAAGAAATAAAAATTTTATTTGCTGGTCACACTACGCACATTTATTTGCCCATTTTTGTTTGTTCAAACAGATATTAAATACCTTCAAATAAAAAATGGGAAAACATGTTTGCCCTGTGTTCACATATAAAAATATTTGCCTAAAAATAAATATTTGATCAAATTGTCAAAAATAAAAATTAAATAAATAAAATTACTTTTTATTAAAACTAAAAATTAACATTTTTATGCAAAATATGGGAACTTTTGTGGTTTTATGGTACTGAAGAGCAAGAACAGCAGTTTTAAAAATAAAAGAGGATTAAGATAACAAATAAAGGGATAAAGGCAATTTGGCAAAGTAATTTCCAGTCTTATACAACTTAATTAACATACATATGTACATACATACATATGTACATTATGAAACCAAAGTATTATTTATTACGGTTTTAGACGCAAGCAATAAAGTGTTTTAGAGAGTGGATCTATTGTAAATTATAGACCGATCTTCACGAAATTCAGTTATATGATTTCTAGGCATATAAATTGAGTTTGTACAAAATTAAACGATAAAAGGTGCATTCCGCCACCAATTTACGTTAGTTTTTGTAAATAAATATTGATTTTTTCAATAGGTTGTTTCCCATTTCGCTCCATAACTCTTTTCCTACTAAACCAAAAGTGCTGAATTTCAATCCAAACTGCTTGGACGAACTTGCGGCCAAAATTTTTATTTTTCGTCAGCATCCTTTTCTAAATTGATATAACAATGTCCATCCGTCCGGCTAGCTGTCGATGTTTACCTTATTCGCAAAGTACATGTCGCAATTTTTGAGATAATCGGGTGTGTTCTAGAATCCGAATTCACTCGAAAGTGGATTACTGCTGCATTTTTTTTGTTCCACAATTCACCTCCACATGTTTTTATTCGTTTTCAATTAGAGTGGTAAGGGGTTAGTGAAAGTAAAACGAATCGACTATAATTCTTATGTATATGTGAGAACATTTTTAGCAAAAAAACATAATATTGGTTTTTAGTTTGAAATGTTTATTACATAATGAAAACAATACATATTTTCACACAAATATTGCAAATTTTTGCAAATTTCAACAGATTTAGCAATATTTACAGAATTTTTACCACGCCTTTTAGTTTGGGGGACTTCTAATCAATTTTATGGGTTGTTTGAAATATTAAAAATTTTCGCGAATTTTCGCTACTTTTGTAAATTTTTTTTTGTTTTTTCCGACATTTTGTTTTTTAACCGATTTGGCAATTTCAAATAAATTTTTGGGTTTGCAATTTTTCGTGAATGTTCGCGATAGATGCAATTGTTTACTCTGATTCTTTACAGCTTTAACGATTTTTAATAAATACATATTAAACATTACTATTAGCAAATTTCCGCTAATTTAGCCACTTTTATCGAATTTTTGCCATTCCTTATAGTTTTATGGACTTTTAGTAAATTTTATGGCTTGTTTGAAATATGAAAAATGATCGCTATTTTTGAAATTTTCGCGTATCTTTTATGCTCATAAAAACTTTTTTCTGGAGAAAAGTTTTGTGCCCACAAACAATCTATTATCACCTTACCAAACGTTATTGTAATCCATCCATATTTTGACATAGCCCTTATAAAAATACCCATTCTGTAAATAGCTTTTAATGTCATAATAATCTTATAAATGTTGGTTTTGGCAAAAATTTCTATAATAGCTTGTAAATGTTTGTCTTGGTTGGCCGATAATTGGTTCTAGGTCACTTGCTACAATCACTTCAAGACGAAAAAATCTCATAGGATGTCGATGTCGGTAAATTATTCGGCACTAATAAGTTTTATATAAATCTTAAATTCATTATTTAATTTTATTTTGGCGGGTCCATGATTGTCCACTGACCCCAAACTATTTATATAGACACGCCATTTTTGCAATGCATAATTCGTAACATTAGCTCATATATTATAAACATATTAAATAAATTACCTACTTACTTAAGAAAAATGTATTTTGTAACATCTTGAAACCTACTTACCGCGAAACTCTTTGCTAAAAATAGAACACAGGACAAATTGTTTTACATAAATAACTTTTTTCGCAATTAAAAAATTATTTAATTTTTTCAATTTTATTCAATAATTTTTATTTTAAAACTTTTTTATTTGCCGCTGTGTGTTCTTACAAAATTTTTGTAAGAAAAAATATTTATTTGCCTAAAATCGAGGAAAATATTTGACGTTAAATGGTCACATTAGGAGCATTTTTGTTTGCTAGCAAATAATTTTATTTGCCCAAAATCAGCTGTTTTTCTGTTTGCCCCTCAAAAATATTTTGTGGTCAGATTAGGGCAAACAAATATTTGATATTTTTTGACAGATATTTGCCATATGTGACCGTACCTTAAGTTTCGAACGGAGCCGTTTAATGTCTCAAAACAAACTTAACTCACTATTCATGAGTCACTCCTTTTTATATTTTATAATTATTTCTAGACTTTTCCTGAACCTCCCTGTAATAACAATTTATTATGTTTCAGAACCATTTCTGGCTGGGAAATTCATGGTTATTATTTTAAATAACTGTTATAAAATATGTGCACACTTTTAGGCGGTAATACAGTTGTGTTGAAAATAACACATGATAATTTTATGTTACTAATATGACATAAAACTTTAACTTTCCAGATAACATTCTACGATAATTTAATTTTCGTAACAATATTTTCTGGATTATTAATCTACACAGAAATCTCTTTCAAAGAATCACATTGGTGAGTAAAACTTTGAAAAATCCCATTGTATCCTACCTTTTTCAATGTAAACACAAACAAGAAATTCCAACGAACTTATTTAAGTAAAAACATTTTAAGCACATTAAAAGGATCGTGGAATATTAGAAAACATCTTCACATTTCATCTCATTTTCTACATGTTTTAAATAGTTCCAAAAATAACAAGCTTTAGGATTTTAACGGGGCTCCCTCCAGATCATAGGTGTTCCAAATTTAATAGTTATAGGTAGTAGTTATTGCATACGTTACCTGGCAAGTAGTTGTCATTACAATTGCCATTATTCTGAAAACTTCAACAAGTACTTACTTTTAATGACCACAGCGTCTACTTATTACTTCTATTATTTTCACTACGGAATATTTGCTTACTAATAATCAGCTGAACAACTACTTATTAGTTTTGTTGTTTTCAGTATTGAATATTTAATTTACTTGCTGGTAGCATACTCAATAACTACTTATTAGGTCTATTAACCCTCTAATGCCAAGTTTTAAAATAAATGGGAATATATTATGAAAACAATTTTATTAAGGTATTTTTGGTCTCTGAGTTGCAAAAAATATTTTTAAGCCCGTACCATGAGTTTTTTACGTTCCAGGTGAGAAAACATCAAGGAGTACGTAGCAATGCAACACATTTAATGAAAGTAATGAAACACATTTAATTTTTGAGAATTCTGCTTGTAAGTGCGTATTGAAAATAAATTGTAAGGAAACAAATTAAAAATATTTGGTTTTGTTTAAAATAATCAAACATTGGGTTGGCTGCCCACTGGGTAACCCGGAAAACCCCATCCGGGGTTTAATGGGTATTTTATTTAAAAAACCCAAGTGGGTTTTTTTTTCTTTATATTTGTTTTAACAAAGATGGTATAATTTTTGTATTTTATTTACAGAAACATAAAATAAAATTATTTTAAAATGCATACAATGTGATTATATGCCCATTTATCCGTATCTATATTTAACGTTAGAGGGCTTTTCTCTTTTTATTAATTGAAACATAGATAGTATACCACTTTAAGGTACAGTCAAGTCCCGATAATTCGTATCACGAAATATCGTAATTCCCGATAATTCGTAATAAACTGCCGGTCCCTTGAAAAAATCTCGTTAATTCGTAAAATTTTAATACATTTTGGTCCCCTCGCTAATTCGTATTTTTTTTTTATCAAATAAAATCTTCTTTACCTTTTATAAATCGTAATTGTTTGCTAAATACTAAAGGTCTGCAAGAATAAATAAAAAGCAATTTCAACACACTCATTTGTTTTTTAATTACAATTTGTCGATCACCCAATGATAACGAAACAAATGAAAACTTAACCAGAGAGAAAACAACAAAAACTCATTCTATTCAGTCAACTCAAGTCAAATGAGTAAATTATTCAAATATAATTTGAATGTAAAATATGTGTACCTACACATTATGTATGTATGTGTAAGCTTAACTTTTATAAATAAAAGAAGCCACAAGCTTACACACATATTATGGCAAGGTATTCAAATAAATGTATGCACATTCAATAATTCAAAAATTATTTGAATATTTTTTGTAAACTTGCTCTCTCTAACGGGTCATTCCAATGTTTTGTTATTTATGAATGCCTCTCATATTCATTTACAGTAAACAAGTTTTTTATTCAATTCATCCATTCTTATTTTTGTATATGGTAAGGCAAACAAGTGAGTTATTCAAAGCAGACCTCTACTAAATACCACTTATAATTCGTAATAAAACAACAGAAACATGGAAAGAATGATTTGTTGTTTCCCGCTATTTTTTTTTATTTTTGCGTGGGGTTTTTCTTGTGTGTTTCTTTATTTTCTTAAGATCAGTTTTTACATGAATAATTTTTCTTTTTAACAATTGTTTTTTATGTTTTTTTTATCGTTTTAGTAAATAAATTGAAAACCCCGTTAATTCGTATTTATTTTATTTTAACCCCGTTGAATCGAAAACCCCTATAATTCGTAGGAAATTACCGGTCCCTTGCGATTACGAATTATCGGGATTCCCAATTTTTATTGTTTGATTAAAACACAGACATTTATTGTTGATGGGATAAGCTATTCCTATGCGCATTTCACTGGTTGCCTAGAACTGGTTTTTAAAAAACCGGAATTAGATTTTGAAAAGTCCAAAATTGAAGTTAAAATCGTGTACATAAAAAAATTACAAGAAAATAATGAAAAAATTCATAAAATAGGAGCGCAAACACGTACATAAGTGCCTTAGATTTTAAATGTTGATACATTTTTACAACAGCTAATGCTTTTTCCAATCCAAGAAGATTTCTATGGTTGTTCTTTATTAAACAATAAGGTGAACATTTTTTTATATAAATGCTGAACTAGCAGGACAATTTATTACCGAAGTAATAAAAATCGTAAAAGTTTGCTGGTAAATATTTTAAGTTTTTGATATTTAGATTTTTTTTTGATTGCAAAAAAATGCATTTTTCCATTTTTTCAATCAAATGAAATCTAACCTGGGTCCTGATTCTGGCAGTCGTGATCGAGTAATTTCTCGATTCGAAAGCAATTTATTATTTAATAATTTCAGTCAATACTGAACGAATCGGAATAATTTTTTCAGTGTTATAAAGCATTAATTTTAGTTTCACAATACTGAAAAAATAATTTCGATTCGTTAAGTATCGACTGAAATAAAATTGCTTTCGAATCGAGGAAGTACTCGATCACGACTGCCAGAATTAGGCCCCAGAATACCGTTATTGTGAAAAATTTTCTGCAACTTAAATTATAAATGACAAACAATAATAAGTAGTTATTAAGCCGAAAAATAAGTAGTGTTTATTTTTCTCCAACATAACTTGCTAACTTACGAGGTAAGTAAAGTTTTTGCTAGAAAGTAAAAAAAAACTTAACTTATCCCGTTTGTTTTTCTTAGTTCAAGGGTTACATTGAGAACATTAAAAAGTAAAAATTATTTTGATTCCAGCTTAAGCTTTTTTAACTCAAGAAGTAGGCAAAATTAAATAATCTTACTTTTCCAGTTCATCTCGAATTTTGAAAAAGATTTTGTATTGATAATGAAACTATTTGTTCCAAACTTTTGTGTGGTGCATTTCGGACATACCGTGATGGCAGCTAAATGATGGTATTGAAAACCTGTTAAGATGTAGAGATTTCAGGAACACCGGTTCACTATAGGGAACCAGCAAACCCACATACATACGTTTATCAGTTTTCTGGAAATATAACAACAGAGAAATAATTGATATATTTTTATGGTTTATTGTCCTTTAAAAATTTTTAAAAATAATTAGTATTGTGGTTATTTTGTTGAACTATTTATGGTTTTTAATCCAAATTTTAATATTTTAATTCGGCTCAAGTTCATTGGGTTCGAATCTCAGGTCAGTCAAGAATGAATGATTATCAATAACAATTTTAATTAATTTTCATGTTGTAAAATTCCATTATTCATAAAAATAATTTAATGAAAATTAAATTTGATGATCTTAAAAATATTTTGAAATAAAAAAAAAAAATCATATTCGGCAGCAAAAATTTAAAAACTCAAAAAAGTGGTTTTGGTGAAACTCCCTAATATGTCTGTTTTACTTCTCGTTTATATGTTACAAATATACAATATATTATCGATTTGCTAAATATTATTCAAAATCATATAGATAAAAACTAAAATGTTTAACACGAAATAAATAATAACGAGAAGTATACTTTTATTGCTCCATTAGAAAAAAGGCCTTTAAAGATTTTTCTAAACTAAAAGGAAATTTTTTAAAATGTTCATTCTTCTTCTTTTCTTATTCAACATGTTACCTACGCAACTTATGAGTGTTATTAAAATTAAAACGTTACTCATACGTAATGTGGATAGATTATATTTTGTAGAAAACAAAAAAAAATGTTTTACCACAAAAATATTACTAAATCAGCGAAAAATACCTCTAGTGGAAGATCAATGATTTATGTGTTTGTTCACAATTTGTGCACAACTAAAAGATTGTGCTGCAAAAAGTTTTCTGAATGCGCTATAAGTTAAAAAGTGGAGAAAATTAGTTTGTTAGGATGTTAGTAGCATTTTGGGTTTATAATATTTTTTTTAAGTAAGAACGCAGTAATATCAATATTGTGTTCCCTATCCTCCTAAGGGGGAATGTCATGATGAAATTCTTTTAATAAAAAGGTAACAAAAAAATCAAGTTAACGATTTCGGGATTTAGATCCTGGAATTAGCTTAATACTGAAAATCCTAGGGTTTCTCGGGATCGGGATTTCATGATTAGCATCCCTAATCACAATTGTTTTCCCGCATTTAAATACAAAGTTATTTAGTTATTTATTGAAACCACTCTAGTGCTTAAGAAATGAAAGCGATTTGTTTGGGCATATTTTCACATATTTTTAGGAACTTAAAGCATTAACATAAATTTTATCATAATTTGGAAAAGTTAAGGAGAATAAATTATTCAATGACTCTGATTAAACAAGAATAGGAATTATTTGTATGTTTTGTTTTTTTAGAGTCATTAGCTTAAAAAAAACTTAACAAAAACAATGTAATGAGCATGAGTTTGGCTTTTTTATTAAAAAAATTTCATGTAATTTTAAAATAATTTCTGGAATATGGTCTCCGTGATTGCGCCTTATGATCGATATACTTACTGTTGGTCCAATACTGCACCACTTTTTCGAGCATACCCACGGGTGATTATTGCACACATTTTACAACCATGCGTGTATCATGCCAATTTTTTTTAGGAAGTGAAACATGTATGGTTTTTTTGATATAAATATCGAGGCATTACTGCAGAAAAACTTAAGGGACAGCATTTTCAATTTTCGTTTTAAATAAATTACTTTATTGGCAACACTTGCATCATCTCCCAAAATGTCACGGTCACATAAGTTACCGTAAGGATTTTAAAGCAAAAACAATTATTTCGTAATACCTGGTAGTCTGTTCAACATTTCACGTAAAATGCTGTTAAAAAGCATATGAAAAAAACTTGTGCGGAATATCAATGAAAAAATGTTGATTAAGTTGTACTCTGTTCAATTTGTGAAAAAGTTCAGAAATGTTTTTGGCAAAATTTTTTTTACAACTGCGAAATAATTTAAGCTGCACTTTTTTAGGTGGAATTTTAAACAGAAGCAACAAATTTTGAACTGAATAATAAATATTAAATAAAAAATTAAAATAACACAACCGGTAACAGTTTTTATCCATATTTACTTTCTTTTTTTATGAAAAAAAAAAATAATTTTTAGTAAAACACATGTGGGGTATGTTTACGTTCGCAAAACAATGTCGCATACTTTACATAAATAAAAACGTCAAATTTTGCAAACTCTCAAGATAAGTAACATGGATACATGTCAAAACTTTCGTGTTAAATAATCAATGTTACAAACTTGGCTTAAGCGACAACCCTCATACAAAATAAAATAAAAAAAACATTCTGCTGTAAAATGTAGTTTTCGCCGCTCAAGCTTTTTGTTTCCGGTACTGCCTCAATATATAATTGAATTTAAAAAAGTTGTGTAGGTCTTTTTAAAGTCGACCATTTTTGAGTTGACACCTCCAACTTGTTTTTCTACTAATTTCATATCGAAAAAACTTACAAAAAAACTTTGCATATATCAGCAGAAAAATTTGTTTTCTTACATAAAAAATTTATTTTGGGTAAAACAAAGTTTTTTTTTTGGTCACAACTGACTGTATAAAAACCAAGATAAAAACTACAAACAGGTGACACCTGGTGTTTTTATGCCAGAAATAATTTTAATATAATAATTTAGCATAAGATTTTGTTCAAAATATGAAAACCTACAGAATCTATTTGTGGAAGATCTGAGTTAACTTAAGGGCCTTTCAATTAGCGCTTCCTCTCTTAAAATTAAAATGAACCAACCAGAGATTTATTCGACATTTTTAATTCGTTTGAAAGACTAAAAGTCCAACCATAATGTGCTTAAGCTGTCTTAAGCAAATGTACATGTAAATCGTATGAGGCAAACCATATTAAGCTTAAGGAAACTGTTTGCCTAAGCAAAGTGCGAAACTTATCGCACATTCCGTACGGAATTAAATATTTGTTGATTTGATTTTTGTTTTTTTAAATACATTTGAGAGACTTTTTGTTAATTTTTGACAGTAGGCTAAGCAAGACTATGCATATCATGGTTGGCCGATCAGTATAATTAAAAAGCCCGCATCACGCTTAAGTGAGTTTCACGCATAATTGATTCTAAAATTAAACATTTTCCTGGATCCATTTAATTTGTGTACATATTTTTTTCTTAATTGCATCTCGCTTTACTGCGTTTTTTTATGTTTTGTTTGTAACTTTTAACGTATTTTACTTTTCTTACAAAATAAAAATATATCAGTTCTTTTCTATCATATGCATCTTCTTGTAAGAAAATTTTAAAGCAAGAACTAAAAGAAAAAATTGGCCAACTATTTTCGAGTATTGTTTTTAGTCGAAACATTTTAATACTAAATTAAATTGAATAAAACGATTATCTTTAATATATTTTATTATTTCTAATATGTATATCTAGCTGCTGCTTGTTTTCAGTAAATAAATAGCACATATCGCTAATTTGCTGCAACATCGTCAAGTCAAGAACATTAAACTTTCAGAAAAAAACTTTAAAGTCTTAAATTTTTATACAACATAATGACAACAAAAAATTAAATTTTTCTCTCTAGAGTTCAGTTTACGTGAAATAATTACCAAAGGTGACCATACGTACTCTTTTTTAGAGGACAATCATCTACATATATTAACTGGCTGCCATCTATAAATTTTGTGTCCTCTTTTATCATCTTTTTTCATAATCTGTCATCTTTGTCCTCTTTATTTTTAAAAGCAAAATTTGCTTTTATTTTTACATATTAAAATAAATTTAATTATATGGCGATCACCGGTTTTTTCTGTCAAATCGTAATGAAAATCTCGTGCCATGCTTGTTCTGTTCATACTCCTATTGAACTCTCATACACTTGCAGTATAACAATTTAAATAAGTTAGTTTGCATATTAAGCCAACGATATGTTATTTTTTTTTAATTAACTTTACATATCGCTGGCTTAACATGTCCACTTTTTTAAGAAATTGAGATTTTAATGCAGTAATGTGCAATAAGTAAAAAGACATTGTTTACAAGATTAAAATTACAGTTATCTCATTTTTTGTTGTTGTTTTGTAGTGATGAGCAAAAGCGCTTAGTCCAATTTATCACAAGAAAAAGCTCTAAGTCCCAATTAAATATACAGTTTAACCATTTCTCTTAAATTGTTCCATCACATGTATTTTGATTGTATTTTGTCTCTCCTGAAAAATTTTAAAATATGGACTTAGAGCCTTTACATGTTAATCCAGCGATATGTATATTAATATGGGAATGTAAATTTGTCTATAAAATCTTAAAGTTAAAAAATTTTTTTAATACGATTTCCGTATGACGTGCTTAATTCCCAGTTTTTCATATTTGATAAATACACTGAAATTTATTGTTGAGGGAAAGCTAGCTTCTATGCGCATTTCACTGGTTGCCACCTTTTCCAGAGATTTTAGAAAGGCCAAAAATATTATACAAATAAAACCCTAAAGCGAATAAGAATTATAAACACTCAAAGTCTTACTTGTAACAATATCAAAGCCAAAACAAAGCACCAACATTAAACAGTGAGTTTATCTTTTCTTACATTCCTCTACAATTGGTTGGGTTCTTTCCATCTCGAATTGTAGTTGTAAGTGGGTAAAAAGAAAAACCAAAATTAAAAAACAAACTGCTTCATTCTACTGTCTTCGTAAGAAAACAACAAAAAAAACCAATTTGCCAATTCAGTTTTTTGCACGGGCACATGCAAGTATGTATATTATCAAAGTTATTTTCGGGAATACAAAATTTTTTACTTTTTTTCTTTATGTCCTCTATTTGTATTTTCAAAATCTGATCGCCTTAAATAAACACTTCATAAAACATCTGGCTTACTGTGCTAAAGTGATATTAAGTTAAACTTTACAAGTATTGACTTATAACTTTGATACAGAAAATGAGCGAAATAAGTATTTAAACTAAATTTTCAATAATTGCATTGTGAAAATTCTGAAAAATGCATTAAGCCCTTAAGTTGGAGGTCCACATCACGCTTTACTCGATTTTTCGCTGCATACGCAGCTGTCAAAAAATTAGAATCTGTGTAGTTATACGTAGCAAGTTACATGCACAAAAGCGTAGATACCTTGAGGCGAAAAGAAAGTTTATTTTCTACTTTTGTATGCGTTACAAGCAGCTTTCGAACAAATCAGCTGATTTTGACAAATTAAATTTTAATTTTACTTGTGCTGTTGTTGCATAAAAAGCATGTAACTTGAAACGTAAAACGCAAGTAAGGTTAGAAAAGCATGCACTTCGCGGAGGCGAAAACGGCTGATATGGACCTCATTCATTGAATTGATAGAAAGAAAAGTAAATGTTGGAAAGAGCAAGCTATAAAAAATGTAAGTAACATTTTTTTTCAGTTTTTCTTTTGTTATGATTTTGTTTATTTTATTTAATGTTGTCAACTTTTTGTTTATGAGAGGCATACAAACTAAACAAACAAAAAGCGGTTAATCGCTGAATTTGACCATAAACCGCAAATTCAGCAACACTTTCAATATTTCAAGCTTGAAATGTCAATTTTAAGTGGAACAATTTTACCCTAGGTCTACACTAAAGATAAATATCGCAGCAAGTTGGCAATAACGTCGGCAGAACAACAGTGCAATATTTATTATTGCTCAGCTCATGTTGAAGGCATGAGAAAAGGTATTTATGTTAACTCATAATTTGAAAAAAAAATCAAGGATCAGTGTAAAAACAGGCAACATCTTGCAAAATATAGTTTTATTAATATAAATTCTTTCTTATTCGGTTTTATTATTTAAATGTATATTAATTTTTTTAAGCTTGAGGTCTTTTTATATATAAAAATGTTAATTTTATTAAATTTTTTTTTGTTAAAGTAAAATTAATATTTTAATTTTATTAAATTTTTTTTTTTTGTTAAAGTAAAATTAATATTTTAATTTTATTAAATTTTTTTTTTGTTAAAGTAAAATTAATATTTTAATATAAAAAAGAACTCAAACTTAAACAAATTAATCAGGTACGTGATGGAAACCGATTTCGTTGTCCAAACTTTTTGAAATCGACAAAACATGTGGTATGGTAACATACGTCGAATTAATGTATCGTTTTCATATTCTATTTTATTTCATTAAAAATGGAGTCTTTTTAACATGTGACGAATTTCGATAATGCCAGTTTAAATTTTAAATCGTCTTTTTTTATATTAGCGAAAAGCGATGATGTGTACCAAAAATTTAAGTAAAACAATGTTAAAAATAGTAAGAAGTAATTTTTTATTTCACACATATTTATGCAGAGGAGCGCAGAGGAGTAATCTCCAAGAAGATACTTTAATGTAGTTCATGGAAACTGATTCTAATGCAAAGATGCCCAAGGTAGTAGTATTGGTGAGAGTGACGAAATAACACTGGAAGAAAACAATTTGCTATTCATTTTATATAGTCGTCAACGAGATTGCCACGAAAGCACATGTGTGGCGGGTGTAGTCATGTTTTTTTAAATGTCTTATGAAAAATAAGATATTGCATGTCATCAAAAGCATTTTGTAACATAAAATACTTTTCATCTGACATCATTAATACATCGCAATAATTTTAATTTATGTGTTTACTGACAGCAGTCTCGATTACGATTAAAATGTAAAATAAGACACAGAAGTTCTGCAAGTGTAGTTTGTCTCTCCCACTCAACATGCTGATTTCCTATTGGTTGATTGACGATCAAACAAAAGAGCGTAAGTATACGTGTGAGTTAAATTTGCTGATATCAGCCACTACTGGGCATCTTTGTTCTAATGTTTAAATAATAGATACATATGCAAGTACGTACATACATAAAAAGTATCGTAAAATAATTAGGGTTTTCTATTATATGCAATCAAGCATTACATTTACGAACAGGTCCTTATGGTTGAATCTCAAATTAACTTTATATAAAGACCTGTTCATTAATGTAATGCTGAATTGGTAATGCTGAATTGCATATGATGGACATGCCTAGTTATTTTGCGGTGCTTTTTGACTGCATAATTTTTCGCAAATGCACCACATTATGCTCCTTCATTGCATCATAAATTATTATACTGAGTATCTGCTTGCATATCATCATCTTAATTATTATACGGCCTTTTAAATTTTAGGTGTGGCGTGACTGGAAAGTCTGCTTTAAGAAAAAAATTGTAACTTATAATATTAACTGGAGAAGATCCTTATTATCAAATATATATTTAAAAAAAAGAGAAAGCTGTTGGTTAAATTTGTGGACTATACTCTTTGGTCGAATAAAATTGCAACGGCAATAAAAGTTTGGTTTAACTGATGATCCATTCAGACTGAAAATCTAACTTGGCAAAAGAAATTCAAATATGTCTATAACATCCCAAGTACATCTAAGAGGTCTGCCAGAAGCCAGGAAAGCAATATTTGTTTATTAAATTTGTGAAATTAATGTTGATAAAAATAAAATTTTCTTTAAATATTTTACAAATGTCATTCACAAGTTGCATTAACAAATTGTGATGTGTGGCAATGAAACAACAAGAAATCGTTCGAAATCTATCACACGTGTATTAAAATTGTCCTTAATAAACGTTTGTTAAATTAAATAATCGTTTATGAATAGAAAATGACTTTAAAATGCTTTTAGTGCCTAAACAACCATTATTTTCTTTACAATAAAAATATATTTCTACTAAAAAATTACACATCCTGTACAAATATTTCTTTTCCTCCTTTTCCTCTTTTAAAGGAAATTGTTCTGATTTTTTTTAGTTTTCCTTTTCAGATCAGTATAAAATCTTATATGAAAATTCATTCACATATATTTCCATCTATTTACATAAATAATGTTTTATATTACAATTACTGTTATTGTTGTTGTGGCTTTTGTTACTCTTGTTGTTATTGTTGTGCATGTAAAATGAGAAGAATTTGTCTATTGTTTGTTATGCATAATTATGTCATTTAACAACCAGATATTTTGTTATATTTATGTACTTGTAGTGTATGACACGAAGAAAAAGTATGTTGTCTTAATATAACATGAGAGTTAGTGTGCAAATGTGTGTAAAGGATATACATACATACATCTAATACTTACATATACGAATTCCCTTCTTTTGTAATGAATAGTGAGTGTGTTCTGCCAGAGATGGGAGATTTGTTCTTTGAGAGAAAAGGTATTTTGTTTTATAAAAGTAAATATGTATTTATTTATTTAAAAGTAATAAGTTAATGATGTGAAATGAAAAATGGTTTTAAGAAATTTAGTTAAGAAGTGTCAAAGTCTAAGCTGAAGACAGCGGTCTTCAAATGCCTCAGGCTAATTTTGAATGCAGAGAATTGTCAACTAGAGGCACCAACGTCATTATATATTACATTTTAATTTCGATTTCTTGTGTAATTTCGTTATGTTAATTTGCTTTCGCGTTTTCATTTAAAATTATTTTTTTGTTTTGAAGATTTTATTTTTATAGACTGTTACGTATTGGAAAATAGCCAAAAGTGGTTTCTTTTGTCTCAATTCTAGTGCCTTTTTTATTTCGTTTAATGCTTTTAAATACCTACAAGTTGTTTCCAATGTCAATACCAATATTTTTGCATTTAGTATTTTTAGGAAGTAGTATTTGTCATTTATAGATCGATTCCAATAAAATTTTGTAAGATTATATAGACTGTAATACCGTGTTCAGATATACCTTTTCTATTGAATCAATATTCGGATTATTGACATAATTATCCTTCTGTTCACATATACACAATTTAGCTAACTCAATTAGCGTTTGACAGTTAAAAAAACATTGTTTGTATTACTACCACGTACAACATTCAACTTAAGCAAAAATATACATGTATAAAGAAAATGTTAACAACTTTGGCATATTTAAGGAATCAACATCTGGCCTTTGCACCGACCTAAAGGATGGGCCTTTGTTTTGTTGGAATATTAGTTGCCAAATATCAAAATACTTTGTTTAGTAAGCTGTGCTTTGCTCACTAAACACAATTGTCACAATGTCGCATTTTAATTTTACTCTATATTTATAACAATTTCGTATTAATTGATCACTAACTATATTGCAATTTTGTATGGATTTTATGGCATGTTACCAAATTTCTTCAAATTATCTTCAAAACTGTGGTCTGTACTTTGCGCACAAGGTTACATGAACAGAGAATCAGCCATTAATCTGGACGGACGGACATCGTAAGATCGACTCAGAAACTGATTCTAAGTCTATCAGTACACTGAAAGAGGATCAATAGTCTTTAGTGTTACACACATCAGCACAAACGCTATGTGGTGTGGTAAATTCAATGCAGATGGAGAATAATGATTGCTCAGCGAAGCTTTTTCCGAATATGTTCCATCGTTTTAAACGTGCGAGAATTTGTTTTTCCATTTAAGAAATAATAATAAGCCAAAAATCTTTAAAAATGCATATCCATATTCGTGTAAAAAAAGGAAATTAGGTTAACATTCTAAATTATAATACATTATTGGGGGATTCACAAGGTGTGCTATCCAGTCATATCGTCATAATGTCCTAAATAATATTTTACAATTGTTTGAAAAAAATATTGTTGTGTTTCAAACAAATTAAAAATTTTAATGCTGTGTTCATTGGTTCGTCATAATTATACTGTAGAAATCTAAATTATAAGCGGTTGCACACAGCAGTCACACATATTTCTTGTAATAACTTTAAGACATATGACTTTACAACTTTATGACAACCTTGTGAATCCCCCATGTATATCTGTTAAAAATGAAAAATGTGCTTGAATTTAAGTTTAGCTTGTAATCTGTTTTTGGCCTGTAAAGGCTTTTTGATTACGTTCAGTTGAATAAATAAATAAATAAAAAAATATTGACACGAAATGTCAGCCAAAAAGTTCGACAAAGTTGAATTGAATGCATTACTTCATGATATTGTCAAACTTATTGTGAGCCACTTAAGCAGCAATTTTAAGACTTTTACTAACAGCTGGATTTATTCAAAAGCCAAGCCAACAAGAATCATTAAAGGCCATTTTTGCATGTTCGAAACGTTGCACGAACCCGAAAGAGATGTAATTTTGCATTGCATACTTATACCCTTTTCAGATTCGGCAAGTTACTTGCGCAAGACTTTTGAGCAAGTCGGATGTAGAGTTTGGAAAAAAAAATTAAAAAATAGAGTTTATACTTTGCTGTAGTCGGCAAGTGACTTGCGCAACTAACTTGCCGATAATCAATACTTTAAACAAATTTAAATTTTGTTGTTCCTAAATAAAACCATTGTTTGATAAACTTAAGCCTGATTAAAATATTAAAAATTTGGATTAAAAAAACTATTTAAAACATTTGGCAACGAATTGTAACCGGATACCATTCATTTTAAAAAAATGCCTTTTTACTAACATTTCCATCCCTGTGTACACAATTTTTGTATGTTCATGTTTATGCCACTCAACTATTCAGGCATTGTTTACCAACATAAGCTACAAAAACCAACAACAGCAACAAAAACCTCTACAACAAAAGTGAGTAAATAATAGAACAATCAACTTAAAGAAAATAGGAGAGAGTTTGTCACTGTGACTTAAAATCATAAATCAAAAAAACAACAAAAAAAAAACATCAAGGAAGTTAAAATGACAGAAGTTACAAAACAACGACAAGGAAAAACTAAAAATAATACTTTAATAAATATAAATTTGTTCCTTTTTTTTGTTTTTAATTTTGAGACAGAGACAAAAATGGAGGAGGGAAACCAAAGGAATATAAAAATAATTTACATTTTACATTTTTAATGAGAGTCTAAAAATATATAAAAAAACAGTTTCCTTTTTAAGGGCTCTCCAAACAATTTATGCATAAAGTTGAAGGTCATGCTTAAAACACAAGAAATGAAATATTAAAACAGAGAAGCACAAGCAAACTAAAAACTAGAGGAATTAAAGAAGAAGATAACTGAAAAGTATGCAAAAAGATAGATTAAAAAAACTGTAACAAAAAGCCAGCGATTGCCACATAATTACGTGTAGCATAAAGTGATAAGTGAGTGAGTCATTTGGCCTGGGGTTAGTAGGGAGTAATAAATGTTGCTGATAAAGCAAAATACGGCAAAAGAAATAAGAAATATTTCATAGAGAACATCGCATAATTTTTGCAATTTTACAAGTAGAATTAGCCCAGTTTCAAGTAGTTGGAATGAAAAGGCTTTTGTTCTTTATGTACTTGCAATACTTGTGCTTACATACGTACGTGTAGATTGCACTTTCATATATTCAGAAGCCCCGGAAAATGTCGGATAAATACACAAATATTTCCTTTTTTAACCCCATCATATCCATTAAGTGTTTCAAAATATTAAATTCTAATAAAATTAATCAGCTTTTTGATTTTTTTCAAGCTGAAATTTTAAAAATTAAATTAAAAATTTAGTCAATACTAGTTTTTTATTCAGGAAAGAGAAATTCTTGGTAAAGGGTTTCTTTGGATAAGTTTCTTTAAAAAAACTTTTGTTTTTTGTACTCTTTAAAGAATAGAGCAATTTACTTTTTAAAATAGATCAAACTATTTTACATAGTCCTCATATAAATATTAAGAAGTTTTGGTACGATAAATGCACTATCGCACAGTGGGAGATTTTAGAAAAAAATTGTAATAATTCTGGATTTTCTAAACGGTTAATCGGATTGGATCAGGTGGCAATTAATGAGTGAAATTCAAGGCTAAGTTTTGGAGATGGGGTCTTTGAGGAGATATTTACAAAACTTAAAGAGATAAATTTTGCCTGTCTCGAACTTGCTTGTGGAACTCGACTGGAATATTTCATTAGAAAATTTTATCCTTAGATCATTTTAAAATCGGACTAAAATTAAGAATTCTGGATCGCTTAAATTGTTTGAAATACCCGGGATGCCCTAATTTTGGAACCTTTGGCGCCTCTCTTAATAAGCCTAACTCGACTTAAACTCGACTGCAACTCTGTAATCGTCACCTCAAATTGTATTCCAATTGGAAATCTGGAATTATTTTTATTTTTTCCCAAATTCTCCCACTGTGCATCGCGTAAGTTAAGCTGATGAAATATAGACAGAATACTTTTTATATAAAATTTGGTACAGATTGCTGGCTAATTTCTTTCAGATTTAGGGTTGCGGCATGGAAAAAGCTAAATCGATAAAATTTGAGCAAAATACTTTCTTTGTTTGGAATAGAAAATTTTTTAAAATTTATTCTTAACTTTACTAAGCACACTTACTAATGTCCTCTGAAATAGAATTTTGACTATGTGATACCTACGATTAAGATTGTGTTAAAGAACACAAATTTAACTCATTGCTACTTAACACTTAGAGACCCACGTGTCCACCGGTGGTCATTTTTTTCTGCACCGGTGGACCGCATGCTGGTTATTCATTAGTTGACAAGCTGAGACCAAAATTTTTTAACTTAGTTTTATTGATTTTTTGTAATTGGTGTGACTTTGTGATATTTATTTTTGATAAACCAAATGTTTTTTGTTGTTTTTTGTCCTTTTTTTTGTTACCACCGGTGGTCACGTTGTCCCAGAATGTAAAAATACATCTTGGGCCAAAGTGGCCACCAGTGGGCATTCTTCTATTTTATATTTTTAAGTTTTTATCTTTATCTTTTATCTTGCTTTAATTTTTTTAAGTCATAAAATGAATTTTTGTATTAGTTGTATTCAATTGGAATTGTTTTAGTTAAGAAAATCTATTTTTTTTTTTGTAATGCAGAATAATATGTATATATCTTACTATTTTAATCATAAAATGAATTTTTGGAATAAATGTATTCAATTGGAATTGTTTTAGTTAAGAAAATCCATCTATAAATCTATCTATCTATGAAGTTTTTTTACCTAAATTTAACTCACTATTTTCAAGGCATTGGCAGACCAAATTACGAAGTCCAAGCCAAATAGGTTTACATCCTGGGACCGAACTAATTTTATTTCAATGGTAAATGTATGTTGAACGTTTCCACTGGTGATCACAATGTCGGGAAGTGACACACAACGTGTGACCACGGGTGGACACGATGTCACATAAAGTAAATCCACCAATGACCACGGGTGGTCACTTTGTCCCAAATCGTCAAAATACAAATGTCCACCGGTGGTACACGTGGGGCTCTAAGTGTTAAATCTAACTTTAGGTTGATATTTACAAATTATTAAACAAAAATAATTGCAATGTACGTAAAAGTATGCACCCCATGCTATTGAATGAAAATTGTAATAGTGGGGACTCAGACAAAAAAATACGGCTGCACGTAGAAAAAAATATGGTTGGAGGTAACCATATTCTAAGACCAACTACTATGGTTGGTTTTTAACAATGTTTATGTTTGCAGGTTACCATTTAATGTTTAAATGTGACCATAGTATGTTTAAAATCAACAAAATTTTTCCCTAAATCAACCACAATATGGTCAAAATTAACCATATTTTCACCAATATTAACCATAATAATGGTCAGAACTAAATGTATTATGTTCAAAATTAACCATAATATTTACCCAGAATTTTGAGAGAAGTAACCATATTCCTTATCTTGATGTTTTTTTGTTTAACATAACTCGAGAACCACTTGTCCGATTTTAATCAACAATAATAATAGCAATAATCAACAGTTTTGCCGGTAAAAATAAATTTGTGGAGAAAAAAATATTATAATTATTTCGCCCTCGAAAGTATGCTAATAATTACGTTTGCTTACGTTTATGGTATGCCATACATACACGTTTTTTCCTTTTGCTTTGTATATGTGGTAGTAAATTTTTGACAACTAAAAAGAATAGTTTTTTGTTTTTGTACAAGAAAGCAGACCTGATAGATGGACCTTGATGTATATGTTCCATTTAATTAATATTTAATTCTAAAATTAAAATTTTATTTTTTATAAAAACTAAAAAAGTCCTAAATGATCGCAATTTTGAACGTACCCAGCGGGAAAAAGAAGGAGTACGGATGCCTTCTAGAAGGCCTCTGTACTCCTTCTTTTGATATACAAGGCCTGCTCGCTCCATTCCATACTCATATCTTTTTTACACACGTTGTCATTGCGGAGAAGGCCTTCCGCTCTCGATTCTTTAGCAGGTACATAAGAATGGCAACGGGATAAAAAAAATAATTGTTTTGCTTGTGCAAAAAAAAAACAAAACAAAAAATGTTACTCCTTCTCTACTCCCTTCTCATAGAAGCGAGTGTGGAAGGTGTATCTTATCTTTTACACCAAAGAGCCAAGGCCTTCTATGAGGCATTCTTTAGCAGTTAGATAAGAATAGGAATTTAATCAAAACAATTTTTAAGCAGGCCTTTTAAAAGGCCTGAAGTAAAAAGGTCTTCTGAGTTTTACCGCTGGGTATGATTAATATTAGAAAAACAAACACATATGTATACGCTCTCATGTACTTTTAAGAAAATAAATTAAACTAATTATTAGCATACTTTCGAGGGCGAAATAATTATAATATTTTTTTTCTCCACAAATTTATTTTTACCGGCAAAACTGTTGATTATAAAGAAAAACGTTATATGAACGGATTAAAGAAATTGTATTTCTAAATTTTTTTGAGATTGTTTTAGCAAAATCGGACAGATTTGTCCGGTTTAACGTGATCACCATCCTAAGATCCTTCCTCACGGTGCTCTTAACACTGGGTCAAAATAATGCGTTGACCAGCGCCCCCTTCCTCCTTCGCCACAAAGCCGTGGCACCAGAGCAAGGGTTCCGACTTCGAATCCATGCATTTGGGCACTTCATCCCCCTCGGTAAAGGGCGGAGCCTATCTAACACTCCTACCATTTTCTGGTCAAATGGCAACCGGTTGCAATGCAACTCCACACCGAGCAATAACTTGCTCTACCCGCGATATGGGTATTAAACCACAACCACCACGTTACTCCCCCGAAGGGGCCTCACCATAACCAGGTTGGAATCGAAATTCCAAGGGCACCCTGGTTCCCGTGGTACCAGATAAAGACTCCGGTCAGCTTCGTAGCCTAAACTACTACCAGTTGGACCCCAAACGGTACCGGGACTGGTGGCCCACAGCAGACAGCAGCACACGACGCCAGCAAACAGCAACCAGCAACACAGCAAACTGCAAACAGCAACTGGAAACTGCAATTCCGCAATTACGGAAAAACTACACACATCTACATAAAGGGACTATACATCACCAATAGACGATACAACAAAAACAATAAACAGCCGCTCTCACGAGCGACACTTTGGCCACCTCGCGTGACACCAGCAATGGACATCACACACAAACAATGACAACAAAAAACAACAATAAACACAGCTGCCCTCACGGACAGACTCACGGTCACAAATGACCGACCGCAACCAACGACGCACAAGGAGAAAGACACGAACTCAGCAGGGGGCCGTTCCGGAAATCAGCCGACAGCATGCCGCTACTCCACCAAGACACTCCCATCTCCAGCCCCAAGGGACCAGGGACACAAGTGTCCCAGCACAAGCAACAGCAGCATGGACAAATCACCAGCCACCAACACGACGAGACTCCTCCAAAAACAGCAAACGACCTCCGAGCACGAAGTAATGCGCAGAGCGGACAGTTCGACGATATAGGCGAGCGTCGGTTCGCAAATGCCTGCGAACTGATTCACCTCCACTATCTCCGTCTTCTCCTAACAAACACCTCCTGGGCAAATTGCCCCAACCTCCCCATCGTCCGATCGTCCTCTAAGGCCCTACTGTAGTCCCAGCCCGCCCCAGTATGAGTGATGCCCATACTTTCTAGGTCCCTAATGTCATCATAGTAATGGCACTCGGCAATAACGTGCCACACGTCCTCGGTCCCCATCCCACAACCACAGTCCGGAGTGTCCGACAAGGCTCTCTTATGCAAAAATGCATTGAGGGAGCCATGTCCCGTCAGTAAGAACCCCAGACTCAGGCCGAAGCCAAAATCTGGGCGCTCACGTACAAAGGGTGCATCGCGTATAAAAGTATACGTGACACGACCCTTGTCAGAGTCCGTCCAGCGCGTCCGCCACCTAGAATCAAGGTGATCGGCTAACATCACCTTGATTTCCCTACTCTCCCTATTCGCCACGTCAACAGCAGAAAGCCAATCATGCGCAAGAAGTGGCAACCCCCTCTTGATCTTATAAGCGATAGCACGGCGTATCACTTCTAAGTCAAGGGGAGCTGCACCCAGCAAGACCTGAAGAGCATCCGTAGAAACAGTCCGACAGACCGGCATGCAAGCAAGCATAGCAACCCTCTGACAAGTAAGCACCTTTCTCCGGCCAGCAACAGTCATAACTGTCTCGTACCATACAGGCGCACCATACGTTGCACAAGCAACGAACAGCCCGCCATAAATGGTTCGAACAGCACGCTTGCTGAGGCCCCAGTCGCTCCTGAGGATACGTTTGACCTTACCAACGACAGCAGTCAGCTTTTCCCTTACATGAGCAAGATGAACCAAAAAGTTCATCCGCTCACCCATCATTATTCCCAGATACCTGACCTGAGTCACATATCTGAGACTAACGATACCAGACTTAATGACAGGAGGGCGTGCACTAGACAATCTGCCCTTGAGCAGCATTATCACAGTCTTGTCAAGGTTAACCCCAACACCGACTTGTGCACCCCATTCATTAATTATGCGCATGACCTGCTCACCCTCTGCCTCTAGAACAGCACGAGACTGTCCCTCGAGCAAGACAAGCAAATCATCTGCATATGCGCACAGATTGCAGAGACGGCTCAGTCGTGCCAACAACGGATCCATCATGAGGTTCCATATAACAGGACCACAGACAGAACCCTGCGGGCATCCCCGAGTAACATCCCTCCAAGCTGTGCCGCTGGCACCAACCACACAAGCTTTTCTGCAGCTGAAGTAACTTCTCCACAAGTCAAGCTCACGACAACCCACACTACGTAGTCTGTCATGAACCGCATTCCAGTGAAGATGGTCAAACGCACCTCTGAAGTCGACAAACACACCCAGCACATACTTGTCAGAAGCATTACTAACGCATTGCCTAACATGCAGCCACGCAGTTTCTACGGATCTCCCCTCCCTAAATCCAAACTGGTACTCAGAAGTCGGCTCCGTACTATCCTCCTTCAGTCGCGTCACCATTATCCTCTCAAGCACTTTTCCAAGTACTGGGAGGAGACTGATGCCCCGATAAGAGCGAGGATCACTCCTCACTCTATCAGGAGACTTCAGGAGAACAACAACACGAGCAGACTTCCAAGCCCTAGGGAAATAGCCCTCACTCAGACACTTCCCAAAGATCGACTCCAAATATTCCGGTATGGCCTTCCAAATGGCCTTAGCCATCTCTCCAGTCATACCGTCAATACCCGGCGATTTCCTACTCTTGACACGGCAAATACTGTCCGAAACTTCCGACCCTTCCAAGTCAGGAGGGCCGACCGAATCCCGTATAACAGGGGAACGACCAACTACCTCCATTCCTGGGAAGAAGACCCCCAACAGTGTGTCAGCGCATTCCCTCCAAGAAGACAATTCAACATTGTCAACCCGGAGGCAAGCTAAGTCAGCTACTCTTCCCTTACCCCTGCAAATACGGTAAACCGTACCCCAGGGGTCATCCCTATTGTCCTGTACAAATCTCCTCCAATTGTCCTCCTTTACCCTAACAAGCATGTCCTTGTACGTCTTTAGGCCAGACAAATAAGTGGACTTGCGCAAAGCAAGATCGGCAGAACCGGCACGTCTGGCCCTCTGGAATAACCTCCTGAGATGCCTGACGGACCTTTTCGTTCTATCCAACTCAGCCGTCCACCATTTGACCCTGCTAGGTGTCGTTCGAACACAACGACCCAGCACGGCATCATTAACAGTCGTTAACCACTGATTAATCATGCTGACCTGGTCATCAATCGTCAGTGCCCTATAGTCAGCTAGCGAACGCGTTAGCGCCGCCTCCCTAAATTCCCTAGCATAATGGTCCCAGTCCACCCCGTGACTCCGCCATCTAAGAGGCAGAGGCGTCTCCCTCGTCCGTTCACGTAAGGTGACCATAATCTCAATCGGATTATGATCACTTACTCCCCAGTCATCACACACCCTCCACCTAAGTTCAAAATTAGTCAGAGCCGCGCTATTCGCGAGCGTTACATCAATGTCACTAACACCATTTGGACCATCGAAAGTATACAGCTCACTCGGCTCATTGACAACAATGAGGCACTTTGTGACCAGCCATTCGCTAAGCACCACTCCTCGCATATAGTTCGGATGTCCAGAAACATTTCTGGGCATCTTTGAGAACCACATACGAGAGCATGCGTTTGCGTCAAGTCCAAGGATAACAGGAATACTACTTCCAGAGAGTAGTACCGTATCCATATAACCTAAGTATGCATCCAAAGGTTCCCTACCTACACAATAGATGCTAGCCAGCAACATCCTCCCAAGTCCGTGTCCGTACTCCACAGAAATGCAGACCCCCCATTGGCTACTACTAACTACCACCACGTCCACGTCCGAACTATCCACCACTATAGCCGAGTTTCCCCCGCTGTCCGTATAAACCCGCATCCCCCCCGGCAAACCCCTTACACAGCCATTCGCGAAATATGGTTCCTGCAAAAGCGCAAAAGGAACTCCTCGACGCCGCATCGCCTGTCCCAACTCGCACATCACAGCGTAAGCACCTTGGCAATTTAACTGGATTATCGGGAAACCCTCCATGTTTAATGTCTAGCGTTCGCCCTTGCAACTGCGGCCGCATAGACCGGACACACCATCGACATCATCAAGTGGTTCGAGGGCAAACCCTTGAACGCACAATTCCGGCAACGCAGCTCATTCGGACACCTGGCAGCTCCATGGCCCGCAATTCCGCACCTACGGCACACCTCATCACTCATGCGACAGTCGCGCACGCGGTGATCGAAGCCCAGGCACCTGAAACAGGAGAACACTGGGTCCTGTATCCGCACCAAAAATCTGAACCACTTGATGTAAACACCAGTGGCCCTCAGGTGTTCAGCAACCCTCGGGGTACACTCGAGCGCAACATTAACCGGCCCTCCATCCGCTCTCCACGGCTTACTCGCCAATCTTACGCCTCTCCGGTAGGCTTCCGGTGACATCATTTCCCTTAAATTCATCTCATAGAGCTCCTCCATGAACTCGTCCGGGGTGATTTCTCCGTGCACCCTCTGCACTGTCACCTTGGGGCCCAGTTTATCGGCCGCCGTCACCTCAAGCCCTACCTCCTGGAACGTCTTATTCTCAACAATGCGCTTGCGCTCCGCCACCGAGGGGGTACGGATCACCGCGCCTCCATCCCGCGTAGGTCGCACCTCGTGCACACGAACACCCAACGTTGGGCCCACCTGCTTCACCACCTTCTCCATGACCTCCTTAGAAGTCGTGGGGGCACCTGTCCCCTTCACCACCGCCGACCAAGTCTCAACCGGCTTGGTTGCATACGGCAACTTAGAGGCCGCCACCACCGCATCCGGCGCCTTAGGCACCGCGAAAACCGCACCTGCACCCGTTGGGGCCACCTTTAAGGGCCCAGCCGCAACACCACCCTCGAGCCGGCCCTTCAGCCGCTCGTTTTCCGCCATCAGCCTGATGAGCACCTCCTCGTACTTAGCTGCACATTCTAGTACCTCCTTCGCCAGCTTCGCCGCTACACTTTCATTCACCACCACCTCGGTTAGCGCCTTGGTGATTTCCTTCATGGCAGCTATCTCGCCTCCACCCGAACCAGCAGCAGCTCTACGCCTCGCCTTCACGCGTCGTGGACCAGCAACCGACGCTGTATCCGTTGACATCACCACCTCCACCTCACCATTCATCACAGCAGCAGCACCATCACCAGCAGCAGCAACAGGAACAACAGCACCACCAGAAACACCAGAACCAGCAGCACCAGCACCAACAGCAGTAGCCCCAGCAGCAGCAACAGCAGCAGCAGCGCGCTTTGCCTGTGGCGAACCAGGCTTAAACCTTTTCTCCCGCACCGATTCGTCATCCGCACTCGACAACTCACTGTCAGTGTGTCGGATCTTCGGCACACTGGCAGGCGGGACGCTATACGCACCATCAGTGGTGACGTCAGAAACGTCACCCTTCGGCTTCCTCTTGCCCTTAGCAGGAGGCATCACCACACAATACACCAAAATTCAATTAATCAAACTCACTAACCTCTTGTACTGCCAAGTCGTCACCAAAATCAAATTCACCAACCTTTGTTAGCAGTGTATAGTCACTACCAACCGCCAGATGGCTTTCGACAATTCAAAACCGAAACGACCGTTAATCAAAATCCAAAAACACGCACGATCCGTCAACACTACAATCACTTTTACCACTCTGGTAACACCACAACAAGAGTCTCTGTCTCTACCTAACCTCACTTTCGGCCGGAGGTTTGTTTATAAATAAACTTCGATGGAGCACCCGCCAGCGGAGTCTCACAATTTATTTATTAAAAACCAACAACACTATCAAATCACTCAAGGTCCAACAACAATGTACTTCACAACCGAATCTTACTGATTTTACACTAGAATTCCGCACACGTCTTTACACCACGAGAGTTCAACTGAGAGTGCAAAATCGGACAAGTGGTTCTCGAGTTATGTTAAACAAAAAAACATCAAGATAAGGAAAAAATTTAAAATGTCATAAAAAAAACTGACACATGCGAACGCCAAACCCTTTGAGGGTTTTACTATACTGACGTAGTACCATCACCCTGACTTGGAATTTCTCAACCCCCAGATTGGCTGTTGTACTGTGTAATTAAAATAAAATGAATGAGAATTTTAATAACCAAGGAAAATGCAAGCGACTAGAATGTTGTTGCTTTTTAAACATATTATTTTAAATTTAAAATTAATCATACAACGTTTTAAAATATTATAATTTCGAACATATTATTGTTATTAAATATTAACCATAACATGGTGGTAGGCAACCATAATATTGTTTTAGCTTATGGATATAGTACTATGGTTAAGGTAACCATAATATGTTCAAGTGTGTGGTTGAAGTTTTATTTTATTTAAACATAATATTGTTAAAATCAACCATATTTGAAGTTTCAAGGGAGGTAATCACTTTATTGTTAAATAGAAACAAAATATTATCAATCGTGAAAAAAGTTTTTTTAAAAACAACAAAAGCTTGTTTGTTGCCATTGCAGGGACCACAATATGTTTTTTTTAACCATTCTTTAACCATGTTTTTTCTCTACGTGTGGGGTTTAAGCTCGACCCTGTACAATAAAGACATCTGAATTACAACTAAGGAGTTCGCTACTGCGCACTATGAACGCTATCCTCTCAGTTCGATTTCGCATCACTTTTTCGAGCGTACCTGACGTCAATAGTGTGTTCAAAGTTGGCTATTACATGATGAATTGTTGCTGGCTTATCAGCATTGATCAGAGATTTGACTTATGACAGAAAAAGGAGTCCAAAGGTGTCAAATCAAAAAAACGAGGTAGCCAATTTATAGGCGCATTTCTTGAGATATTTTGGTCACAAAACGCTGTTAGATCCTGTTAGATCCATTTGTCCTACAAATGATTTCTACTGACATGAGGAATAAACAAATCACGCCTGCAGCGTTCTCCATTCACGTAAATGTTAGCTGCGGTTTCGGATTTAAGGACAAATTGGAAGAGTGATTTTTTCGGAATGTAATGAAGTCTCAAGAATCTCATAAGGATTGAATTTTTCTCCAAAAACGACAATTCTGATTGTTTATCTACGCGTTAAGGGAGAAATGAGCCTAAACGCTGAAGATGATTTTACGTTAATCTGGTTCAGTTTGCAGTTGACTCAACCCATTTACTGAACACACGACGCAATTGGATGGTCCGCTGGCTTTAATTCTGGCACCAGTTTGATCTTTTATTGACTTTGGACAAGATGTTTCCTCAAAATTTTCCAAGTAGTAGACGGACAAATACCGAGTTGCTGAAAACGGGTTCGGATCAATAAATTCGAGCCCTCTGTCAGACTCATGTCTGATGGACGATTGTGCATACCGTTAAATTGATGAATTGCTATATAAGTTTGGCGAACAGAGCGCCAATTTTGGATATAAGTTTCCACGATTTGTAAACTTTGTACTGAGGCAAGTCTATGTATGGTGATTTGCCACAGTACACTTTAAAAGTGGGCAAGTGGTTACACATGTGGTCTATAGTAAGAATAAACTTCCACTTTTATGCCCAGAATGAGTCATCCACGAGTTTTTTTTTAATTTAGCACATTTTGTAACCAAAATTACTGTTAAGAACTTTAGAAAATGGCAATCCTGTTTTTAAAAAGTTTGGATTTCAAGCATAAAAGAGCCATATGAACTTGAAGTTTAAAAAGTCGATGAGCGAATAGGAATATTAACAATTAAAATTAGATAAGTATTTTAAAATTAATACTCAACAAGAAACATACATAATGTTCAATAGGCATTATTAAAGGCTGTTATACAATATCACACAAATTTTACGTATTTTGACGTAAGTGAATCTCTAATAACATTTTTAAAAATGAAATTTTCAAAAACAATAACAACTTATCTTATCCTTAAAAGACTTAACAGTTGTGTGATAGTGTAAAGTACCCTTATGAAATTCTGTTTAAAACTTTCCTGGAAACTAAAAATCTCGTTTGTATTTTTTTTCATTCTAAAATTAATTATTTTTATTTCGTTGGTGTTGAAGAGTATGTAAATTAGCCTAAATGACTTCTTTGCATTAATTGAGCATAAAATAAAATTTATTTTTACTTTTAAAAGTTATTTTTTTTTAAATTTACAACTAAAAATGCTGCAAATTTTCAATAATGAGAAAAGCCCGATAAATTCGAAAGGTTTTTATTCAAGTTATTTTATTAAATACGGTACAAATACAGAGCATTTATGGAATTTTCTTTTCTGACAATAATGTTGCATGTAGGCTATCATTCGATTTGAGAGGTTGATGTTTTCCTTTTAAATGTGTTGCAAAAATTTTCCATTTCTTACCCCAAGTTATAATTGAATGCGAGATAATACCGTCTTATGCATCTGCGTTAAGTACTTTTTTTATGCAAGCAAGTATTTTTCTTATTAATTTATTTTTTGTGTTTGCGTACAATATGTGTTTTATTGTGATTTTTGGTTATTATTATTTATTTATTTATTTTATAATCTTGAAGCCACTTAAGGCCAATTGATTACAGATAAATATGCTAACAGTAATTGTTATGTATAATATATCTATAAATATATTATATTATGATAAAGAGTATTATAATTAAATGGTTTTTATATTCATGTACAAATTCCCAATCAGTTTTACCCACTCCTCCCATCACGAATAAGAATTTTTGGTAAAATTTAATGTGTTATATTTTGTTTAAAACGGTTCCAATACAGTGCCACTTAAAATTTAAATGATAAAAGTTAATAGTTGTCAACAAACGATGAAATTAGTCTTTTAAATTGGGCATTTGAAAGCGAAAAATTTCTACTGTCATAAAGAATTATTGAATTCCATAATTTTGCAACCCTTACAACGTAGGACCTTTGCATAAAGACAGTTCTATATCGTGGACTGATTAATGAATGCGTTCTTTTTGTGATTGATATAAACACTATTTGTTTTTCGTTTGTTTTACTTTTATTTAATAATTATTTTTTTTTTGCCGCAAAATTGTTAACAACAGCTGATATTTATAATTGAAAATCAGCGTTGGTAACGCTTGTTGGAATTCAAAGAAAATTGAATGTTGAAAATGGGTACAACATTGGTGAATATCGCTTCAGATTCAAAATTTTACACGCTTAATAGACATTTGTTTTGAGTGTAAAACGTTGCTATTATTTTGTTCCATTGCAATTTAGAAAAATGTATCACTTTGTAAGGGTGCGTGTAACCTGATAAATATGTTACTCAATTGAGGCGGTAGCGTAAGCTTTAATTTTTCATATCCTGACTTCTCTACGCCAAATTTATTAAAACTTGCTAAAATTTAATCCGGAACTAGTTTATCTTTTGTTTCACTAATCATTAAAAGAGAGTGTTGCAATAGTTTGTCTTGCCCTTTTTTTATATTTGCTCTGCTTATAATGTAAAAGAAGCCCTAAATTTTACAGATATTAAATAAGTGAAACTTTTGCGCTGATGGCTTTAAAGCTCTTCACTTAAAAATAATTCACACCGAACCAAACTTTTTAATACAGAACTGTTCTGTGTAATACAGAACTGTTCTGTGTAATACAGAACGGTTAATCACAGCTATTATTCAAGCAGAGGTTCTTATGGTATTTGCAAAAAGTACCAGTGAGTTCCTAGAGCAGCGTATGAAGTTCCAGTTGATTAATGCAACATCCTTTCACAACTCCTCTGTGCTTTAATATATGATATAAAACTTATATTTTGAATGTTTATAAGCAATAAATAAGTAGAATTAATCAAGCTCGAGGCAAGTGTTTTTTTTTGTAAATAAAAATTTCTTTTTATTTGCTTCCAATATTTTGATCTTCTTTGAAGTCCTCATCAGGTTTCTAAGCAATTTGTTACTTAAAAATAGGTTTTGTGAACATAAAATTAACGTAAGCACTTAATAAATCAATTTATAATTTCTGCGTTTGTTCGGGTGTTTAACAGACCGAACTTTGCCATCAGATCATCAGAGGATAAATATATTAAAAAATATCCTACTTTTACTGCAGCCAACTCCAACTCGGCTATTTTAACTTTTTGCAAAAGACAATGAAAGCAAGAGCCTTTACGAATTTAAACAATTTGCTAGCCGTACTTTTTATAAAGAGAACACCTTTACTTTTATTTACATGCATACGAATCTTCGGAAATCTAAAAAATACGTTTAAGAAATTTTCTTACAACAGACTTGCAGGGTTCTATCCCTATTATAATAGATTTAACAAGTAGTTTGGCCATTTCATCATCTGCATTACAACTTTTAAATTTGTATCAATAAATTTTCACCTAAAAGTATCATTTTAAACGTGTTGCCGATAAAAAGGTGTATGTACGTGATAGTAACTATTACTGTAAGTTGTTACTAAAACGAAAACGTGACTTGACCATCCTCCATCATCCAGCACACCCACATTACAATGCAATAAACCAAAATTGCCAGACGAGACTACAACAGCATAAAATGGACGAATTGGTTAAAATTTATTGAATATAAAACAATTTTATTTTTGATTTGTAATCGACGACGTGTACGTCGATGATAGAAGATGAAAATACGTGAGAAGAGTGAAATATGCGAAGAAGAAAATTGTAACTAAAGTAAATGCTGGGCTACAAAATAAAAAAGAATTTGAAGTGATGAAGAATACTTATTATAAGGAGATAAGGTCCTGCTAATGTAGTTTGAAGTCTAGACAAGGGAAGTTGAAATTCTAAATTTTTGTCGATTAAAATCTAAAATCTATGTAAATTAAAATACTTGCAAAGTTTTTTTTAATTTCTTCTTGAAAAAATTTTAAGAATCACCAAAATATAATTTTTTTAAACAAAATTATTTGGGTTTTCCATTTTTATTTCTGGAAAATAAATTTTTAAACAACCGTTTTTATATATTTTAAAATCTTTTTTTTTTATTCCTCCAATTCATCTTCTACGTTTATTATTTTGCCCAGTTACTTTTCCCAAAAACAACTTTATTAATTTGCATGCCAACACATTCGTTTGTTGAATGAAACACAAGAATAAATTTGATCATCCATCATCTGCCCATAACAGTTTCAAGTAGACGCACACACAGACTCACGCTCATTCAGTACTTGAAAGTTTTTTGTTGCTGCAGGAAAAATAAAATAATAAATTATGCAACAAGATTGTTCTAAAAAGAAGTTGCAGGAGCAGCAGTAGCAGATTTAAGAAAATGCAAAATAAAAAAGCTGAAATAAGCTGCAGCATAACTGATTTATTTATGCATAAGTTAACATGCATTATAATTAGATTCAGTCAATGACTGTGTTGAATTAATTCATATTTTATTCTGCAAGAGTTTCAGCCTTCTCCTACTTTCTTTTTTGGGGGAAAAATTGCAGTTAACATCAGAAATGCCATGTCAGCATAATTATACATGATTCCCTTTTTTTTTTGCTTAATTTCTTTTCTTGGGTAAACAAATGTTGCATTTGGCTCATTTGCGGTAAGACTTTCGTTGCAGGGCAAAAAAAAATTACTTAAAGTTAAAAGAGTTTAAATGACTAATATTTTTTTACAAAAAAAAAAGTTTTTTTTATAACATTGATAAAAGCAGAATGTACTAATAAAGTGGCCTCACAAGCGCAGCTGTTTGCAGTGATTTTCTTCGTGTGTGACGTTTGGCGTAATTTTTTTTTATTTATTTACATTTTTTATAAAGGCATTTTGACATTTGCCGTCTCAATTCTAGCAACAAAATGCCTGTTTATTTTTCTATTGTTTCATTGTTGTAGTACTGAGGACACTTTGTTAATACATTTTGGATAAAAGTAGATATTTGTCATCAATTTAGGCCTACTGAATACGATTATGAATATCAATTTTTTTTTAGCAAGTACCGTTTTAAAGTTGTGAACACTTTTAATGTGAGCCAAAATGAAGGAATTTACTTGGCGGTTAAAACTGTTATATCAGTTGCATGTATGTTGAATATAAAATGAAACCAGCTCTTAATGGTTTAATCAAAAAAGAATTTAAGTCAAAACAAAAAAAAAAAAATAACGGTTATAGACTTGCAGGCGTCAGTAACCCGACCCGTGTTCAATCCCGCGTTCAGTCAGGAATACAATTTCAAAAAAAAAAAAAAATAAAAATTTTATTATTATTATTCATTTCATATTGTAAATTCCTTCCTTCACTAAAAATAATTTAATGAAAATTAAATTTGATGACCTTAAGACTTATTAAAATATCAAAAACTTCAATTAATAACGGTTATTGTCAAAACTATTTAAATTTTCTTCAAAAATAGCAAACACCAGTTTGAAGCCGTAGTGCATATTTTGTCTATTGATTAGCGATGCCAATATCGAAATCCCGAATACCGAAATCCCGGGATTATTCTAAAAATTTAAGTCTCGAATCCGAAATTTTGGATTTAGTAAATATGTAGTATTTTTTTTTATTAAATATAACTATATTTAAATAAACGTGAGTCACCCTGATAAAAGTAAATTCAAAAATTTAATATTAAAACATACTGGCAATGAATCTAATTTTAAACAAGTGAATAAATGTTACATGCAATTCATTTTGTACCACAGAAAATAAAATCAGAAGACAAAGTTCGGTGTGGTCTTTTTTCTTAGTTAATGATAATAGAACTGCGCACGCACTATGCAAATTGTGCAAAAAGGCCTTCAAACTTTAGGGGATTCTACCAAAAAGGTCATTCGACACATATTTGTTTAAGTTTATTTTGTTTGATTACACTTGAATATATGTAAATTTCAGATAAAATAGATTAAATATTGTTGAATGCGAACATTGGTTTCCTCGACAGCATATGCCCGCAATAAAATAAGGTATCGATTATCAGACGTCATTAATTTGTTTTAAAAGCTTTTAAAAAATATAAGTTTTAACACATAATTCGTCCACATTACTTTAAAAGTACGGAGTTTAATATTCTTCATGAATTAGTTTGTTTTATTTAATACTTATACATACGGGGCTGTTCTGAAAATCACGTGATTTCAAATCACGTGTTTTTGAAAGCACACTTGTGCTTTTGTGGTGTTCTGAAAGTCATATCGTTTTTGTGTTTCTCGGTGAGCTTTTGGCAATTGAAGATCACACCAAAACGCACAAAAAATGGGACACTAAAATATCACACGTGCGATTTTAGTAGGCACTCGTGATTTGAAATCACGTGATTTGAGTTAAAGTGATTTGCAGAACAGGCGTGATAAACATTAAATTATAATTATGTATGTATATGAATTTTAAAAATTGGCTCTTATATATGAAATCCCGAAAAATCCCGTTCCGTCCCGGGAAATAAAAAATCCCGAATCTCGGGTTTCAAAAAACTTGGTCCCATTTGGCATCCCTACTCTTGATCCATTTCTTCATTGAATCAACCGGATGGCTGGGTGAGAATGTCAACAGCCAAGTAACGTACACAGAAAAAATTAAAAATCGTCTAATCACCAAATTCTTATTAAACAATTTGTTGATTTTGCACCCATTACCAAAATAATTACATATGTATGCTAATACAGTAAAACGCAACGCACAAACATTTCTTGGTAGCAAAAAGAAAATTAAAAAATATTTTATGATTTTTTGTTGATTTCTATAAAAATTAATATTTTGTTTTAAAATTTTCAACGCCACAATACAGTCCAAACATATTTAATTCAAAACTTAAAAATTAATTATGAATTTCTGTAAAAATCAACAATAAAATAATAAAATATTTTTAAATATGTTTTTGCTTTTAATGAAATTTTATGCGTTTCGTTGTGTTTTACGGAATAAGTCCCATATATAGTTTTAATCGTATGATGTTCATATTTAACCATCAATATCACATTTTAAAACTGAAATAACAAGGTTTCGTTTAAATTTGCTAATTCTCAATTCGTACTATTGATAAACTGAAATTTATTGTTATTCCTATGCGCATTTCACTAGTTGCTCAGGCCATATCATCAGGAAACTTCATCCATAAACAGGGCTGCGTGTCCCCAAAAAATTAAAAAAAATCCCCAAATTAAAAAAAACTTTAAAAAGTTTTTTTTTTTGTTTTTTTTTCTGACCAAATTTAAATTTTTTTTAAAAAGTAGTGTTACGGGAATTTGCCCGATCGCCCAGTTTTCACAGGATAATAAACAACAAATAAAGTTTTGATACATTCAGGTTTTATTGCATTAGTTTTTATATGGTCAGTTCCAGCTAAAAGTCTACTTTTTGTAACGTAACGCCAGAAGTAATTAAAATTGTTTCTCAAAAAATGTTATTTGTATAGTTTACTTTTTTATATTTTGGTGTAAAGTGCAACTAGCTCTACAAATAGTAACAAAAGGGATAACGATTGAACAACATGGTCCGAAAATACAACCTTATTTGCAATCTGGCGTTACATTAAAAAAGTAGACTTTTCGCTTAAAATGAGCAAAGACTTATAAATTTTATAACTTCAAAAATAAATCTGTATTAGTCCAAAGCTTACTAAAAACGTTTTATGCAAAACGTCTTGCAGTCTTATTCAGTTTTGTAATGCAAGTCAAAATCCACTTCCGTTATTTTAACGTCAGCGTAGATTTTTGCTTATACAGTAGACTCGCGGTAACGTGAACTATTAAAACCTAAGCGTGTTCACGTTTGCGAAGTTGTTCATGTTTACGAAGGTGTAATTTTTTACATCTTAAAAATAAAATAGAGATATTTTTAACTCAAATTCATATATTTTTTTTATTAATTCATATTCATTAATTCATATTCGTATTTGCTTTGTTAAGATAGACAATTTACATTTAAATTATTTTAAAAATGGGTTATCTTTTTTTGGATTTTCTTTTTTCTATTACATCCACTTTTTCCCTTAAAGTTAAAAAATTTGGTAGTTTTTGCGACATTTTTCACGACACACTTTATATTAAACTAAAAACACATTAAAATTCACATTAAAACTAAAAACAAAATATGCAAATCGACAACCCGCGTTACACAAAATGCCAGAATATATCCATAAGAAATATTTACGGGGATTCCCAGTTTTTAATAAAGTAGTGATTGCATAAAAATGTTCAAAAGAAAACAACGTTTTCTATGTTCCATGAATTTTACATTTGTTCACGTTATAGGGCTTTCTTAATGTGTTCACGCTACAGAGTAGTCAGTGTAAAAAAAATTATGTTCATGCTAGCCGGTGTTTACGTAAGGCGGTGTTTTTGTTATCGCGAGTCTACTGTAACTGCAAATCCTTAGCGTCGATAACTGTAATGTTTTTTCTGAATATAGTGCTGCTTTATTACTTTGTATATAACTATAAAAACCCTTTTTTACAAATATGATTTCTTCGTTTAATTTTTCACATTTTGTGGTGCAAATATCACGACACGTCAAAAAGGAAATGCCCATTACTGTACATAAATAGTATGAATTCATTTTAAATATGGCCCCAGCGCTCATTTATTGGAACTAAATATAAAATTAAAATAAAAAAAAACAAAAATGCTTTTCATTATTAGTTTTCCAACTGAATTAAAATTACAAAAGTATTTAAATTACAACAGAATTTAAATTACAACAGAAGCGTTTCTATTTTATTAAACAAAAAATCTTTACAATGTGATTTAAATGTTGATAATCTACGAATTGTCTTTAAATCTGAAGGCAAATTATTGTATTTTATACATCCAATGTAATCTATACGTTGTTTGGTCTTTTCCAATCTACACCTCGGAGTTATTAAATTTGTCCCATTTCGTGTGTAAAAATGTGATTGACATTGAATAAAATTTGTATGTTGAAATTCCTAAGTAAATTATATTTTTTAAAAATAAATACAAATTATTTCGTTAATGTAAATACATACTTTTTTGTATGAAAACAAGTTAGAGTGCTATATTCGGCTGTGCCGAATCTTTGATACCCTCCACCGACAGCTCAGTGGGCTTTATATGGGGCCTATAGTAAATTATGAACCGAGCATCACGAAATTTATTAGTGTGAGTAGTGAAGTATTTAATTTTATTTTGATAGCTTTATTTATTACGGCTTTAGGCGTACTAAACTGTTTTCCGGGAGAAGGGTTTATTTGAGGGTTAGGGTAAATTATGGACCGGTCATCACGAATATTCACAGTGTAATTTCTAGTACTATAAAGCTGTGTCGTGCCAAATTTTGTTATGTTTTTGAGAGTAGGGTTTCTATGGGGTAGGGTAAATTATGGACGGATCTTCACGAAATTTAACAGCGTGATTTCCAGTCGAATAAAACAAATTTTTGCAAAATCTTATCTCATTCCGTGCCTTGTTCCACCATTTATGTTATTTTTTGTAACAAAATTATCATTTTTTTTAGGTGGTGGTTCCATATTTTGATTCATAGCTCTGGTCCTACTGCACCAATTTTGCTGAATTTCAATCCCAAACTGCTTAGGATAACTACAAGCAATTTGGCACCAAGTTTGTTCATTTCTTTTGAGTTGTTCGAAAGTGAGCGTGTTTTCAACAGACGGACAGGCGGACGGACATGGCTAAATCGACTTAGAATCACTCAATGACTAAGAATATATATACTTTATGGGGTCTGAGATGAATAATAAAAAGTTTCACACGGAATGACAAACTTAATATACCCTCTTCACAACTAATTGTGGTGGAGGGTATAACAAAGCGCAACAAATAGGTTTTGTAGCTGTTTTATAAATTGTATTTTTAAACAAATTAGCTTTTAACAAGGTGAGATAAATTTTAATTTCAGGACTACAATTCACTTTGCTTAACTATTTGAAAATATGTTTTCTTTACGACTTTAAATAGGTATTTTTTTACAACAACATAAAGAAAAAATGTGGGGTTTTACAAGGCTTGGGGTTTTTACATGTTTTTTAGTTTCTGACATATTGAGATTGCACTGTCTCGATAAATAAGTAACCGATCGATAAACTGTAAAGTAATTGAACGACAGTGGCGCTAACAAGTAGTAGGAAAAAGTTTAATAAGAAATACCAAAAATCCCCAAATAAAAACTTTTTGTATAAAAAATTATTTTATTTTTTTGAAGCGACTTGTTTCGAAATGTTTTTTTTACATTTTTTTATGTGTTTCCAGTGAGGAATTACAAGCAATATGCTGTTTTTGAAGACAGATAATTTATTTGAATTAGAATTAGGAGCTTGTTCAAAGGGTTTTGGCCATCCTTAAAATCAACAATAAAAATACACATATCCCTCATTTATTTAATAATTCCAATAGCCCAGCATTCTTTTTCCTAAACGTTATTATATTGTCTTTAGTTTTTACTGATTTTTGGGGAAGACATATTTGCTTAAAATCATCATTGAAAAATTAATAATTTGTATGTGTTGTCAACGGTTTTAAGGGGTCTATACACGGTCAAGCATTTCTCATCAAGAGTTATAGTAGTATTAGTGAAAATGTGTTTGTATGTGTGACACCGAGGATGCCGGATGGAAAATCACTTCAAGCATTTTGACCATGTACAGACCCCTTTAGATTTTGTGTTTAAACTCTTTTTTTTTAAACGCTCACTCAAGAACAATAACTTAAGATTATTAAGTACGTTTTACACACTTAACAAAAATGGTAATCTTAATTAGGTCTCTTTACACCGTATTAGTTATTGATAAGAGTAAGATAAAAGTTTTGCTAATTTGCCAAAAATAATCGTAAATAATAAACAAATTATAAAAATGTGTAAAATCCCCAAAAAAAATCCCCGAATTCTTTTTAAACCCCCAAATGACTTTCTTCATCCTTTTTGCTCGCATGAACACCCCATCTTTGGGGAGAAATCCCCAAGTCTAGCAGCGCATGGATTTAAGAAAAACCAAAGTTATTATACAAATAAAGCGAATAAGAATTGTAAAGAATAGTTTTACTTGTAACAATATCAAAGCTAAAATAAAAACAACAACATTAAACAGTGAGTTCATCTTTTCTTACAGTCCCGACTATTTTTTTTAACAATTTTTTTAATTGCCAAAAAACAACTGATACATTTTTCTGTGTACTAATTACTGGACCTACGTAAGCTCTGGTTAATTGCGGCTGCCAGTGGAACCTTAACTACATCAACAAAATTTCTGCAGAAAATGTTGTAAATATCAATATTAAAATTAATATTATTAATTTGATACTGGTGAAAATGTGATTAATTTTTTAATAAGTATCACTCTTTATTGTTAGTATTTTATTAAAGCTTTGATATCGTTGCAAATAAGAGTTTTTGAGAGTTTGCACTTCTCATTCACTCTGCAGTTTTGTTTGCTAATATCGTTGGCGTTTCCTAAATTTTTTGGGAGAATGTTTCCTAATGATCTGGTCTAAACAATCAGTGAAATGTGCATAGAAAGTAGCTTATCCTCCAACAATAAATTTCAGTGTATTAATCAAGAATAAAAATTGGGAATTATTCACGACAAGCGAAATCTTATTAATTAAAGGCCACAAATTTTTTAATTGAAATCAATTTAGTTTTTTGTATTTGTACGAAAGAAAGAATTCTTTCGACATCGTGAAATAGGCAGTAAACCCTCTAAAATATTTTATTATGAGTTCTAAATAACTAATCATTAATTAGCTACAACACGATTTTTTTTTCTTAGCAGATAAAGTAGTCATCTCATATGATCTACTATATTAAAATAATCTAAACTTGTTCTTTTGAACACCTTAATATCAATTGCTTAATTATTTTAATCGCTTTAGAGTTGTCACGTTAGCTAACACTGAATAGAAACCACGTAATAAATTTCAATTAAACTCTTCAAATCCGCTAAAACCTCCTTAGTACGAGTAAGTAAATTTTGTCCTCTTGGTTATATTTTTTTTCTAAAAAATCTAATACTTTAGAAAATCCCCACTATGATGGCATTAGGACAGCTTAGCGTATGATAAGACACATCCCTCACTTATCACAAAAAGCACGTGTATAAAACAAAATGTAATTCGTTAAAACGAACAACAATTACAACGCAGACGTTTGTGTTTTTAAGAGAGAGAAACTTAAGCACAAAAATATTTATGTTACGAGTACAAGAGTTAATTTTTACAGAATTTGTACCTCTTAGATTTTAAGAGAACAAATTTATTATGGGAGTAAAAAATATTGGGAAATTTTTTTTATTCACAGGACATTCAGTGGTTGACTCACAGTAATAAAAATATTTAAGAGTAACGGGTAAACAACTTCATTTAAAAACAAGTGAACTAATTCCGCTCAGGACCTAATTTCATTGTGGGGTTACTCTTTAAGTTATGGAAAACAGCTGATGAATTAGTTTTTTTTTTTGTTAAATTTTCCAGCTCAAGTATTTTAAGCTTGTGGTTTGGAAGAGAATTTGAGTGTTAAAGTTTTGTGCAGCAAAAGAATTAACGAACTATTCAGTTTTAAACAAAGCGTTTTTGCTGTTAAGCATACTTTTGGAGATTACGGCAAATAAGTTTTTAAAAAGGAATTTGTTCTTAGGTGAATTTTTTATATAGCGAAATTTGGCAAATTCAAGTATAGACTTTTTTTTGTTATTTGTATAAAAAAGTAAATATTTAAATAAAATTTTCTTAAAATTGACTTAATAATAATTTAAAATTTCCATAAAGTCTGCCCATAATGAAGTCAGGAACGTCTAGCAGTAGTTTGATTTTATACATATATTTTGTATGTATGTATATACATAATATGTTTATATATAAGAATATTTTTGTATATGCATATTTTCTTATGCACTTACTCTGCATATACACACACATGTTGGTACCTTAAGCTACATACAACAAAATAAATATTTGAAATTTTTGTAAAAGCCTTAAGCCAACTACAAAATTTAATAAATTTAAACAATTTTGTATTTTACATATTTGTACATTTGTATTACATACACAAGTACATATGTACATATGCACAAGCATAAGTTCATATGCAAGTGTACGTATGTTTTTTTTGCTTGTATGTGTTTTGTAAATGTTTCTTATATTTGTAATGTTTTGTAGAATTGGAATGAATATGTATATGAAAACTTACCTATAAATGTAAAACTTTTTTGTATGCATTTATTTGTTTGTACTTCAAAGAGTGGATTCGTAAATACGTAGTATTTGCTCAAGTTATTACTTTACCAGCTGTGTTGCCAACTCTTTACGATCAAAAATGGTTTAAAAACAGGGACCGTAACAGCCATAAGTAATATTAAAAAACGGTATTTTATAACAGTTATTTTATGAATTATTATGATTGAGTTACTTACTCATATTACACCTTACAAAATGATAAAACATCAACATCATGCACGATATGGTGTTTACTTTAGAAATCTTATTTTCATATTTAACCAAAAATATAAACTAAATGAGAAGCAAGAGTTCAAATTTACTTTTTAACCCTACCACACATGAGTCTGGCCAGAGTTTTTTTCAATATGTATAGGAAATTAAAACATGTGTAAGCCGGAGGGTTAAACACAACAAAAGTTTCAATCCTTTTTTACTTGATTTAAGAATTTTACACTTTTTTCAAGAAATTCCAGGATGGATTTTCGAAAGTAATACCATTAAGGATTGTGTTGAGTACGTTTTTTTGCTATTCGTACTTGAATTTTTGAGTACTACTTGTTCTTCAAGCTATCATAAAAAACTTGATTTATCCGGGGTGTTTTTCTTTCTTGATATGAGTACAAGAAAGAATTTTACACAAAAATTGTTATTTTCCTTGAGTTGCTCGAAAATGCGCGTGTTTTTTTTTAACGTACACTCACAACATTCTGTACGTAAAATTAACTGAAATTGTAATATAAAATAAATGAAAGTTCAATTAAAAACCGGTCTACCTATGTTTCATTTATTTTTCACAAAAAGTTCATTTAATTTTTACTGTCAAAAATTCAACACCATATTCCGTAAAATCAAATAAATATTCAGTTATTTTGTAAAATTTTACTGTCAAAAATTCAACACCATATTCAGTAAAAACTATTAAATATTCAGTTATTTATTAAAATTATACTGTCAATTATTTACTGTCAAATTGACCCCATATTCAGTAAAAACAATTAAATATTCAGTTATTTTATTAAATTTTCGTTTACTCCACAAAAGAGCCGAATTTCTAAAAAAATACCAGACAGACACCTGTACGCTTGTTTTTCTTATAAGCGAGAGAGGGAGAATATTTTTATTTACTTACCCAGTTACACACGTTTGTTTTAATTTTGTTGTACTGACCACGTTGTTTACAGAAGAACTCTCAATTATAAGACACCAGCAGCATGACCGATATGGCTTCGCAATTATTTTACTTTTAAAATTTGATGTATTTAACTAAATTATTTTAACATATAGAAAATGGGAATTGCTTTCACAAAACAAGCAATTCATTTTTTATAGATAAGTAAAAATTAATTGTTGGTAGTAAAATTATATAAAATAACTGAATATTTAATTGTTTTAAATGAATATGGTGTTGAATTTTTGACAGTAAAAATTTATAAAATAACTGCATATTTATTTGTTTTTACGGAATATGTAGTTAATTTTTTGACAATTAATTTATATAAGATAACTGAATATTGATTTGTTTTTACGGAATTCGCGGTTGAATTTTTGACAGTAAAAATTAAATAAGCTTTTCGTTGCTTTAAATTACATTTTTATTTACTTTAACATAAAGAAGAATTTAACTCAACCAACGGACAATATTAACTGCAACTGAAAATCCGTATTAATATGCACTTAGTTTTTTGAATAACTGTTAGAATCAGTTAAAAATAAATTTGCTTGGAATTTTAAATGTTTATTTATTTAAAAATGACTGAACTGAATATTTCTTAAATAAACTACAGTCCGTTACTGTAATAATATTGTGAGTGTACGGACAGACCGAAATAGCTAAATTGACTAAGGCTGCTTGCACAGCTTACCGACCGCTGAAGGTAGGATTATAGGCCGTATAAAAAGTGTCATTTTCACTTTTTTTACTTTAGCCTACCTGTTAGGATGGACCTTAATTTATTTTATCGCTCACTTTAGGCTAAAATAAAGTTTTAATAATGGAACACTTTTTATAAGGCCGGTTGAAGTCTACTTTTAGCTATCGGCAAGTTGTGAAAACGGTCCTAAGAATCATCCTGGGGCGCAGGCTATAAGTATGTACTTAACGGGACCTTAAGGGAGGACCTACATATGAGACTATTAGCGCAGTAGTGCACTATAGCACTTGGTTGTAACGGCCCGTGCAAAAACTATGTTTCTAGCGCCATCTGTTTTGGACACAAACAGTTGGTTTACTCGACTATTTCACTGTAAAGAATAGTGCAAAGATAATATCTTACACCAGAACCGTTACCAAATTAAATTGTGGGTTACACCACTTCTGCGCTGATAGCCTCATATAATAATGTATTGCCAACTTTTCGATTAGTTGTAGTATATAAATTTCTAAACATGCATTTTTTTTGTTATTGAAATAATATCTAATTTTCTTCTAAAATTCATAATGTTGCAATTACAAAAATACATTTCTATTTCCTGGAAGTTTAATTGTGAATTCTTTCCATTCTCTGATTCATAGAGAAACGTACATTAGGGAGGTACAATATTAATGATTAAACATTTTTTTTTATTATTAATCTTAACGAGAGAACAAATATTCTCTTATTTAACATTTTTAATTACCTCTTGCAATTCTAAAACGCAATGAAGATATAAATGTCTGCAGTAAAAATAGAAAATCTTTCAACTTTGTCCGAAAACTGGAAATTTTATTAGCCGCCCTTATATATATTTTACATATGTTTGTATATGTATGTGAATTTCCTTAAACATACATGTGTGTGTGTCTGTGTGCAAATGTATGTCTTGCCATTAGTATTGTATTGTGTGTACTTTTGTAATAGAAAATTCATTGATATAATGCAACAAGGAGCAATCGTATGCAAGTTGTTTTTATTTCTTTTGCTTCAGCAATGCTATTCCTAGTAGCAGTAGCAGCAATACTATAGTTAAGAAACTATTTCAAATATGCCATAGTAATTTTCAATTTTTCCTTCCACACACTCCAACTTTTTTTTTTATTATCGACATGAAATAGTAAGTACGAATATAATCGAAAAAAAAATGGAAAAATTTTAAAAATATAAAACACTAGAGAGTATTTTTCTTTAAAAATTTCCAATATACAATAAGTAGATTGGAAGGCAAGTAAGAAATTTTTATACAATATTTCTTAAAATTTCCTATAGATTTAAATACATTTTCTACTGGGACGAGTGAAAGAGGCAGGCAACTGGTGGGTGTGAATAAGTAGAAATTTGGGAAGGAAAAATAAATTTTATCTTAAAATTTATTGATCAATGTCTATGGATTTAATCCTATAGAAAGTGTCTAAAAAAAGTATTAAAACAATTAATAAAAGAGAAGTCGAACAGTTGCAAAAACACATTTATGTACATTTTAATACATGGATTTCAATTCAATGTTAAATGTTTTAAAGTATAAGCGAAATTATTCTTAAGTTTATAACATTAAAAAACAAACTTTTTCTGCAATATTTTTCTCTTAAGTATGAATTTAAATTGTTTCATTTAACGGAATATTCAGTAAAAATCAAGAATTGTTTTGACATTTATAAAAAGGAGCGAAGTTGGCTTTGTAATTTTTTAAAATTTGAAACATCAGTCTACGGCATTTAATCCTAGAGAAATACATGCTTTAAAAACGTTTGCAAATTGTTCCATTTTTTTTTTATCAAATTCAATTAGTGTGATTGCGCCTACGTTGGATGCTTGATGAAAATCAAATCTGGTTTTGTGAAAAGTCAAAATTCTCGCATTTTTACAAGTGATCAGCCTGAAGTGAGGAACGAGGCATAATCTTTAGCGAAAAATTTCCTGTTTGGTGACGCTGGCGATATGGGCAAATAACATTTTTAGTGGTTTTTTTGTTCTCCATTACTCCCTTTGGAAGCATATGGCTTCCACAAAGCCTCTCCATCTTAGACGATTTGTTGCAGTTGTTTTCGTGTTTTCTTATGTAAAATTTCACTATCTTTGTTGTTGGAGTATCGATCTATTTAGTATTGTTATTTTGCCTTCTATCAGTTTCGTTAATCTGCTGTTGTTCCAGCTAAGTACATAATTGATCTGCTGTAGTAGCCCTACGGGAAATTTGTGTCAATTGGTCCAACAGACTGGTGCTAGGACTTATGAAAATAAAACAAGTACAAAAAGAAAGGACTCATGACCAGTGAAAGTAGAACCAATCCCTTAACTGGTTTATGAAGAACAAAAAGGTTGAAAAAGTAAAGAATTACTGTACAGTCTTCAACGGTGCTGTGACATATTTTTTGGTACTTTCTTAAATTTGGTTCTTTAATTGCTAGGACTTGTTTTATTGAAATAATACTACATTGTATTAAAATATAGTACTACATTTTTGTAACTGACACTAAACACGCTCATTGAGAATAGATCTGTGAACGGTCAAATGGTGTCAATTGACCCCCTCCAATGACAACCCCATGTAAAAGTTATAGGTCTTATTCATATAAAGTGTTAGAACTAGAACCGGTCTCTATCACCAAGGACCTATCACGGAACTACTTTGGTGTCAGTTCTCTTCCCTCTAGGGAGGTTCTATGATAATGGGGCTGCCATCTGTCTTTGCATAGGAACAACGCCCTCCGTTTATTTTGGTAAAGTGGTGGGGAATCTTGCTAATGTTAACATCTTTTCCAGGGGCAGGGCAGGTCAGAGGGCTTTTTGGTTGAATTGTTTGGAGGGAGATTGAAGCCTCTAAATTTTCAAGACTCGAAAATTATGTTTGTCCTGAACATTTTTTGTCCTCTCCCAGGAATCGAACCTAGGGTGCTTGTTTTGTAGGCAAGAACTTTAACAACTACTCCACGCCGCACAATGTAGCGACGTAGTGTATTTTTGGACAAACATTGATAACCTACACTCTGATGTTGCCGACCACCAAAAAGAAAAATTAAAAAATGGTTTGTTTCCTCCCACTACCACGCCTCCTCCTCATACAATGGAATTTGGGGTTTCCTAACTTCGTCCAACTGACTTCGGAAGAAAAAAATCTACAGGATGGGTCTAAAATTGAATGTTAAGCCCGAAAAGGTTAAAATGTACTTTTTATTCATTTACATATGTACATACCAACATAATAATACTGTATTTAAAAGCAAATGATTGGAAAATATTTTCTCTGTTTGGTTTTTTAATTTATGTATTTATTTACAATCAGACGAATTATAATTAGAAGACTAATCATAATCGGCACTAGCAGCAACAGCAGTCCGAACTTGCACAAAGTTACCCAAGAGCGTTAATTCAGGAAATTGACAGGCAAAAGAACAAGTGTAGGTTTAATTAAAAAACATAATAAAAAGCAAAATTTAAGGTTTTTGTAATTTCGTTGGACGTAATATCCTTGTTCCCTAGTATACCTATAGACGTAGCCTTAGGTATTATAGAAGAAAAATGGAATATAATTAGAGAACATACAACTATTGAAAGGGAATTATTTTTCAGAATTCTCAAATTTTGCATAGTTGATAGTAGATATTTTCAATATAATAACAATATTTATTCTCAACAAAAAGGATTGCCTATGGGTTCTCCAGCTTCTCCAGTTGTAGCGGATATAGTTATGGAGAAGCTACTTGATACATGTATAAGAAGATTATCTATTAAACCAAAAATTATTACAAAATATGTAGATGATTTATTTTGTATTATTTCAGAATGTGAAATAGAAAATATGTTAAACACATTTAACTCCTTTCACCAGAATATGAAGTTTACAATTGAAAGGGAATGTAATCATAAGCTTCCATATTTAGACACATTAGTTATAAGAAAGAAGAATAACTTATTGGTAGATTGGTACCAAAAGCCAATTTCTTCAGGAAGAATTATTAATTATTATTCGAAACATCCGAGAAGGGTTATTATAAATTCTGCCAAAAATTTTATAGATAAGGTTCTTAATATTAGTGATATAGCTTTTCATAGGAATAATAAGATAAGAATCAAAAATATTTTAGGGGATAACAATTTCCCAAGGGAATTGATATGTAAATTGATTGAACAGCACAAAGGTCGTGTGAATACGGTAACTGAACCTAAAATTTATAAGTCGTTAACTTATGTACCAATGTTTTCAGAACGATTGCAAAATTCTAAAATTTATGATATGAATAATTATAGGATGGCTCATAAAACATATAATACATTGGATAGATTATTCAGTAAAATGAAAGATAAGACAGAAAAATTAGATAAATCTAATATTATTTACAAGATACCTTGTAAGGGTAAGGATAATGAAGTATGTAGTAAAGTATATATAGGTACCACGAAAAACAATTTAAGAACTAGATTAGCAGGACATAGATCTGATCAAAAATACAAAAATACATCTTCTCAAAAAACTGCATTGTCATCGCATTGTGCCAATGTCAATCATACACCAGATTTTGAAAATACAACAGTTTTAAATACAGAAACAAACTACAAACGACGCTTCATGTTAGAAATGCTGCAAATTATAAACATACCAGTACAAAGAATTAATTTTAAGACAGATACGGACAATGTAGCTCAAAATTACAGACATTTAATTTATAAGAATAAGATGGGAAATTAAATAAGTTTATAAATATGTAATAGAATAATTTTTGTTTCCTGTGTATAATTTTTATTTATTTTTCATTATTGACAATTTTGTTGTTTCATTAAAATTGTTTTTTAAAAAATTGTTTGATATATAAAAAACCAAAAAATCCCTGAAGAAGCTATCCATTGAGATAGCGAAATATTGGATCAATTTTAAATAAATATTCTTTATATAAAACAGACCTTGAGCTTGAGAGATTATTGAAAGAAAATGATATTAAAAAAATTTATTTAAGAAGGAAATAAAAAAAAATTTTTATTATCTGGTATAAACGCATTTTTAGTAGTAGTAGTAGTAGTAGTAGTAGTAGTAGTAATTCTTTATTTGGTATTTTTTTTTGTTTTTTTTTTTATAAACGTTATAAAAATATCTTAAAGAATATACGGCTGTGACTATGTCGTTAGCCGGAAAAAAAGAGTTTCACATAAAAAATATAATTTAATTTTACAATGTATTGATTTTTAATCATTATATTCAAATATAAGTGTTTTACGATAAGCTAAAGCACTGATAATGTATTGTACTAAATTCTGCCAATTGTTTTCCCCATTTAAATTTCCAATTATTTCCTCATCAGATAGAGCTATCTTACTAAACCATTTTAATCTAAAGTAATTTAAAATTGGGCATCTTCCAATGAAATGTTGGATGTTTTCAACTTCTTTTGAGTTGCACAAGGAGCAAATTTTGTTAGTTCTTCTCGAATGCCTAGACCCATTCAGTTCTATCAAATCGCAGCGAGCTTTGAAGATCCACATTATGTTAGTTTGGGTATGATTACCATTGAAATATAAGTGTCCTACCGTTGGATTTGTTTTATTATAAAAAGATTCCGTTAGCTCCCACCCACGTAGATGATTTAAATGGTTTTTAACGAATTCAAAATAAGTGTTTGATTTTGGTTCCACTCCTGTTGTGTTATATTTGGTGATAAACGGACATTGTACTCTAGGTCTAATGTATTTAAACTATTCGCCCACGATATGTTATGTGTTAGAGCTACTAAACTTAAAAAATTTGGGAGCCGTTCGTTAGTTTACTGAAAGAGGGTTCGAGCAATGTAACGCATATGCAACTCAAGGGTAAATAAGTGGCCATCTTCCATACCTGATTCTAAAAAAAGTGTATAATTCGGTGTAAATTTCGGTAAATTAATAACACGTTTGACAAAGTATCTTTGTAAGCAATCAACCTCGTCAAAATGTGAATGACCCCATATTTGAGCTCCATACGATTGTATGGAACGGCAAACCGCATTATACAGGTGGGTTTTAGCTTGAAACGATATATCCTTTTTACCCAAAAAATTACTCCATGTTGAGTTTAAGCAGTTTTTTGCAGAACTTAATCTCTTTGATACGTGTTTCGTAAATACACATTTCGGAGTTAGGATCATGCCAAGATAACAGTATTCGTTGACTATTTCAATTTCCTCCCCATTGAATACCCATTTTTCATGATATGCCAACCGTCCGCCATTTCGAAATACCATTATTTTAGACTTTGCCAAATTTACCTCCAAGTTCCAGTAGTTGCAATAAGTTTCAAGTTTTTTAATCATTTTTTGTAGCACATTTACATCATCTGATATCAACACAATATCATCGGCGTATAACAACAGTCTGATATTTAAATTACCAACTTGTAAACCACCCTCAAGAAAATCATGGAGATCATTTACATATAATGAAAAAAGCAAGGGGGATAATATACACCCTTGTTTAACTCCCGAAGCAGTTTCAAATTTTTCTGATAGTTCTTGCCCATTCCACACTGTTGAATATGTTTCATTGTATACGTTTTCAATAAAAAGTACCATTTTCGTTGATACTCCCATAGCATGCAACTTATATATTAGGGATTTTCTAACGACTTTGTCAAAAGCCGCTTTGAAGTCAACAAAGAACGCGAGAACTTTTTTCCCCTCCTTAAACTTCAGGTGCACAATGGTCGTTAAATTATAAATATTGTCAACAGTGGAATATTCTCTTCTAAACCCGGCCTGGTACTCGGAGAGAATGTTGTGCTGATAGACCCAATTATACAATCTTTCCGTGATAACAGCCATTAACACTTTAGCTATGGTGTTCATAAAAGAGATTCCTCTATAGTTACTTGTTTGATTAAAGTCACCTTTTTTAAAAATAGGGAATATTACACTTGTGGTGAAAGTTTTATCTGCTTGAAGATTATTAAATAGAGCATTATAAGCGTTTGCCATTTCGATAATTAACTCATGCGGTGCATTTTTGAAAAATTCGTAGGGAATTCTATCCTCACCTGGTGCTTTTCCTGATTTTGCCTTCGCTAAAACATGATCTATTTCCGCTGTTGTAATATTGTTATCCAAAAAACTATCTTCATGGTACAAATGCGCATACTGAATATCTTTTGAATTCTGCAATGGGTTTAGTAATGTCATAAAATAGGATTTAAAATCGGACGAAGATATATTTGGCAGTTCTTGATCGTTTTTATTTCGGATCTCATTTGCAATCTTCCACCATGATTTACTATCATTTACTTTATTAAGCTTGACTTCTAGCTCCGTATAGTACTTATTTTTTCTTTCATTACAAACAATTTTAAAATTTTCATTTGCCTTTAAATACTTTCTTTTGGATTCGGCATCCATATGTTGTTTATATTCTTTCAATAACTCAAAAGAAGTGTTTCTAGATTTTTTACATTGCCAGTCAAAACATCTATTTTTAGCAACTAACCTTTTATTTAAATTATTTTGCGTTGTGGATTTGTTTATAATGATCACTATATCTTCCAAATTTATTAAATCTTTTTGATTCTTTAAAATTCTCAGGTTATCTAGAACTTTATGGTTATACTGTCTTTTTAAATTATCATTCCAATGTAACTTTGGAAGCAGTTGTTGTATTTTATTTGAGGTATTTTTAAGTCTTACTTTAAAATTCAAAACTAACGGCATATGGTCCGACCATATTTGTTCTTCTACTGTAAAACGTTCAATTAAACCCAGCAGGTCATGTGACACCGCACAAATATCATTGACTGACTCTCCGACACCATTCATAAATGTAAAGTTCCCACTCTCATCTCCCTTTGTCGCACCATTTAAAACTATTAACCCAAAATCTTCACAGAACTCTATGAGTGTTCTCCCTTTAGCATTTACTTCGGAATCTTTTGATTTTCGACTACCAGAGTTTGCATGAAACTTATTTAAGACGTTGTCATCTGCTTCTGCTTGTAGATCACCAATACGAACATTTAAGTCACCAATAACTACCGCATTCATAGGACTCTTTTCAGTAAAATATTTTTCCACCGCAGTAAAATCAGAATACCATTCAGCTCCTCTGATATATTGAGGAGCAATTAAAACCTCTGTGTCATTAATTTTGATTCTTATTATATCCATATTATTCTGATTACTGAATGTACATTTTATGAACGCATTTTTATTGATTCGCATATTTTTTTTTTTTTTTTGAAAATAATTTAAACTCTTTCAATTTTCTTCGTTAAAACGCCTGAACTTTATTCAATCATTTTAGTTTTGTAACAACCAACCTGAATTCCCTTTTCGTTGATGTAATTGAAAAAATGCTTTCATTTATTCTCATTCATACATGATTCCCTGTCTGTCGTTGTTACGATTTTTTTTCATTGTCGTAACTCTTGTGTAGTGGTCGGTTGGTTGGTTTCTTTTTTGGGAACATTTCATCATGATTGTTTTTTAATTTCTGGAAAAAACCACATACAAATTTTCGGCAAGTTTAAGTGTTTTTTGTTTTGTGTTGCAACTGCTAGAATTTTATCAGTTTTAAGAACAAAAAACTAGAGGAGCAAGATTTTTTTTGTGTACAAAAAACTACATGGTAGATATTTTTTTAAAGGTAGAAATTAGGGTTTTTGTGTTGTTGGTATTATTTCTATTTTTAGTTTTGCACTAAATACTTTTAAACTTGTGGCACTTGTAACGGAAGTTAGTCTAACGACGTCTGGAGTTTTGGGGGTGAGTTAGGGGGTCTACATTTAAGCAATGGTCACTTAGCGGTTATTTCGTTTATGTAATCCTTGTATTTTTTTTAAACATTTTTATTTACGATGGCGTTTAAAAGTATTTTAAGTTGTATTCTAGTTTTTTGGCTGTATAAAAACATGACCACATGAGAATAGACATGCACAGATAAAATAGTGGGAAAAAAGTTTTCAAAAAGCATTAAGAGCAGAAAATTTAAATTCAAATATATTTTAGATTTGTAGGTTTTAATGTGATGAAATAACATTTGCAAAATCTGTAGATTTTTTGAATTTTTCTTAACTTTACATATGTACACGCAGAGAAAAAACGTGGTTGAAGAATATTATGGTCCCTGCGATGGCAACAAATAAACTTTTGTTTTTTTTAACAAAACTTTTTTCACGATTGATAATATATTGTTTCTATTTAACAATAAAGTGTTTACATCCCTTGAAACATCAAATATGGTTGAAATTAACAATATTATGTCTTAATAAAATAAAGCTACAACCATACTGTTAAACATATTATGGTTTCCTTAATTATATTATTATCACGACAACCAAATTATGGTTAAATTCATCCATCCAAATGCTATAACCATGTTATGGTTGCCTCCAAACATGTTGGAGTTAATATTTAATAACAATAATATGTTCGAAATTGTAATATTTTAAAACATTGTATGTTTAATTTAAAATTTAAATTGAATTTAATTTAAATTTAAATTAATATGATTAGAAAGCAACAACATTCTGGTCGTTTGCATTTTATTTTGTTTGCTTAAAATTCTCACTCATTTTATTTTAATTATTGATTAAAATACATAAATTTACGTAGAATAAACTAATAGAACAGAAAAAATGGTAATGAAGGTCACAGGCTGAAATATAAATTAAAGGGTGTTTTTTATAAAAGTGGAACATAACACCTATCAGGAATAAAATATTAATGCCCGTAATTTCTACAAACATATATCTGTTCGTGTTCGTACCTAACAGTTATCTTTGTCTATCCGGTAAAATTTTTTTTGGTAATTTCAACGTTAATTTTGCCTACGAGTTTTTTCTTTAAGTTTTCTTTTAAAATATGGCAACATTTGTATTTTTATTAATTTTTTGAATTATCTGTAAAAAATTTATGGTGTAAAATTTACTACAGTTTAACCAGCAGGTAAGACATACGTGCTAAAATTATTAAAAATTCTAACCAAAATATGGTTACTTTTGTCAAAATTCTGGAAAATGTTGACCATATTATGATTAATTTTGAACATAATATGGTTATGGTGTTTTCTTTTCTACAAAAAATGTCACATTTTATTTAAAAAAATGCAATTTGGTGTTCGTTTCTTAAAAATGCTTTGCACTCTAAAAGGGCAGCGTGTTTTATTCTAAAAAAAATCACCCTTAAATGTTATAAGGCCCGTATAAAAAGAGAGTGTTAATAATGCCCTGTAAAGAGATGGCTTCTATTTATATATGGGGTTACCAGACGAAGTTGGGAAAAAATCGCTTCTTATCAGGACAGTAAAAATTTTAAGTTTTAATAGGTTTTTTTTTCTATTATTTTATAGTAAAAACAAAAGAAAGCATTACATTGTTAATGGTAGGTTGTTAGTGGTATAAAATTTAAATGAATTCGGTGTTATAAAATTACTTTTGAAAAAAAACGTCAAATCAAGAAATCGTAAAAACTTGGTGTTAATCAATCGGCAATCTCCCAATAAAAAATTTTATCATTTTGCGAAGCACTAATGGTACATTTAAAAAAATAAGCGCACAATTATGCGCTACGCAATAAGACACAGAAATGCAGTAAAGTAAGTGAAAGAACTCTCAAAAACTTTTATAAAAAAACATAACATTTCAAGTGCTTATTGCGAAGCTGGTTTGCAAGGGAGAGTACTAAATAAAACCTGTTTCAAAACATTCAGTGCCTAAGGCCGATCGTTACATACAACAATTTTTATGTATGTATGTATTGTTTGTTTGTTTTAGCAAAATCGGACAAGTGGTTCTCGAGTTATGTTAAACAAAAGAACATCTAGATAAGGAAAAAATTTAAAATGTCATAAAAAAAACTGACACATACGAACGCCAAACCCTTTGAGGGTTTTACTATACTGACCTAGTGCCATCACCCTGACTTGGAATTTCTCACGCCCCAGATTGGCTGTTGTACTGTGTAATTGAACAAACTTTTTACAAGATATTTATGTCTGAAGTTTACGTGCTGGAATGCCCAATTGAGTGGAAGTCGTAGAGATGGAAATTAATCAACTGCTTCTATTTAGAGAACACTTCCCGAGAATTTCTACTAAATAAACCCTTTCAGATATGTTGTCCTACATATTGGAGATTTAAATTTTTCTCTTTGAAGTCATGTAGAGTTGACGTAAATCAACCGATTTAAGTAGTATTTACCGTTTTAAAAAGAGTGTTTGTTATACTTTAAACACATGAGTTGTAGAAGTATTATTTTTCATTAATTTGTGTTAAATTGAGGGGTTTTCTTCAGTGCTAGTTTAAAGTGATAATTACGTTATTTTGCACTTAGAAAAAAAATTGTTGGTATTACTTGAGTAGTTCTTAAGCTATTAGAACGCTAGTTCCATTTAATTTTATAATAATGAATATTGGACAAATTGACTTTGTGGTTGCAGTTTTTGGAATTGGAGAGAACATTTTTTTGTGGTAGTACTGGTGTTAATTTTATGAAGTACCTTTTAAACGTCTACTTAGTGAAGAAGAAATCTTGAAAGTATTAGAAGAATCTTTTGATGTGGAACAGTTAAAAATGTAAAAAATCAGTTTTTTGATATACAAAAATTATTAGAAATTAAACGAAAACAATTCTTCCCCTTTTATTTTTATAGAATTTTGACACGACAAAGAAACTGTCGGCAACATTTATCTTAAAGCCAATATTTTTATAGAAGTTATGGCATTGCAAGCAAAAGCTATTTCCGGAAGTATTTGGTTTTAGGGAGCGCTGGTCATATATAGATCGATTCCTATAAAACTTGCTAATGTGACTTAGATTGCAATAAAATTATGTTGGGCCAAAAACATTCTAAATACGAACATAAAAAGCTGCTTTGTGGGCACAAAAACTCATTTTCGGAAGAAAAAACTTGAATGGGGGCTATTTGAAACAAAATAACAATAAATCGCATCGGTTCTTCCGACTGTAAGAATCTATGTACCAAATTATTTATCATATTATCTATAAAACTGTAACCTTTACTTTGCATACTTTCCTTTGCCAAACGGATCGTTAAATCGATTCAACCTGTGATTCGAAGTGGTTCGGGGGCAATATTTTAATGTGTTACATACATAAGCAGAAACGCATAATATCCTCTTCACTATTGTGGTGCGGTTGTAAGAATGTACATTAATGACTTCTAATATAATTTTTCGGCAAATATCGTTTTATCTACCTCTACCGCTGTTGTTTTCAAATCTATGCAAAAACAGCAAAACATTAGTTTGCAAAATTAGAATTCTTTTACAAATTTTGAAAATTTCCTTTTAAGGTAAATATACATATATATATATATATATATCGCTATGAGTGTATATAGAGGTATTTTTTCTTAAAAGTTACCAACAATTTAATGGCCTTTTAGCACCGACAATCTCATGACCAATGCAAAAAAAATTTAAAAAAAGTAAAAGAAAACACATGTACAAGGTTGCATACATTCCTCACATGAAACTATTTCCTGCTGTTGTTGTTTTTTAGCCACACTGTTTAAAGGTCACGTAAATATTTACTTTTTACAGAAGCCAGAAAAAAACCAAAATTTAGTAAAAAAAAAAAGAATCAAATGGGAAAACGGCTTAAATAAAGACCAAATAAAAATCAATATAAAATAAAGAATGGCAAAAAAAATGAACGAATATTTTCTTTATTATAAAGTTATTGTCAATATGACGCATTTATAGCGACACACCACACATGAATTGGATGTAAGTTTATTTTTTTCATACACTCCCATTTTTTTTTGATATAACTTTTGAAACTCCCTTTGGTGGGAATACATAACGGTGATAAAAAATTTGCTTTAAAAGTACTTTTTTGGGAAAATGTTAAATGTCCGTTTGGAATTGTCATACTATTTTTTATCAAAGTCAGATTTAAGGAAAAAAATATACACACCATGGCCCAATTAGCAATCGAAAATAGTTAATGTTATACCAATCATAATGAAACCGATCTAAGCAGCGTTTAAAAACTACATTTTTGAATTTTTTATCGAAAAATTTAAAAAATTGATTTTACAGTCAAAAATATCATTAAGCGCTACAAATAGTTTATGATCTCAAGAGCACGAAAAGGTTGAAACAAAATTGGTACAATTTTTCTACCCGTTTTTATTTTTAATTTCCCATTGCTGATGCGTTGTATGTGTTTGAAAAAATAATCTGAAAAATATTGTTTAAATTTTTTTTATTGTATTTGTCTCTTATCGACGCGTCATTCTTTATTGTCGTTGAATTAATTTAAGTTTAAGTGTATGTGTGGCGGTGTGTGCCCAGCAGGAAAACTCAGAAGACCTTCTTACTTCAGGCCTTTTTAAAGGCCTGCTTAATAACTTTTTTTATTCAATTACTGTTCTTATCTAACTGCTAAAGAATGTCTCATAGAAGACCTCGGCTCTTTGGTATAAAAGATAAGAAACACCTTCCACACTGGCTTCTATGAGAAGGGAGTAACGAAGGAGTTACATTTTTTGTAATGTTTCTTAGATCCCGTTACCATTCTTATGTATCTGATTAAGAAGCGAGAACGGAAGGTCTTCTTCGCAATGACAAAATATGAGTTTGGAATGGAGCGAGCAGGCCTTGTTCATCCAAAAGAAGGGGTACAGAGGCCTTCTAGAAGGCATCCGTACTCCTTCTTTTCCCGCTGAGTGGTTCTGAGTGTTTCTTTTGGAGTTAAACGTATAGTAGTGTTTTATTTTTTCCTTTTTGTTTAAATTGTCGTTGTTGTTGCCGTCTTTACAACTCAACCATTAACAGTGACATAAAAACCAATTAATGTGTTCTTTACTTAATTGAAATCTTATGTTTATCAACATTTTTGCTACTTTATTTTTGATCAAATTTGAAGTATAAGAGAAGAAGTTCAAATGCTTTTTTGTTATGTTTACGTAATAAATTTGGGATTTGGAGTTAATTTATTGATTGTATTTTGTTTTTTTTTTGATGGCAGACAGTTTGTAATTTCATTGTAAATTTTGTAAAAAAAATTTGTAAAACATGATTTTAGTTAATTTGAGAGCATTGAGAGTTTTTAGTAATAAGTTAAACGTTGATACGAAAGTGAAGGGGGACAAATATGAAGAAATTCTTATATATATAGAGCGGAAAATTCGGTATAAAAATACCAATTACAACACCATCCGCTGCCAAAAATGAGCCAACTGCGTTTGTGTTCAATTTAAAATTTTAACACCCCGTTGTCATTTTGTCACTATTTGGTCTCATTCTGACTGCAAACTTTTACTAGGTTATCACGATAGTGACGTCATTCCGACAAAATGTGCTCTTCACTTTGAATAACACACATTCGGTATATTGGCAACATTCTGTTGTAATTTCGAGAAAAGAATATGATGTGTAATAATTATAAAAAAATAAAATTTAAATTCAAACACATATTTCATGAAGAAAAAACAAAAAAATTTATAGATTTAAAATCCTTCATAATAACTACATATCGTTAGCTAAAACGCAAACGGCCCTATCTAACATTTCGAAAATTTTACAGGAAAAGGAAAAAACTGTTTTATACTAATCGTATGGTTTTGACCAGCATGGTTTTCACCAGTATTATAAAAAAAGGGTGTGAGAAATTGAATTCTTGGAAAATAAAATAAAATTTTAAAATATTTCAAAAGTGTTGTTAGTTAAGTCCTTTGGTAATCTAATTTTATGAAACCAAAGGCCCTATCTACACATTAATACAAAGTAGATAAATTTTTTTTTTCATTTATTAGGAAAACGCTGTTTAATAAATTTAATTATATGAACACGCTTTTTATTTATTTGTAATAAACATTAATATTATTTATATATTTTATTTAAAAAATTGCATTAAGCTGTTACAAATAAATAAATACAATAAATAAATTGTTAAACGGTCAAATCTATCAATTTTTTTTGACAACTTACAATGTTGTCTATACACACAATCAGTTAAGTCTTTTTGCGTTTATGAAATAAATGCTTTTGTAGATAGGGCCGTTTGTTTTTCGTTAATAAAATTAATAATTTTTTTCAGATAACTCCAAATTTATTTGTGGATGTGTATTTCGATGCGATGCATCAGAATCAATAAAAAAACCGATTTTGGATTTTTTGTTAGTTAGGGCCGTTTGCGTTTTAGCTAACGATATATACTTTCAAAGGGAAATTGGGAAATAATTTCTATTGTTAAGCGTGCTGTTTTCAATGACTTCTTCAACAATGGAACTTTTTATCTTTTTCCGGGTTTTTCGTAATTGTTCTATTTAAGGGATGTTCTCCCACAGTATTTTTTGTACAAGAGAGATGAAACAAAATTCCCCGAGATTTTTTTCCCTTTACACATTTTTAATTGAATTAACCTAGGAAAAATGGGAGAGAAGAGCAAACTCCCGAGGAATGTTTGTTCATAACTGGGCTGTATATATATTAGGGGTGGATTTCTTTACGTCTCACCAGCCAATTTAGTGGGTATAAAAAACAATGCAAGAAAATTTTTAGGACGATCAGCAAAGGCTAAGCCGTCCCTCACGCCCACCAAAATTTTAGGAAAATTATATTTTTACATGAAATCTGACCTTTATGTTTCATAACTTAGAAAATTTAAATTTTGTAGAATAGTTCTTAACAAGTTTTTCCTTAATCTCTTATTAAACAAAATTAACTGAAAAATATCGAATAAGCCACTAAAAAAATCCAATTTTTAATTAATTAAGTAACACATTTTCTATGAATTACGTATCTTTTATTTTGTTGAAAAACATTTTTATTATTAATTTAAAAAAAAACCGACCAACCGACCACCCGACTTATTCGGGTACGCTGAATCCAGTGGTGGTAACCGTTTTTTAGGTTAGCTTTACCGTTATTTCGAAAATGGAGGAGGTTGCACAACATATATTTGCGTTACTCAAAACGGTTTATTATTGCATAAAATAAAAAAACCAAAATTACCTTTAAAAAAGCTTAAAGGTTTTTCTCATGTTAGTCATTTTAGAAACATAATTTTTTTAGCAAAAAATAAATAATTTTTTAGCAAAATTTCAAAATATTTGTTCTTTAAAAAATCACAGAAAATTGGAAGATGCAGTTGTGCTTATAATTTTTTTTAGACATATAAAAAACAAATATGCACACAGGAAAATCCATAAGTGATTAAAATCTGTTCACAACTTTTGATTTTATTCACAAAAGACGAAAAATTTTCATTAAATTTAAGAATTTCATAGAACACAAAATTTGAATGGAAGCCTCCATAAAAAGTGAAGATGAAGGGCAAGTATGTTTTTGGAAAATGATAAAAACAAAAAACTAATGAAGGTCGGTCATACATTTTATCCACCTTGGTAGGGGCCAAATTTAAGATTTTCATTAAACCGAAATATTTTAATAGGAGCCCCCCTAAGGGGTGGAGATAAATGGCCAGTAAGTTTTAAGAAAATGTTAAGCAGAAAAAACTAAAGTAGGTCCGTCATATATTTTTTATCCCTGGGGGCGGTTTTCTGGCAGTAATAGCCCATTTTCTTCAATATATTTCTAGTCTGTATTGACAATTAAGAAATGAAGAAAGCGGGTAGGTATTTTAGAATCAATTTTTTTTTGTAAGCAAACGCACATAAACGCAAATATTATAGCTGAATTGACGTGTGTAAAAAATAAATAGTTTAAAAAAACAATGCTGCTGTTTGCTCTTTTTTTTGTTTTCTTTTGTCAAATTTAGAGAAAACTTATTATGCTAAAAGTTATTGGAAACTACAATAAAGATCTGATAAGAGATCTACTTTCGACGTATCAAGCACTGGGTTTCAATATGCCACTCAAAATACACTTTTTACACTCCCACCTCGATTTCTTTCCCAAGATCCTAGAAGCCGTTAGCGACGAATACGGCGAAAGGTTCCATCAGGATATTTCCAGCATGAAAAACCGATAGCAGGGCAAGTGGAGTCCTCAAATTTTGGCAGATTATTGTTGGACACTTGCAAGAGACTAGCCTCAGATCAAATACTCCAGAAAATCATAGCTTTGAGTTTTAAAAAACATATTATCAAGTATAATTGTATGTAAAGTATGAGTAATTTTTAAAAAATATAAAATTCCTGTCAAAAAAAAAACTATAAGTGTCAAATTTTTTCTACCTGTTTTCCACCTTAGGAAGTCAAAATAAAGTAAAAAAGACCAAACAAGTTCATGTGACAAATACAAAGTTAATTTTTGTCAATCATATACAAAAACTTTATATCAAGGCCCATCTATCAGGTCTGCTTACTTGTACAAAAACAAAAAACGATTCTTTTTAGTTGTCAAAAATTTACTACCACATATTCAAAGCAAAAGGAAAAAACGTGTATATCATAAACGTAAACAAACGTATACATGCATAAAATGTAAACAACTTTTGACAACTAAAAAGAACATAAGCAATGAACACCAGGCTTCTTGCGCAGACGTTTTCAATGGGCCTTGCTTTATACATAACAGCCTGCAACAATGGCAAGTTATTTCAAAATTATTAAAATTCAAAATAAGTACTTAGAAAACGAATTTCAACTCCTAAATACATATCTAATTTATGTGGCACAAACTACCACCTGGGTCTGGCTGGGCCCACTAGTATTTTGTATGGAGTTTCTGGGGCTATAGCAGGAACATTTTGTCGGGAAATAGAATAATTCTTCGAAAAAACAGTAAAGAAAGAATTCTTATGTGTTGCGTATGCTTTTTGATACGTTTCATTTTGATTTTATTTACTGCAATACATATGTATATAAAAGGCAGTGCCTGGTCAGGCCCCTTAAAATTAAAACTTCTAAAAATTAAAATTTTAAAAACTTTCTTAAATAAGTAGCCAATGACCAAAGTGTCAAAAACATCAAACATAATTTTTGCATTATTTTTTCTCTGCGTGTGGAATTTCACTGTGACCAATGACCAAAGTGTAAAAAACATCAAACATAATTTTTGCAATATTTTTTCTCTGCGTGTGGAATTTCACTGTGTAAAGCAATTTTCTATTAAACTTATTAATTTTCTAATTTTTTTGTAACTTTACTTATAATCCGCTTTTGTTTCAAACTAATTTTTTTGGAAAAATTAAATTTTTATTACATGTCATTTAAATTTCAATTAAAAACCATTTAAATCAAATTACATTTCAAATCAATATAAAAATCTATTTAATTTACATTTTCAATAAAGCATTAAATTGCAAAGTAATAAAAAAAAATTAAACCAAAAAAATATTCACATAAAATAACTACAGCAATACTATTGTAATGACAATCATATTAATGACATGACAATGTCATAACATTTAAAGTGTCATTAAATAAATGTTACACTTAAATTTTTTAAAGCACAAACTGACACAAATAAAATAAATGATCATAAATTGTGCTGTAAAAATTGACTGCAAAATTTTTTATATTAAATAAGAATTTCGTTGCCTTTTATACATCAAAAAAAAAAACACAAAAAAAAGAAATAATATTTCCCCTTAAAATATATTTAATAGAAGAATACGACAAAAAAAGCGCATCAATAACCTCAATTTAATACTATAGATAGCGAGCAAAAAGAAAAAAAATTAAAAACAAAATATATTGCAGCCTTTTAGGCGTCACATTTGCCATAGACTTTATATGTTTGTCTGTCTATTTTGGTTTTTGGGGACATTTTGGCTGCAGGATATTCTCTTTATAAAGCCAGTGGCACAAAAATAGTGTTTATACTATTTATGGTATTGATACTAAAATAAAATAATACTTTATTTCGACTGAAAATCTCACTTGACATAGTACGCAAATGTAATAAATTGTTAAGAGTTATATTTAGAAAAACAGTTCACACAAATACATTAACAAACAGTTTATACACAGATAGATAGATAATTTTTGTACATACATTTATCGTTAATATTTTTATATGCAGTTTTAATAGTTTAATTTAAGGACTTAAATGTCAACTAACTGGGTAAACATTTTTGTTATAAAAGTTAAAATTACAAAAAAAAAAAAAATTCCATATACATACTGATATCTAAATTTTGTGGAATATAGAAAAGTATGTTTATTATATTTTTCAAGCTTTTTGTTTGTAAATTACTACTATTAGGTCTGGTCGGAAAACCGCTTTTTGTACTAATCTTTAATCCCAGGGGGTGACTGGCTCAACTTTTTTCGAACTACCTAAATGTACAGCCAACCAGCCGGACGGACAGCCATAGTCGTCCTGATTCAAATAGTAATTATAAGTGAGTATAATTCGATCTGTATACTTATACATAGGTGGGTTAAGGAACAATATTTTAAATATGTTATTTTAAATGGTTAAAATCGGTCTACAATTTCACATACAAACTTCTTTCCGGAATAATGTTTTTGAGCCCAAAAATATGAATCTTTTAAGAAGATTATAATTTTTATTTCTTTAAATTATTATTTATCGTTAGCAATGCCCATATTTTTCTCTAAATAATTTAATTAAAATTATTTTTCACCGTTAAAATGAAAGTGTAAAAATATGTCATAAATGAAAAGTTTGTGACACTTCTTTGCACTGTTAGACAGAACAAGAATCACATTACTGTGAAAATGTGAAAACAATTCGTTTCATTCCATTTGTTCTTCTCATATGAAAACATTCGAATTTATTTATCATTTTTTCACTAAACGAGAATCAGAAACTCCATGAAAATGTGAAAAAAGTTTTAATTTCACAGAACTAGAATTTATATTAAATTTGTTCGAAACTTATGCTCAATCCTTTTTGCAAATTTTGCTGAAATCGGTCTACATTCGATCATAGCTTTTTTAGAACGTTTAAGTATTCCCGAAAATAGCTTTTAATGCATATCTTTCTCTAAATGTTGGTATTGACATAAAATTTGGCAATAATTACTTTTACAGTATCTGCTTAACTTATATCCTAGCAAACATTTTACTTACATTTGACAACAACTACATACCTACATATGTAATAACTTATTAAGTCCATTATCTTTCATATCTTATCGCTACTCACAGCATTACATACATTACACAAATCATTAGGTATTTTCTTGTAGTTCCCAGAGTTACTCTAAGTTCAAATCTCTGCTCAGACATATTTTATTTATTTAGTAAAATTTTTTTACTGGTAATTTTAAAACCTTTCATATAAAAGCCAATAGCACATTATTTGTAATATTAAAGTATCCACATTAAAAAACGGGACCCATGAATTTTAAAACATTTCAATCGTAGTGTTGAGAGTAGGGCGAGAAATTTCATGCATTTTTTTTATGGAAAAACATGTGCATGAAACATGTTAAAAAAAATCACAATATACTTTTTAAATTAAAAAAATGTGCGTTTATTATTTAAAGAAAACCTGACAGTGTATTTGTTGTATTTTTTTTTTTACAAACATTTATAAAGAATTATTTTTACTTTTGCTTACAAACATCTAATTTTTGAATATTAGAACTAATTTTAATAACATAAAAAGTAAAAAAAAAACACTTTTAAATACCACTGTTCAGAAATTGTCACATTGAAAAAAATGGAACAGAAATTCAATCGTGTCTCGAGGAATTTTATGCCAAGAAATTTCTCTTTCTGCATCTAATTGTAGGTTGTGTGTATAGCATTTCATAAACAGAGACACCAATTTCAAGATCTTGCCAAGAACAAGAACACCTCGCAAAATCATGAAAAATAACACAAAAGATTGACATCGAACGGTTATTTTTACATCGGAAATGCTACTTCACACATTAAAATAACAGTCATTGTGATTTTTTTTAGTTTAACTGTCGATTTTTAATTTGAAATTTTGATATTTAGTTAGGCTTGTATTCATCAAATTTAATTTTCATTGAATTATTTGACTGCAATTAATTAAAATTTATTGATAATTAGTAAGCGAATAATTGAGCTCAAGGCCTTAGTTTTTTAATAAATTTTATTTATTTATTTTTATCGAATTAGCGGGCAGTCGTGTAATGACCGTATATTGGTACTGTAATTAATAAAAATTTCTTTGTTTTTATTCCCAAAGATGTTTCCCGTAGGGTTACGAAATATTGATACACAAAAATAAGTAAATAAAATTTATTAAAAAACTAAGGCTTTGAGCTTAATTATTCGCTTACTTATTGAAAACAAAAAGGTCGAAAAAACATACATAATAATTTATTGATAATTTTTAAAAACTATACATTCCACTTACTTAAATTAACTTCTTAAGCTGTTGTAAAAAATTCTTATTTATGTGCATTGAAAAAAAAACCATTTTGTCTTAACAAAGAATTCTTCCAGTGTGTTACTCTATTATTTCATTTGATACTTCTTTGTTTTTCTGTTTTCAATGAAATTCTTTCAGTCTATTGTTTATTTTAATTTCCTGGTTTTTACATTATTCCTGAAAATAAGTTATATGCTGCACTTTGGCCAACCTCTGTCCTTGTGGTTAATGACTGGGCATTGTCTCCAAAAGAGTTTGTGAATTATTTGATTTAAAAAGCGATGATGTAAGAAAATAAAAAGCCAGATGAACATACATACGCTTTTAATTAAAAAATTTAATTATATTAAAGATTAAAATCGTTAAGGAATTTAAAAATTTGTGGTTTACCCCCGAATTCTCAAGCGATTATAAAATTTAACAAACGTTTTTAAAGGACAATTTTCATATAAAATTTGTTCTTTAAACCTTTAAATTTAACAAGTAAGAGTGCTATATTCGGCTATGCCGAATCTTATATACCCTTCACCATGGTTAGGACAGAACAGAAGTTAATATAAACGTATGTTTAAATATATGTATATTTATATATGCAGTATTATTCGCTTAATTGCATTTAATTGTTTGCACATGTTTGCGTGCTATTAAATATATTAAGACACAAACTTAATTATAATAATTAAAAGAGTAACTTTTGGGATTTCCGTATTTTGATTATAACTTAGACATTTTTTAACCGATTTGACAGATTTATTTACCGACGTATTTTAGAAGAATTTTGCCAGTTTCTTTGGTTATAAAAATTGGACTCGGGAAGATCTATGGTTCCCGAAATGGATATTTTTCCAAAAAAAATGTGTTCTTTGGTCATAACTTTTTTGTATCTGAACCGATTTTTCTACTAAAGATTTCTGATCTTTTGATATATATGGCGTATCCATAGGTCATATGGCAGTCCAAAAATTCAGGGTTTCATATAATTTTTGATATTTTTGTACTTCTATATTTATGAAATGACACCAATATGTATATAAATGAACAAATTTTCACATAATTTCCGAAGTATTCGAAAAATCGATTTTTGTCTATTTTTCCGGTTTTTTAAAACCGGTTGTTTAAAAAGGTCGGTTTTCGAAGTATTCGAAAAGTCTGTTTTTTAGTCTCGAATAATCGATTTTTTTTTTCTTTTCATCCTTGCTTTCGATGACATTTTTTAGTAACCACTTTCGTTATTCAAAACAGTATTTTAGTTGTTGTCGCCATACATAACATATTCATCACAGTTTCCAGCAGAAGAATTCTACAACACAAATGTTTTTTATAATTGCCAGCAGTATGAGTTAAGCGACAGTTCTGACTTAGGCTTTGGTTTCTGGTGTACAACCCAACTCAGTTGATATGAAATTAAAAAAACCACCCCAGACCCAAATTTGCCTACCCCATAATTATTGCTTTTTTTCTTTTAATTACTGTTTTCGTGCGACATTTGTCGTAAGTGGGTTTATATTTTAAATAGCCGATTAAATATTCCTTAATACATTTATATTACATAAGTTTTTTCATTCAATGAAATTTTTTTGGTGATTGCCATTTATATAAAAAGAAGAGTAAAATAAAGTTAACAAAAAACCAATAAATTTAACCAGCTTTACCGTCTTAGTATATTGACATTAATTAAGAAACTTGATTTCATTGTGAATTTTGTTATCATTAATTTTGCTCTTTAAGCCTAGTACTCTGTACGAACTTGCGAAAAATGTTGAGGAATATTGATTATTTCACACGAAAATTTTGTCATGCATCAATATTGTCTACCTTGCGGTTTTTCAAAACTTTACGTTTTAATTAGTTACAAGTATACAACATTATTTTGTGAAGGTAAACAAAAACCATAGTTGGGGGTAGTGCACTAAATATTGATTTAAATCAACATTGCACTCTCGCTTAATTAAACTGCATTAAATTAGTTTATACTATTTTTTACCAGCTTTAGTGATGATTGGTATTTCTTCACTAGCACCAAAAAAAAGTAATTGGTATTGCAAATTTTTTCACTATCA